>MU389329.1:0-329964 GCA_022578775.1 Xylaria venustula | reverse complement strand
CACCACCCCCCAAACCAACCACCCCCCCCCCCCGGCTCTGCCACAGTGTATCCCCCCCCCACCCTATTATATATTTACATCTAACTATTTTTTTTGGGGGGGGGGTATGTTTTCTGACTGGGCACCGCAGGTCATCATGGTACACCCCCGCCACAACCACATGAACAGCCCCAGGTGCCAGCGCAAGTTCCGTCATATGCGTCAGAGGTTCGAGTAACAAAGGGCAAATACTCACTCACCGATTTCGACCTGCTGCGGACGTTAGGAACGGGAAGCTTTGGGCGTGTTCATTTAGTACAATCAAAGCATAATCAGCGGTTTTACGCCGTCAAAGTCTTGAAGAAAGCCCAGGTCGTCAAGATGAAGCAGGTTGAGCATACGAATGATGAGAGGCGAATGTTGGGAGAGGTGAAACATCCATTTCTCATCACGCTGTGGGGCACATTTCAAGACCCCCGGAATCTTTACATGGTCATGGATTTTGTTGAAGGTGGCGAGCTATTCTCTCTGCTGAGGAAGTCGGGGGTGAGTTATCTGGGAATCGCCCCGCAAGTTCCCCCACTGGAGCCTCAGTTTGCTGACTTACTATCAGCGGTTTCCCAACCCGGTTGCCAAGTTCTATGCCGCAGAAGTTACGCTGGCACTGGAGTATCTTCACTCGAGGAACATCATCTATCGAGATCTGAAGCCTGAGAACCTACTCTTGGACCGCCACGGACACCTTAAAATAACAGATTTTGGATTCGCGAAGCGCGTCCCAGACAAGACGTGGACATTGTGCGGCACCCCGGATTACTTGGCTCCGGAAGTAGTTTCTAATAAAGGCTATAACAAATCGGTCGATTGGTAAGTGGCTCTCCTTGGTAGCAATACAATGGGGGCACTACACTGACACTGCGACCAGGTGGTCTCTTGGCATTTTAATCTACGAAATGCTTTGTGGCTACACACCCTTTTGGGATAGTGGCTCTCCAATGAAAATATATGAAAATATTCTTCGAGGCAAGGTAAAGTATCCAGCATACGTTCACCCAGATGCGCAAGACCTCCTGGAAAGGCTCATCACCCCTGATCTCACCAAGAGGCTGGGCAACTTGTATGGTGGACCCCAAGACGTGAAGGGTCACCCTTGGTTTTCGGAAGTCACATGGGACCGACTATCAAGAAAAGATATCGATGCGCCTTATACGCCCCCGGTCAAAGCGGGCTCTGGCGATGCGAGTCAATTCGACCGCTACCCAGAAGAAACAGAGAAATACGGCCAGTCAGGGAATGATGAGTGAGTTGAGCCAAGTTGTATCCTGCCGAATGGACACGTAACTGACATGGACAGGTATGGTAATCTGTTCACCGAATTCTAGTCCCCCCAGTAGGCTAGCATAACAGCGCGAGAGGAGTGAAATTGAGCTTCCCTCAAATTCTTCGTTCATTGCGCCGTGGAAATCTCACTCTGGTCCGACCTTTGAGGCCGCTAGCGGTTGCGGGGTGTATGGTGTGCAACCTGCACTAAGCGGCGACCCTCTCGTCTCCCACAGGCATGAGTTGTAAATGGTGCTTGTGACGAACAAACTGTTTCAAGCGGCGTGGATGAACAGGGCGAAGAATCAGATGAGGGGTGCATTCTATGCCGAGGACTCATATGATACAACGTTGGAAAGTCCAAGAAATGAGGGGTGCCTCACTTCAGTATTAAATACGATATACCAGATACCATGCATTCATAAAAAGCAGAACACCATTTTGTTCATCCAAGTCGCTATACACCTATTTCTACAAACTAGAAAAACGCTGGCGGCCGAAACTGCGGGGTGGGGCGAGCTATTACAGCTTGGTCGTTGATGCTACACCACCGTACTCTATCTACTACCTGCGGTACCGTAGTAGGCCACCGGCCGGTAGTAGTATAGTCCCCATTTTGGTGGTTGTATACGGAGTATTATTATCGTATACGAACCCATCAACATGGATTGCACAATACATACTTTAATTAGCTCCACACTACCTAGGTACAGACTAGCACTGTTGATAACCACTTACTATTACCTAGACTGTCCGAATAGAGGTCGGCAGGCACATGAACCTCACATCCTTGGCGCTCCACGCCTGGTGTGTAGAAAATGCACCTATTTCTGCAGGTGCTTGTGATAGGTATAGCTTTACGCTTTGAGCACAACATATACCTACCAACAGCACTATGCGGGCAAAGATAATAACCAGTGATGTGCAGCCAACATCTCAAATCCCGGCGCCGGCTCTCCACTATGAGGCTTATGGGATGTGGACCTCCCTGCTCTCTTAGTAGCTACTTAATGTACTGTTGGGTTAGTCTACCTCTAGGTAGTCTTTTTCGGCCTGGACAAGCCCCCTTCTTTTCAACCCGCCTCTTGCATTTCTTCGCCAATCAGTATATTCCAAGCAGCAGTTGTCGGTATCCCTTTGCTGTTCAACCTTGGTTGGCTGGCCCTTCACTTGAAGCTCTCTCTTCCTGTCTTCCTATCTATAGCCAGCTCAGTATCGCCACTGGGTAGATTATCCCAAGTAATTGCATCACATCATCGCATGCAGTTATACATGCATCGAGTCGAGCTTTGATTTGCATTATCATAGACCACCTAGAGCTCTGAGTTGTCATATTATACACATACAAAAACCGTACACTTCATCCTACCGGTATTCCCCTTCGCACCGACTTCGCTTCGACTTAATATACATCTCCGATCATGGACGACTACTGGTTTGACTTCCATGTCAAAGCTTGCAAAGTCGTTTCAGAGAAGACCAACTACTTGGAAATATTCAACTACTCGGTATGTAAGATGCTGCACGCTATTGCCCTATGGCGCGAGCCGTGAGACTATGTTCCTGATTCTAATACATCGATAGGATGGGTCGTTCACCTGCGAGGACCATCCTTTGACACCTGATGAGTTTGAAAACTTCCTTGACCGTCGTGTAAGTATTGATTTCACTTCGTCTGCCTAAGAATTTGCAGCGTTGCAGTGGGCTAGCTGGGGGGGTTGCGCGGGGCAGTTTGAGGAGGTCTCAATGCTACTATATATGCCCAGCTTGACAATCGAACGAGATAATTTTGGAGATCGCAGTCAAGCTCTATCCCTTGTTTTACTTAAGCTATGTAGACATGGTTGCGTTCAAGACTAACCTGGTGGTCATATCATATAGGGTGCTTTTGAACCGCCAAAGCTGAATAATGGCGTCCAATTGCTGGATGGAATCCGGCTAATGTAGGGAGGCCTCCGCTCAACCACCACTAACTGTTTGGTGAACTGACGACAGGCTAGAGTCCAGAGGAATGCGGAAAACAACGATACCTTCTCTCCAAATTTTTTGTCGCTGTCACATGAACACTATAAATCTATGGTGAGAAAGATGCGATTGCCATTCCGGGCAATTGAAGGCGGCAGCCTTATAGGGCCTGTTTTTTGGTGCGAGTATGACCAGGACGAGGACGACCGCCATCTGCGTATGAGAATATCCACTCAGTACTCTATCGTGAATTGATCTAAGAATCTAATCATTCTGTAGAGATCATTTTTCGGAAATCCGACGTACTGAAGAAAGGCAAAACTCGTGGCTGGGAGATTATGCTGTCATACTCATTCAAAACGGGGATTACGGCCGGCTTTGTGAAAGGCACCGAATCTTCAGATATTACTCAATCTATCAAACACCTGATCGAATGCCGTTCTGAGGTCGGACATCCAATGCTTCTTCCCATCATCATACTGTCACACGACTTGTCGGACAAGATTGATAAACGACAGCGGGAAGCGCGAGCCTGGCTGAGGCGTCTTGAGAATGCTATTACCATGCGCACCGAGATTGACGAGACGGAACAGTATACTGACCTTGACGTTGACAGGATCAACCAAGATCTTGTCGAGTGTCATTCACGAGTGCTGTGGAAGCGTCCGCAAGCTTACCAAGAGATCATCAAGGAGATGAAGGCTGGCATGGATAAATTCAAGATTTGCATGGACCAGGAGAAGATCAGCAAGAAAATGAAGATGCTACACGGTAGCATGGGATCTCGGTTGGAGTTCTATCGTGTGAAATTGAGCGGCCACGAACACTATATCTGGACAACCCTAGAAAGGTTGAACGTTCAGCGCCAAGCTGTACGTAATCACTATTGTGCGCAACTGACAATGTACTGACGCTTATCATTCTAGCTGTACAACATCATAACGCAGAAGGAGTCAAAGCTCAATCTTGAGATGGCCGCACAGCAGCGGAGACTGGCCCACGCAAGCAAGCGCGATAGTACAGCCATGAAGACCTTATCCCTCCTCGGCGCCATCTTTCTTCCCGGAACTCTCTTGTCCTCTGTATTCAGCATGACATTCTTCAATTTCAACGTCCGTAAGTGAGAAGACAACAAGTCTGCCCCAACTTCTTCTCTCCCCCATCTTCAATGCCAGACTCGAAAGCTCATCATCATCTGCCTGTTTCCAGCCGAAAACACAGAAGTCTCCCAGGAGCTATGGATCTACTTTGCCATAACGATCCCTCTCACCGTGGCGATTGTGGGCACGTGGTGGGCGCTCGACCGCAGGCGAGAGAAAGCCTATGCTCGCGAGGATCTCGACATCGAACAAGGTATTGAGCGCATGGAGACCGAGATTCTCGCTATCATGCGCAAGAAGACCATGAACAAAGCTGCTACCTGGGGCACTGGGAATAAGGGTCCTAATATGATGGCGTCGAAAACGCATCACAATCTTTTTCACTCCTTAGAGAAGCATGATATCTGACATTATACTTAAGAGAGTGGTTTGACGGTGCACGTTAAAATTGGGGTTGAAAGAGAGCGAGCTCAGCGTGCGCCATATTCGTTCCTATGGCTTGGAGTTTCTATTGATTGAGATACGCCCAGTTGGGGAGTGTCTTCACGAAAATGGCTCACGACATGACGATTCTCACGATTTACTGAAATGACGGTATATAGATTGAAGGAATCCCAAAAGACAATTAGTATAACCAGTACATAATCGATGACAACGTTTAATCCGTACCCGAACGTGCTCCATGGACCTGATTTATGTGTGCCAAATGAATAAAGACGACAAGCAATTAACCTACAGCTTGCTCTTATCTCGCGGCGGCAACAACTGCAACTTCTGATAAGGCACGCCCAAAAACTCATACACGAAGTTCCAGTGATCGCTACCAAAGAAGGGCTCGCTCCGGCCCTGGGCGTCTGTGGCCCAAAGCCAGGGGCCGCCGAAAGCGCCGCGCGCCAGGGCCTCGTCGACTCTTGCCTTCAGCGCATCCTTCACCTCCGTTGTGGATATACCCTCCAGGATTTGCGCGACTTGTTTAGGGGAGAAGAGCTTCTCGGATGAGGATGAAGGGGGGCTAGGGGTGGAGGGCGAAGAAGGGGAGTTGAAGAATTCAGGGTGGAAATGTAAGGGGATCTCGGACAAGACCTCTTTTAGCACCGGGGGGCTGATTGGGAACTTCTCCAAGGTCCAGAAGGAGTAGAAGAAGTAGGCGAAAGCGGTCGTGAAGACTGCTGCCGGGAAGGCAGACTTTATGTACGTCAAGGCGCGCATTGGCTGCCTGGTGTCAGTCTTTATGATTACCCATGTTGAGTGTAAGGACAAGGGATGGATGTTCGGTACGCACCACCACCGTCTTGCCTATTTCCATCAGCCCGGCTGGTATGGTGAAGTCTTTCAGCCCTACGGCGTCGGCCGCCCGTCGCGTGTCATACTTTGAGTACACGGCTTTCGCTGGGACTAGCCATGGCGGACGGTTGTCTATCGTCCAGCGTTAGCATCAGGGTCATCAGCACTAAATCAGAGCACTGAACCCATGCGAACAGGGGTGCGGATGTGTCTGCGCTCATACTAAGTAGATGCGACTCACTGGATCCAACGTTGATGGCACCGAGAAGGTATGGATGGATTCTATCATTATGAAAAGTGAGTTAGTAGCTCTGACATGTTTATCATGACGCGCGGCACGGAGAAAGAAAGGGAAGTTATTCATAAATAAAAAAAGAAAAAGCCTCACACTATCTCGATATCGTTCTGTTTGAAAAGCTCCTTGTTTTGCTGGAGCTGGATGAAAGTGATGTAGCTGTAATACGACGCTGCATCCGTATCAGTCATCCATAAAAGCCAATGTGTTGTTGTTAGCGATTGTAATGAGTGTGTGTACGTACCGATGTCGAGATAGCACTCTACTTTACCTCGTCCCATGGTAGGCGACGATGCTTAGTAAATCCAGAAATACCGTGTAAGGTTGGTATTGCGTGATTGCTGAGAACGTAAGTGATTTTATATTCCATAGAGCAGCTTCCTCTATTTGCATGACATGGCGATTACTCAACAGGGAGTTCGTGTTATATGTATGTACCTAAAAGCAGGTACCGGTAGCTCCAACCCAAAGCCTGGTTCGGCACGGTAAAATTGCCTACTTAGACCTAACCATGCCAACTGTACCTCGGCTCAAGCTTACCTAACGACCTGCGGCCACTTTTCTCTTTCGCTTACTACCGATCGGCACTTCAAACACTTTAAAGCAAACATAACAATATTTGAAACAACTGCGTTCAAAAAAAGATTCATGAATATGCCTAATTAAGTGATGTTGTGCTACGACTAACAACTAGTGACAACGCTGCCCACCCGCTGTTTTTGCTCGACACATCGGGCCAACCCAGGATGCATTAAACACACAGTGGCCCACGAAATAGCCATTAAGTGCTTGACAAATACCTACGCCTTGCCTTACCCTATCGTACCATCCGTGCCGGGCTTTGGGGCTCCCGTTGCTAGCTTGCCCATGAAGCCGGCGGTTACCAGATCCAACGCTTTCGAGAACGGGTCCGCGCCGGATTTGTCTGCCTTGGGCAGATCTGCGATTGTAAAGGCCTGCTCGAAGTCGCGCTTGATATCTTCAAAGTCCTCAATGCCAAGACTGACGCGGAGCAAGTCGGCTGCAGAATAGATGGGCAACCGTTAGCAGGATTCTCTCGGAAGACACGGGGGAGAAGGAAAAAGAAAGAAAGAAAGAAAGATAAAAAGGAGGAACGCAGGTGACGTAAGGACTGATATGCGGAGAAATCAGGAAGACATACGAGTAACACCGCCTTTGATCTTCTCTTCGTCGGGCATCTGCTGATGCGTTGTGACCCAAGGGTGAATAATCAGCGTCTTGCAGTCGCCCACGTTGGCTAGATGACTGGTCATTTTTAGATTGTCTACTACCGCTCGAACCTGTTCGACTTTTCCGGCCTAAAATAGGACGTCAGCTTTACCAGAAGGGAGCATAACATGACCCGGTTGGAGAAAAAAAAAAAAAAACGCTTTGCTTACCACGCCAAAAGTCAAGACGCCTCCCCCGCCCCGCGGCAGGATCTTCTTCGCCAGCTCGTAGTCGGGATGTGATTTCAGACCAGGGTACAGCACCCAGCTAACAGACGGGTGCGCTTCCAGCCATTCGCCTAATTTCTGCGTGTTTTCCACTGTCCGGGCGCCCCTGAGCGACAGCGTCTCCAGCCCCTGGAGGAACAACCACGCATTGAAAGGGCTCATGCAGGGACCGAGATCGCGCATCGCGTCCATTCTCAACTTGGCTGCTAGTGCCTTCTTGCCGTACGTTTCCCAAAACCGCATACCGTGGTAGCCCTCGGCCGGCTCTGTGAAGCCGGGAAATTTGCCCGATGCGCTCCAGTCAAAATGCCCGCCGTCGATGACGATGCCGCCCATGCTTGTCCCGTGGCCCCCGATCCATTTCGTGGCCGAGTGTGTGACAATATCGGCTGCTTGCATATTAGTTGTGCATCCCCGAGAAGATGATTGTATGTCTAGACAAACCGCCGAGCTTGATGGGCTGGCTCAGGTATCCACCCATGCCGAACGTATTGTCAACGATCAAGGGAATTCCGTGTTTGTGGGCGACGGCAGCGATCGCCGGGATGTCTGGCACACTGTGCTTTGGATTGCTGATTGTTTCAATATAGATGGCACGAGTGTTTTCGTCGACCGCCTCGTCGAATTTGGCCGGGTCATTTCCCACCACCCACTTAACTTCAATCTTGAATTTCCTCAAATAGACGCGGAATTGGTTGAAACTGCCACCGTATACTGCCCACAAGATACGTTGGCGTCGCCCTCACGTGTTTAATTCAGGGGCTAGTACTTACACCAACTTGTGCTGACAAAGTTGTGGCCTGGCTCACAACATTGTGTTAACGCCATGAACTAAGGTGATATTAGCCAATGCCTTTTGCAATTCCCCTTCAACATTTCGTATACACATACCTGTGCCGCATGTCCTGACGCCGTTGCTACTGCCCCTACGCCTCCCTCTAGCATAGCCATTCGGGTTTCGAATACAGTATTCGTGGGATTCCCCATTCGCGTGTATACATATCCGTCCTTTGACCAGGCAAATTTTCCGGCTCCATCGGCGGCATCCGTAAAGTTATAAGCCGATGTTTGGAAAAGGGGCACAGCCCGTGAGCCGTTGATAGGATCTGGTTCTTGCCCGCCATGAACTGCGACCGTGTCGAAGCCAGGCTCCCTGGGTAAAGGAAACATTATCAGGCAATGACGTCTCTTCTGGACAATGGCCACTTACCAGTCCAGGTTACTGATTGACCCTGAGGGCGGCATATTTGCGTGATGGTCGGTTTCCTTTGCGCTTCTTGTAGGGTCTATGGAGTGTTAGGACGTGATGAGATGCTCGTCGTATTTGAAGTTATAATACGGAGAATTGCAATTCCAACAGATGAGAGTAGCCAGCTCAGCTTTAAATATCTACTCGACAGGACTGACCGACATACCGTACATTCAAACAAACACCAACATAACAACAACAGTCTTATCTCCCTGCAGCTCGTTGTGATTTGAGAATGCGGCACCCCTCCGCGACCCAGTCTATCGTTGGTAATGTGACGCCGAATCGTCTGGGGTGCTTCGGTCTTACCTGCGTCGACCCCGTTGTTCTGCAATGCGACACCCACCAGCAAATCCCGAGGCAGGTCTCGGCATTGCCCATCGTACCATCCCAGGGGCCCACCCGAAGATACGGGTGTCCAAGATCGTCTACACTTGGCAAAGATCGCTCCCGTCCCCTTCTCACCACAGTTGTTGTTGGTCTAAACAGTATGGGGACGACCAGGTTATACGCCAATAGAATGCCCTGTCCCATTCTGGGGGAGAAGCGGGGGGGTGCCACGATGGCAACCGTACAGGCTCGTGGGAGTTTGTCGATGTGGTTGTTGATGGTGTTGCGTGATGGGTCATTTCATATTACTAACCCTCAACACGTTTCACAACGTCCGTGGAAATCCGTTTCTAAAAAAGCCGATTGGGAACGAATCAATGGCTCTGATGCTTTCTCTATTGGTTTGGCTACTATGTATGGTGCGTAGGAGAAGACGATTGCTAGCCGCTTCTATCCTTGTACGAGTGTGGCTACTGCTGGCATACATTTTTGACATTTATCGTCTGACACCAAGAACCTCCCAGCTTCATCCTAGTCTCGCCACGTTTTCTTTCGCCACAACGTCCAAAGCCCACTGCATAACTGTCCGCCTTCAATTCACGAAGCTTACGTTCGTGCCGGTCTTTGTGTTCACGGTCAATGTGCTGCGATTCCGGTCTCGTGAGCCCTTACCCACTCGTTCGCGAGGTGATGTACACTTACAAGACGTCAGGTCTGCTATAGCTCCCGACAGGGTCGAAGTCAAGCTGTTTGCGTTTCACAATGCGGATTAGCTAGTCTGTACTTCATGGTGACACTCGATGCATGGGGCGCCGGGAACAGCTCAGCTCACCCTGGACTCAGTAATTGCCGACATCGGCAAGTCGGCGTATATGATGCTTTCCTTGTCCCAAACGGGCTCCGTAAGCCGCGTGCCAAGCGGGCCGGCGATGAAAGAGCCCCCGTGGTTCACGATGTCCTCGGCCTCCCACTGCTCGCCGTCGGGCCTGCGATCAGGGTGTTCGGCTGTAAAGGGCGGATAATCTGCGGGGAAGTCCGAGACTTTGGTCATAGCATTGACCGTCACTACAAAGCAGCGTCCTTCTTTCGCGATGTGCTGCATCGACGCCGTCCACTCTGGCAGGTCATCAGCTGTGGGGGCTAAGTATATCCTATGGTCGCGGTCAGACGTCGCTTCTTGTGCTTCCTTGATAGACCAGAGAGTCTGGTACTTACTCTATCCCTTGCTGATAGAGTGCCATGCGCGGCGCAGGCATGTAATTCTCCCAGCTGTTCCGTGTCAGTGATGAGCGATCTTATTAGCACGAATCACGGCATCTGTATTCATTCCACAAACTCGTTCAATGTGGCGAGTGTGCTCCCTTCACTTACCAAATCAAGGTCCCGATCTTGCCGATATCCGTCTGCACGACTCCGAGGCCATCTCCCGCTCCTCTTCCCCAGACTAAGCGCTCGCCTGCTGTCGGGACCAGCTATTGGCCATATCTAAGTACTTGTCCCATACAACTTGGCTTGTATTCTGAGCGTATCCGTTCTTAACTCACCTTCCTGTGCTTCAACAAGATGGCGCCATCTCTGCCGAAGAGCAAGGCCGTGCAGTACAGCGTGCCGCCTTCCTTCTCGATGATGCCGACTTCGAGATACACGTTATGCGTACGTGCTGCGTCCGCGATCACCTCGACCTCAGCCGACGGAATGGCCACGGATGAGTCGTGATACCTGCGGTACCATTCCCGACCTGTCCCACCCGCGGCAAGCGCTCGACGTTAGCCGCTTTCATCGTTTGACAATCTCATCGCCCCGATCACATGCTGGCGAGCCCAGTCGCGTGTTGGTAAGACGAGTAGAGTCCTGTACGCACCTCGGGGTTCCCTTGCCCCTATCGTGGCATCAAACGCGTAACGCCAAGGGTACGCCGAGAGGAACGCTTCACTAATGATTCCCCAAAAAAGAGATAGAGAGAAATTAGTTTGCGTTACATTTTTGCCTTCTTACAATGTCATCGTGCGATAATACTTTTCTTCCTCTTAGTTGAGGGGCGAGCGAGCGAGTGTCAGGTAATCTAGGTAAGTATAACTTCACTCACGGGAAAACGATCAATTCGGCTCCGCCTTTCGCTGCTTCCGCCGTCAATCTAGTCAGTTTCTCGAGGCTTTTATTGAGGTCAAATGATACCGGGGCGGCTTGCACGGCGGCGACTCGGACAGTTTTGCTCGAAGACATCGCGATGATTCGTATTGAAGGATAAAAGTACTGTGAGGTAAGGTAAGTGCACTGGCAAAGGATTTCTTTTCAAAATCTAAAGTGAAACGTATCATTCTATTCATGCCCGAAAGTTTGAATTTATCTGCATTATCTAGTAGTTATGCCTAAGCAAAACATGTCATTTACCCACTATCTCACAGCCGGTAGTACGAAAGCTTTTTTTCTCTTTTTCTGCATTTAAATAGAATTAGATGCAGTTGTAACCGGTAAGCAAGCAAGTGGAGTTCCTTATGAGCTGTACATGATCTATTATCGAACAGAGTTAAACTTGACGCCCTTTAATCGACAGCATAGCCCGAGGAAACCAATGTCTATCACTTAATCAAGCGTTGAACAATTTCGTAAAAGAAAACTAAAACAGGTACTGATACCGCTGCAAGGTAGGCAGGTTATTCATGTCGTTGGTTTTTCCCCTCTCCGCGCGGCGTCGATGAACCCCGGCGCGTGTGCTGGTCGGTGCAACCCAGATCCCGAAAGCGACTGAGCAGCAAACCCCGACCCCACGAGAGAGGGCAATCCCCAGATAAGGCGAAAATCTGAGGCAAAACTCCGGGGAATACGTCTAACTCGCTCCCTTACTAGTCTGGTATACCTACCTGTCTATCTACATGTATCTATGTACCTACCCATACATGCCAGCGAATCAATGAACGTTCCGGAGGGATTGGCTTATGGGAGCACGGCAGACGCGCAGGTGGTAGTGAGGGTTGAACATGACGTCGTATACCGAGGTGATCTCTGAGTCTCCCAACCCGTCGGTAACTCCCGTTCGTTTTTTCTTTTCCTTGCTCGCACAGGTTAATGTTATCGTAGTATTACCAGACTCCCGCTGCACCCCGGAGCTGAGAAGCTACGTGCAGCGACTAATATATCGCGCATGGGGACGTGATCATGGGATACGGCGCATAAATCATAAAGGCGGATCAGTGTCTGTCTAGAAACGCTTCTTCTTTCATCTAGTCATGGCATGACATTCTCACAATCGCCGCGACAATGCGAATAGGGACCGAACCTACCTCCGACATCTATGTGGACCTGATGAGAAGACAGAAAAAAAAAAGACACATCAAGAGACACACGAAAGGAGGTAAACCCTGCTGAAGACGAGGCCCCGTGCCGCCCACTGTGAGACTTGTGAGAATCGGTATTTGGATCACGCGCGGCGCGGAAATTTTCTCAGAACTCATACGATGCCCTCGCTATTCCGAAAACCACGTGTACGCGGCGTTTGTTTTGTTTTCTCGTCCCATGTTTTACTTAATATTGCTGCTTGTGCGGGCTTTCGTATGACGCCCAGAAGCAGTGGACACCGACCTCGTTATTAACTTCGGATAAGCGGTTATTTCCGGTTTCTAGACACCAAAAGGCAAGCAAGGAAGAAAGGAGAACAGGAGGAAAGCGGCCTGCGAGCGCATTATGATGCTGGAGCAAGTGAGCAGCAGGCTTACGTTCCTTACGGTTGACTATGCTATCGATGTATAGTGAGTATCATCATGGCTAATCTAGCCTCGTTGCTATGACTGAAGCTTTCGTATTTAGTTGATTTTACGCCCGGTGGTGATCCTGAATGAAATTCCCACGTGGAAACAGAGACAGTCAAGCCGTCATTGTGAAATTACGGCAAAATTCTGTGCGAGCAGCCGCTGATGAATTTATCATGTGATATTTTTCATTCCTTTTTGTTCGAGGATGTATTTGAAGATGCTGAAGTAAGGTATAGGCTATTTAGTTGAAACTCCGGCTTTTGCATTTTATCAGAGTGTGTCGGAATATACTCCATAGTGGCTTGTGTGTGACGTGCGGCTCACAGCAAGTCGGATCTGGCCAGAAATTGAGGGAGAGGGTTAAAAGATGGGTATGCGGGGTGGCGTTGTTGCGCGGGGCCATAGTAAGAACCTGGAGTCAACAATTGCCATTTACGGTAAGAAATGACAAAGATTTCGGTACTTCGATTTTCGGGAGTTTGCAGTAGCAATTGAAAGTCCGTATAAGTGAAAGTTCCACGATCAGCCACTTCGTGCTCCTGAGACATGCTCAGATGGGAATGAAAGTCTAGCAACGAATTGACT
The DNA here is from genome assembly GCA_022578775.1 of Xylaria venustula. NCBI lineage: Eukaryota > Fungi > Ascomycota > Sordariomycetes > Xylariales > Xylariaceae > Xylaria > Xylaria venustula. The sequence goes on along the minus strand of MU389329.1, from coordinate 316,651 downwards.
CCCTAAAATCCATCACTCTGCATGACGCTATGCTTTGTGAAAGAGCACGGTGAAGGAGTCCTCTTCACATTTCTGGCAAAATTAGCAAGAAATAGAAATAAGCTAAGAAGACGTAGCTGATGGTGAAAGGCGGACTCCGGTGATGGCATTACAAATCCCTACTCTGGCAGTGGGCTGATTTCGCAGTGCTTTCTTCGTTTCAAACAAACACCGCTCTAAATATCGTGAGACCGCCTGGCTAGGACATGAGGCACAGTACTCGAAACACTTTCTGAGTGAAGTCCGATCTTTGATGAAATGGGTTTGCCAAGTTAGCGTGGAAAAGTGCAAGATGCCGACCTCCAATCGGATTGTCGAAGACCAGCGGGATCTGCTCTCGTGTAGGTGGGCCTGGGCTGTTCACGACCTTGTACATCCTCTTCAGGTAGCTGTTAGGTTCGTGGGCTGCCTTGCTGCGGCGTTTGTTGCTGGGATCCGGCTCAGCTTGCAGAGTGGATGCACAAGCCTAGCTACCGTATATAGCGTCTCATTGCGTGATCTTGTGCTGGGCGCTTTTCTGCTTTGTGTTGGGGTTAAAAACTGTTACTGAGAGGGGTTCATTACGCGCCCGAGTATTAACATGAGTGGATTCTTGTTATAATTTTGAATGAATCCCTCGCGCATTGACTCGTTGGTTCTCCGCTACAGCCATTATCCCTTATTACTTTTTACCGCCCTAGAATGGTTGCCGCACTCGACGGGGACAAGCCTTGGCTAGTCCAGAAGTATGGGGGTACTAGTTTAGGAAAGCTGATGGACACCATCTGTGGCAGCATCATTCCAGATCACACCGAAAAGCACAAACTAGTTGTTGTTTGTTCCGCCTTGTCGGGAACGCTCAAAGCAAAGGGAACTACAAGCCTACTGCTGGAATGCATTGCTCTAGCCGAGCGCGGAACCGATGCTCAACAGCCAATGGTAGATGTGGTCGATCTTATTAAAGACAATCACCTGACCGTCCTAAGTACGATCTTCGGGACACAAACAGACTCGGCATTTGAAGCCTACGATATTCCGAAAACGAGCATCGTCAGGGAATGTGAGGCTTTGAAGAGATTCTTGCTGGCCGCTCAGGTGAGTCGGCACTGAGTCCGGCGTAAGCAGCGGAGCACTGAATTGGCTGCAGGTAGTGGGAGAGCTGTCCCCGCGTTCTAAAGATCGTGTAATTTCTGTAGGCGAAAAGCTGGCATGTGTGACGATCGCAGCATGTTTGGCCAACAAGGTGAGTTTTTGACGAAGCATTCGTGGCACCTTGTGATTATCTTGACTAAACTGGGCGTATTCAGGGCATCCCCGCACAGCCAGTCATTCTAGATGATGTAGTATCCACGGTTTTCGGTGCATCGGCCGACGATCAAGCTGCTGCCCTAGACAAGCTAGGATCTCGATTCTATCATGCCATTTCCGAGGAAATAGCCGTTCGGGTCAGAGAGTGCGAACCAGCAATCCCTATTGTCACAGGTAGGTTCTAGCACTGCACGCTTTGACAGTCCGACCGACTGACAAAGGGTAGGGTTTTTTGGTATAATGCCGAACTCGCTCATTGACACCGTCGGCCGAGGCTATTCAGACCTTTGCGCAGCTATGGTAAGAAGTCCCCAGGAATCATAACCTTTTTACATTTGCAGTTTTGATGTATAGCGACTTCCTTTATGTACTAGAACGGTCTCATGGTGTTCATGCTGCAGAAACAATGACAGGCATTTTCAAGATACCGTCAGCTGACTCGAATGTCGCAGTGCGCTGTAGCAGTCGGGGCAACAGAATTGCAGATATGGAAAGAGGTCGATGGTATCTTCACTGCTGATCCACGAAAGATACCCTCAGCACAACTCCTACCTTCGGTCACCGCGGATGAAGCGACGGAATTGACATACTATGGGAGCGAGGTGCGTTGGGCCGGTCGAGCAGAGGTTCTGGTGACGCATAGTTTTTGCTGATAAGAATGCAGGTTATACATCCTTTGACGATGGACCAGATTCGTGAGGCAAACATCTCACTTCGTTTGAAGAATGTTTTCAAGCCACACGCCGAAGGGACCCTCATTGACCCGAAGTCTACTTCTTCTGCTTTTGAGATAGGCCAAGTGAAGAAAATAATATCGCCCCCTGGCGTCCTTCTCAAGAACGATTTCTCCGTCGGCCGATTTGAACGTAGACGGCCAACGGCTGTGACGGTCAAAGATGACATACTTTTGATCAACGTAGTCTGCAACAGAAACACGAAGTCAGGGGGTCTTCTCATCAAAGTCATCGATCGGCTCGAAAGGAACAACATCCCGGTCGACTTGATAGCAACAAGTGAGAGGAATGTTAGCCTTGCTGTACACTCGCCGGGTAATTCGAGCGCCGTGTTACGGCTGAAGGAGGAGCTGGAGCGGTTCGGACAAGTTGCCATCGCGAAAAACATGTCAATTGTCACGATAGTGGGTCATAAAATGAGAAGCCAGATCGGCGTGGCCAGTACGGGTTCGTCAACAGCCACGGTCATGACACAGCTCGCTGACACCAAGCTAGATGACACGCTGTCGGCATTAGCAGCCGCAAACGTCAACATCCATCTCATTAGCCAAGGGGCAAGTGAGATTAGCATATCGTGAGCACTCCTGAGATTGTTAACAGATGGCTAGATGACGATTACTGACCGTCTCTTGCAGGCTCGTCGTCAATGCACACGATGCTACCACAGCGCTGGGCGCGATACATCGAGAGGTTCTTAAAATCCCAACGATTGAAGAGAGTCAATTCCGACGAAGTAAGCTGCCATTCATTATTCTGCTGTACTCTATACCATAATTGACATTTTCATTTAGGAGCATGGCTGTATTAAAGGATGAGAAACATGAGACGTAATACTTAATAAGAATTTTGAAGAATCTAAGATCTAAACCAGCTTAAAAAAGGAGAATACCGAATATATACATAAGCGCATCGATTGTAACATGCACCTGTATAAATAGGTGTGAGGAGCGGATATGCATATAAGAGATAATAATATAGAGAATAATAGTGGATCTAAAGCTGCCTCGGCTCTTACAGTCGGGTCTATCCACCAATGGAACCAGGTACTTAGCTGCTTTAATGTGGAGGTGCCTAGGTCTACTTCATGAGTAACTCCATAAGCCGGCGAGGATTAGTGATCTGTACTCAGCTGCTTTCTTCAACCTGTATATGATTCGACTTTTAATAGAAGTATGTGCCTTTTTATGCACCAAGATGTGAATCTCAAATAGTATTCTTCATACGAGCCTACACTTGCTACAATATAATGTCTGTCAAAAGAGTCGCGCTGGTTGTCGGTGCGTCCAGGGGCATCGGCAGACAGGTTGCCATTGATCTCGCACTAGCTAAGGATGGCTATCGCGGTAAAAGCGCCAACCATGACTCCAATAGCGAGACCCTTAGCTGACAAAAATGTAGTTGTTATCGCAGCCCAATCCACTAGCGACGCCCAGAGCGTCTCTCCCTTCCCACCAGATCCCAACTCTCCACAGTCGACGATTAGCACCGTTGAGCGAGAGATCCGTGAGGCCGGCGGTGACGCCACTGCGGTAGCCTTGGATGTCCGGGACTATGAGAGTGTCAAGAGATGCGTGGAGAAGACCGTTGAGGTATTGTGAACCTCCCGGTGGCTTAAGCGAACAGGGGCTAACCAGCACTTTATGCGAGTAGATATACGGGCGACTTGATGTGTTGGTCTATAACTCGGGAGCAGTCTGGTGGGCTGCCGTTGAAGACACTCCCATGAAACGCTTCCAGTTGATGCAGCAGGTCAATCCCGAGGGGCTTTACGGAACTGTACAGGCGTCTCTGCCACACCTGAAGAGACATGGAAACGGGAGGATCATAGTTGTTAGCCCTCCGATATACAGTCGCTTCTTCAGGGGAAAAACTGCCTATGCCATGGGCAAGGTTAGTATGAGTGTGCTGACAAAGGGCCTTGCAATGGATCTCCAAAGACAAGGCTTAACCAATATGGCCATTACCAGTATTTGGCCGGCCGTTGTGAGTACCCCCGTGGATTGATTTTCAGTGATATGCTGACGAGTGATAGGCGATTGAGTCTGGGGCTACACGCAAGATGATCATGGAGAACCCAAAAGAAGCAGAAGACTTACGAAAGGCAACCATCTTTTCGGATGCCATTCTGGCCATGCTGCGGGCTCCTGCTTCTAGCGTCAACGGGCGACTAGAGCTTGATGAAGATTACCTTCGGAGTGACGTCGGGATGACTGACTTTTCGAAGTATTCCGTTGTTCCCGGCACCTCGCCCCGCAGGATCATGCCCGCCGAGTTTCCTGAGCTCAGTGTGAAGGAACAGGATGATGAAGGTAAAAGGATGAATAGTGCTGAGGGTCAATCAAAGCTATAAGCCTCGCCGCCTGCGTAAACTCATCATCTATAACCAAGGAAAATGTACCTTAATTGACAGCATTTCTTACTGCTGGCTCAACAATATGAGGAAATATCTGGCTCATGTTCTCCTACTGAAATTAGCACACTCGCCTAGTGTTGAGTTTGAAAGAAGACCAGAATTTTCTTACGCTCTGACACCATTTTTTCATGTCGTTATGCCTTTCTGTTGAGCTTCACCAGCCTAGCATATGAGTCTAAAATTGCGTCATTCAATTATAGACACAATCTGAATGGTTTACAGTGTTATGAGTCATTTTCAAAAGGCATCTACTAAGCAAACTAACAAAACTCATAAGCTGATATACTGTTCTCGTCGCCTCACTAATTTTCAAGTTTGAAATTTTGATTGTTTGCTGCGTCAAGTATGAGTATTATCGCGTCGGACAGTCAACAGAACAGAGCTTACAACTGATCAATTCTCAAAACTCTCTGTTTACATATATGTGTACGATGTGGAACAAAGACAATTAGATTGTATATGGCGTGAGGGCATCCAGAGTTTATTGGAGACTGCCGCGCAGCAATCGAAGTCTTATTTTACCCCCATGGTTGGTTCCTGATAATGAAGAGCCTTGGCTTTCGATTCGAACCCCATCTAGGTATTCTCACTCTTTGACTTTATCTAACCCTGATTATTTGATATGAGCGGCATGATGAGAAGCTGTCATGTGCGAGAGGAATCTAGGTTAATTTACTCTCAAGGAACACTCCAGTCTTCGTGGCTCAGTTGGCTAGAGCGTTGGTCTCATATTCGTATGATTCGATCTAAGATCGGGCTATCCAAAGGTCGTGAGTTCGAGCCTCACCGAGGACATCAATCATTTCAAGCTAGTTCTAATAGTAAATTGTCTTTGTTTGTTTTAAAAAAAAACTTTTTGCCCATGGTTTATGCTTAACACAGGTTTGCAATTTAACTCAAACAATATTTTTTCATTTAACTAAAAACATTGAGTTTTAAAGAGATATTTTATAATATAGGTATATTACACTGTAAAACATAACTCCGACTTATATAACGAGGGGCTAACTTCAGGGTTCGGAGTTAACTGTATTCAAAATACAATAATCCATGACAGCTTCCTAGGACCTTGACCATTCGGGTCCTCTTCCATCAGGTGGCTTGGCTACGAGGCTATTTACAATTTCAGGTATTGGGGTAAACCTCCGATCTCGGCGACTATGCCTCAGTTAAGCGAGGGCTGAATAGCCTCACGCTGTAGTACATAAGTAATAATAGAACAATATTACCGAAAGACGCGTTTCGGCGCCTGAAAAGCGTTCAGAAGGTCAGAAATTTGCAGCCTCATATTCAGAACGTGTAACAGCTTGATACATAACCTTGAAATTACTTTGACTACAACATATCCAGAGTAGTTAATTACTTATAAGTATTGCACATATGTGCTGAGGTAGTCTTTAAGCCTTTCATTTCCATTGTTGTCGCTGGCTCCTCTCTGCTTAATGCTGGCCGTGCTATTCCGTCCAGATGGACCCTAGGTCTAGTTGTTGGAGATAGATTGGAGGCATTACACGCAAGGTGTACGACATTGTTGCGACTGTGCTACTTGATTCTTTGCCGATCGTGGTGGATATGGCTTTTCAGTATTACTAAAGTAGGCGCGAAGCTCGTGACTAGGTAAATTTCAGCGCCGGGTTACACAGCTGAGAAATCTGCCGGCTGTCAACAGAGGAAGAGTTAAAGGTATCAGAAAACTTTGAATATGGTAACGAGCCAGTTTTCTACGTGGCAGTAGCCGTGTATAGCGATGGTGGATCATACAATACCAAGCATAACCTAGCAGAGGAGCCGCTCAGGTCTGCGAGTCCGCAGATCCGTGACCCCTTGTTGCGGAGAATTTTTGTCTAATGCGCCGGTGTGTAGCTTTCGAGTCCAAATGAGCTGTATCTCGATGAAGTGAAAGACACACATTTCTTATACAACACGTTTTCATACGGAGAGGGGAGTTCAAATATTCAATGCCAGTATGTCAATGGAGATACGGCTTTTGTATTTTAACTATACCAAGTTATAGGAGACTTCAATGTGGGGAAGGTTTGTCAGCAAGGCAGCCGAGTAAGTCTTAGAGCAGCTTGTTATGCTTAGAAATTCGTTGAAGTATTATCGCAAGTCTAAAAATGATCACTTCACTGACTTTATTACGCTATCTCCTGTATAAGACAACTCGATTCTTTCAGTGAATTAGGTGGTTACTGGTGCGAAACTGTTCTCTCATATCATGCCACTGATTTAGGCAAGCTGTGGCATGTGTGTCTCACACGAAAGAAACGAGCCGCATATAAACTTTAGCTTGATGTTTCCCAACGCTGTTTTGCTTACCCAATGTACCACAACATTGTATTTCGGAGAGTTTTGCGTGGGGGGCTAAACGGAAAGGATCGAAAGGACCACATTCCTACTTAATGTAACACAGTACATATAATACAAAATAAAGAGCTCGATAATTCAGATTTTCTAGCCCCCATTCCGCTTGTCCCCAAAACGCTCACTGTGTTGCAGTATTGACACAGCCGAAGGCGAGAACCCGAAAGGACCCTAGTAGTGCTCGTCAATGTAAACCCCCTTTTGAAACTCTTACACTCTTCGGGGAGATTCTGTCCCGTACCCACATGCAGTAATATCAATATTCACCGAGCTGGTCGCAAGCCAATGCTCCCTCTATAAGCAGGCTGGGATCTACACCGCTTGTGTCTTGAGCCTCACCGACTAAGTTTTACACGCATACAGCGCTCAGTACTACCATCACTGCCATTCATGCTTATCAGACATCAGCTCTTCCCAACTTGACCACACGAGATTTATTGCACTTTTGCTCAGCAGCTTCTCATCCACGCCGTCCGTCTGCCTCATCTATCCATTAAATAATGCTTTCTGGAGTAACTGCAGACCCCACTCAGCCGCTGACATCTCCGCCGCAGCTGGGTGTCATGTCCAACTTTATTACCCTAGACAGACCGCGATTGTTCTATTATTGACGCCTGGCTATCTTCGTGCGCCAGTATCCGATGCATATGACTGTGAGCTCTGTCTGGTATCCAGTCCACACTCTCGTTTTGAATGAAGGGCACCTATCACGGACTAATACGCATGGCAACACCTTACCGACCGACAGACAGATTGAGTTTGGGTTTGCACTACTACTACAGTAAGTGTTGGGAATATAGCAGACCGCGCCATGATCAAACATATTGTGTATGGGCCCTTGCTTAATAATTAGTTTCTGGACTCTGGTAGTTTTATTAACATAGTTACATATGAACTTTCAAGCGTTTAAGTATAAAGTAAATGTCACATCAGCAACTTTCCTTAATATTCCTTAGCTTAGGTTTGTGACGTAAAGTATAAATTATAACCTTAACTTTATATATCATAAGTAATATAAACATCTCGATTTCGACTCTGAAAATCCTTAGACCTAAAGAGTTTCATACCAACTCTCCAATATGTAAATACGTAAGTCTTTTGCACACTGCTGTGAGAATCCACCACCACCTGAAATCTAAATTTGCCACGTACTATATTACTATGAATTGCAAGTCTTTTACCTGTTTTGTAAACCCCTCATGTTTTCTTTTAGTCTTCATGCGTTATTTCAATGAATCAATCTTTTCAACGTCTCATTAGTTTTCATGTAATTATTCACTACTCATTCCACCCAATTACTCGAGGACAATAACTTATTAAGTGTCTGGAATCCACAACATCGGCCCTTTCGCATTATCATTCCTTTGACGGATTTTGGCGCCATCTGCCACACGTAGCGAATACGAGGCTGCAAGTCTTAGACCTTCTGATACGCGTTATACGCGTAGAGACGCGTCTGCCCGTTCGAACCTGATAGTATTCCCGATGTCCTACGTGAGGCTATTCAGCCCTCGCTTAAGTGAGACATAGGCGGTGTGGACAGAGGTTTATGTAAGGGTCCTGAGTTGTATATAACTTCTAGCCAAGCCTACCTGAACGGAAAGAAATCCGAATGGTCAAGGTCTTAGGCTCACCCTAACAGATTATTGTATCTTGAATAGAAGCATTCCAAACCCTGTTATCCAGCCCTTGTTATCCAGCCCTTGTTATACCATCCTTAAACAGAGCGCTGAGAACAACTTCATCGTGTTACCCAGGTCTCACAGTTGTTATGTCACTAATGTTTGAGCCATGTGTCGAATAAACTATAATCTACTAAATTTACTAGAACATAAATTGATCATTGAATCCGTGGAGAAATATTGCTAAGAAATATCTTAGTTGAGCTATACGTCAAGAAGAAATGACATAATGCTAAGGGTGTGTTTATACGCGTTGGAATTGGGATTAAAGATTACAACTAGCTATACACAAGAATATATAGAGCCTGGTTTCTTATCCATTCTTTTTATTCTATCCCATTTATACTGGCCATATGGCCGGATAATAGATTGATTGTCTAAGGGCTACCGTACTTTTGACTACCACTTTAAGACAGCTTGGCCTTTAGAGGTAGGTTTCGGCTACTTGGGCCGACAAAGACGGTCTTGGGGTACTTCGATACAACCCAATTCTGGGAAACGGTGTCCCAGTTGCTCACGTCGCGACGAGTGAGTGGGGCGCGGAATGTAACCGTCTGGCCAGGATCGACACGGATACGGTCAAACCCACGAAGGACGACTGGCGGGTCATCAGGTCCGCCAAGAGAGAGATAAAGCTGTGGGACCTCGTCACCGACAACGTCACCAGTATTGGTGATTTGGGCGGTGACAATGTACAACTCATCCCATAAAAGCCGGTTGCCACCAGGAGTATCAGTGAGGCCGGGTGCAGCAGGCTGAAGATTTTGAGCTTCTGAGTCAAGCGCTCCGGGAGGCAAGAATTCTTCGGCGGTTTGTCCGTATTTAGGATCCGCAGAGGCATCCTTCAACGATTTTGTTGTGTTGAAGAATGGGTAAATGAATTCCCGGATGTACCGGACGGATTTGGGGAAAGCGTAATCTTCGATGTTTTTAGAAAAGTTTCCGAAAGTTGGCGCTTTGGTGGTCTTGCCCGTCGTTGGCTTGTATGGACCTGCGTTCTTCTTCTCAATCTTAATATCGCTGTACTTAAAGCTAGTGTAAGACAGCCCGAACCCAAATTCGAAGATTGGCTTGATGTCAGCCTTGTCCAATGCACGGTAGTCAATGAAGCTGCCTTCGGTGAAGTCTTGCTGGGGTGCACCGTTGCCATTATTTGGCTTGTAGAGGACATCAGCGCCGTAGTCTTCGCGCTTGGCAGCCCAGGTAAAGGGTGTGCGTGCGGCAGGGTTCACTTTCCCGTAGAGAACGTCGACGATACCACGGCCACTTTCTTGGCCGGGTAAGCCAGCCCATAGAATTGCGGTTACATTAGGGGAATCATACCAGTCGGTCACCAGGGTAGGACCAACTGAATGAATAACAACAATTGTGTTATTGCAGATGGAGGACACATTCTTGATCAGTTCATCGCCACTTCCCCACAGAGTCAGGTTCTTTCGGTCACCTTCGTTGCCGTCGATGTCGATATAACCTTCGCCTGAGTCAGCATTGACGAAGACTAAAGCTGTTGCCCCATCTTGCTTCACAAGTGCCTCGATGGTATCAGTGGCATAGTTATCCAAAACTGCCTCTAGTCGAGTGTGGTCGTCAATCGCCTGCTGATTGAGAGCCTCTAGAGGAGTGCTTAGGTAAGGGAAATTCGTTGTGCCAGAACCCCAACCCATAGCAAGAGTGCCATTGTCGCAGCCGCGGTCGGAGCACCCGTTGGGACCCAAAGTGCTTGGACCAGCATCTTCGCCAATGACGGCCAAAAACCTCGGTTTCTTAAGGGGCAAGGCGCCCTCGTTCTTTAACAGGACCGTGGACTTTCCAGCAATCTCTCTGATGAGGTTACCGTGGTCAGCTTGCACATCTACATGCCAATTGACCTGCTGATAGCCGTCTTGAACACCCGCGTGAAGATAGCCGTAAGTATCCGAAGTCCACGAGTCCATATTAACTGGTTTCAGCCCTTCTACAGTCTGCCCAACTTTGAAGAAGGCCGCCATGATTCTCATTGCCATATCGTCGATACGGTACGCAGGAACTGTCCCGTTGAGAACCGCCACAGCTATATAATAATCCATACGTTAGAATCACCATTAAGTGTCAATATGTGGCTGATTCTTGGAAGGCGAGGGGGGTTCAAATAATGCGAAAATCATTATTATAACTTGGAAGTACGTACTGAGATTACTTCCCCAATAGGACAGACCAGTCTGGAATTCCGTGTCACCAGGCATGGACATGTCCATACCAGCTACAGCAGATGAAACGCCAGAGTGCTGGGCTTGCCAATCGCTCATGACGAAGCCCTGGAAGCCTAGTTCGCCCTTGAGGAAACCGTTCAATGTTTTCGAATTCTGACAAGCTTGGCTGTTGTTAACTTGTTGATATGAGCACATGACTGCACCAACGCCTGCTCTCACCGCATCGGCGAACGGCCAGAGGTACGTTTCGTGCATTGTCTTGTCGTCAATATTGGAAGATAGAGTCTCTGTGATATTGTAGCCTCGACCGGTAGATTCTCCGACTTGTCGAAAGTGTTCTGGTAATCAGGTAAGCCTCAAGATCACATTCTGGAGCCTAGTAACATACCCTGCTCATTTAAGATGAAGTGCTTCGCACAGGCGATAACGCCAGCATCCTGGATACCCTTGATAGTCTCGCTAATACCAACACCGCTGAGATAGGGATCGGGAGAGAAGCCTTCCCAATTACGCCCTCCCTCAGGAGTGCGTCCGAGCGGCCCGGAAACAGGCCCCAACACGACATTGACGCCCTTGCCCTTGTGCTCCTCGCCCATTGCCTGGCCACGGCGGTACATTAAAGTCCTGTCAAAGGTGGCGGCAACAGTTTGGCCAGAGCTAAAAGCGGAAACATAGTCACCGAATCGGATACCGAGGGGAGAGTCTTGCATGCAGAGTTGGCGGAGACCGAGTCGTGGGACGCTGCCTGTCTCGCCGACACATTGGCCGCTTTCCCAGCTACAATGAAATAGGGTCAGCTGCCATTTCAACAAATTCGAATTATTCGTGGCCAGCTACTTACCCGATACCGGTTGTGATATTGACTTTCTCAGCGAGTGTCAGTTGTGAGACGAAATCTCGTGCTTTTGCGTAGGCGTCTTCCCAGCCAGCTGCCTGGGAATTCATCCATGGCGATGGATAGTGTGGCTCAGAGTAAGCAAGCTCCTTAGTAGGGTAATCTCGCTTCTGTGGGGTAATTAGCTTTCACGCTCTCGAAATTAGGTGTGAATAAGTTGCCGACTAGGGAGGAAACCGAAAGGGGATCAATTCGCTGTGTATGCCCAGCACATTCTATCTGAGATTGAGCCTCGCTCTCCAGCATGAAGCTTCGGCTCTTTTCCAAATAGAAAGAACCGAAGAGGCGAAACATCACATAGGGTAGTGCTGGATTACATGAAGCTTATATGTGATCGCGCTGGCTGCTTGAGGGGTATCAAGATGGCAAAGAGGGAAAGTTTGCGGCGGGGAGGGATCGTGCTATCAGGGCGAATAGATGAACATACCGAGGAAGCAGCAGCATTGCATGAAGCCGCCAGCAAGGCGCTGAATGTAGAGGTACGCATGGCGTCGCGTTGCTCCTCTGTGGGTTCGGCCGATCGTCGTGGTGTAGCTCCAAGCCCAGTCAGAGCTTAGAAGGATCCGTGGAGCGAGTGCTCTATCTGGGGACGGGCGAGACAGACGGTGAGACAAGGACAAAAGGCCAGCGCATCAAAGGAATGCGAGCTGTGGAAGTGGTTCGTTCTTATATACAGCCCACCGAGGCTACGTACCCCAAGCTGCCAAGGTAGCGGCGTAGCGGTGGCTCTCGTATGTATGGGACCGTTGATGCTACCCTATTCTTCTTTATTTTGTGCAGCTGGGTTCCGGAAGCAGAAACGACGTCAAGATTGGTCAGACGATGATCGGCCCCGGTTCTCGATCAGGCCTCAAGGTCAGGGTTGATCGGGACCAGGTCGGAGCCAGGTCAGGACCAGATAGATGCTGGCTCGGCTGGTAACGCCTCACTGCATCGCTAGCATGCTGCACCACTTGCCGATGAGGAAGCCGGCAAACTCTTCCTCGTCACTGATCAGTCTGGGCTACGGGCAGCAAAAAGGAACACCCCGGACACTCCCCGGACCCATCTTAACCATGTGGACAGTAGCGTGTTGTTGTACAGAGCACACAGTGGGCTGCATCGTGAGGAGAAGCAATACCGTGGACCAGGTTTACAGTACCTTAGCGTGTAAATGGGGGCTGACCCACTGCCGACTTCCCCGCATTCCCCCCAAAACACGCCCTGAGCCCTGAACTTGCACTTGCTGTTGCCAGAATACTCGGTCGGGCAATTACGACCTCTTCTTAGCATGGTGCCTGTGTGTTGGGACGTTTTGGGGTAGACAGGCAGTAAAACAGGTTACATTGACGAATCCTCGGGACAGCACGCTAAACTAGAGTACAGACATCGAGACCGAAGCCGTGCAGTTTCTTGCCCATCGTCATCATCTGATGCTTACATTCGGTGCTCTGAAAAGGGAAAGTCGATGGAGACGGGCCGATCATGGACTTGAGTTCGTGTTAGCTGCAGTGCAGTGCTGTTGTGAGCTGTGGCGAGCTGGAATCCCACCTATTGGTAGTCGGCCCCTTGGCATTTCTTTCCCCTGGTTGGCGCAACGGGAGCACTAACCTTGATCCCCAGCAGTACCCCAGCACGAAGCCTGCCACTAGTGCTAGCCTATGCTCCCCCTGTTTACCTGGTGACGAGAAAATTTGGTCGCTCAAAAACTTGGCTTATTGTAATCATTCATAGCGATCATTTATGACATGGCTGATAGAAATGCCTTCGTCAATATCTTGCCTTTGAGATGTAAGAGCCAAATTACAGAGCGAGTCTACAGTACTAATAAACGGTATTCTAAAAGTAAGCTTAACTCTTAAGTAAGGAGGGAGTTTACTGTAAGTAAACGTCGATACCATCGGCATACATTAATTCCCGCTTTTGCGGGGTAGTGCAGATTATAGCGTGTAAACACGGGGTCCATGATGTAAGATACCTAGGTAGTGTAAATCTCGGGTCTTACCAAGACAGACGGATAGGCCTTGGTCTAGGTTTCCACAATCCAGAAGCTCATTTCGCTGCTACCCCTAACTGCCCCTTGTCTTTCTGTTTGTTGTTTACTCGAAATATTTTGAAACAGCTTGAGTTTTACTACCTTAAAAAATATGTTACTACAATTACTGAAATACTGTCTGCAAATATTTCTCTTACGAAAGTCCTTAAGCTCATGTAAAGGTCGGCTGCGACGCTGTCTTATTACAAAGTATTCATGTAATTCCTCGGAAATCATGATGATATCAAATAAGTTGATGTAGCGTCTGACACGCATGGCTACCACGCGAATGCATAATTAGTTGGCCAATCTAGCCACTGCGTATTGCACTTTGTATCGGTTTGCATGTAAACTGAGCTCCTGCCGTAGCATCGTATTCTCGCGCTGTGGAAGAAAAATTCCGCCGAGCTGATCGCGCTACTGAGAGGCATTTAAACAACTGCATGATCAAGAATCCCTACTGTACTTAAGTTCGTACTTTGTGATGGTCACTTGATGAGACATACGAGACTGGCTATCAACGGTGAGTTTATCACAAGTTCAGTTGGTGAAACCGGACCGGTTCCCTCTTGTAGGTACTTAATGGTTATCTACGTCTGCTTATGAACCTTGGTTCATAGTATCTCTAGACATCAGATACGTTAGTTTTATAGGCTAAGAGGAGGAGTGCCCCATGTAACCCGACCTGTTGGTTGCGAACCATAACTGTGAGTTTATAGTTATTGAAGGCAAGATTCAATAACTGAATCAATGCGGCAGGATTTGCTTAACCCACATTCCTCCAAGTTTAAAGTCAGCCTCGGTGTCGTTGCGTGTTAACGTTACACAGCCTTCCACTGTTCCGGCTGCACGGACCGATATTCCTCGCTATCCGCTAGGCTGGGAGATGAGGGTCTGCTTAGCGCATACTTAAAGATGCACTTATGTTTGATTGAGTAGCTTGTTTTTGTGGATATCACCAACGGACGCTCCACTGAAATGAATCTTAAGTACACGATGTTAGTCTAAAATGTCCATTTTTCTTAAAGGTGAAGATCGTGAGCTTTTTACTGTCGAGTTAATTGGAGAGTTGAAGCTACTATTCCTATTTATATCATTTCACGACGAATCCCGCCTTCTATTTTCCTTTGTACTATCATCGTCGGAGTGTGCCTACCTTAGCACTGGCCTCCCAACTTCGACAAATCTCATCCTTCACTTCCTGGAGAATCGGCTCGATAAACGTGGGCCTTATTAACGCTGCTGTCTGTCGTACCAGCTTTTTCGAGATAACGTAGCTCCCGACTGGAGTATCCGTTCCTTTCCAATCTTCAAATCTTTCAAATACCATGGCAATATCAAACTCGCATACGCTTGCGAATGGGTGCCAGAAGTTGTCTTGTTTGTATGTAATGCTTTGTTTCAAGCTTTGGCCATCGCTACCTACCTCCTGATAGCGATATATAAGCCAGAGAGGTTTCTCAGGTTTCAGGATGTCGACAACAAGATGATATCCCGTTGAGCGGTGAGTAGCCTGCCGTCCGTTGTATTTGGTGACCACCCTGCGGTTGAATATTTCACCAATCTCATAGACGTACCGTGGGAAATATTTGCCCTTTGGCATAGCACTACTTCTCTCTAGCTCGATGATGGTTGGATAATTGAGCCACTCGTCTCGTTTCCAGAAGTCTGAGATGAGTCGCTCGTCTTTTCGGCTCCGACAAAGAAGATACGACCACATGTGAACACACGCTCTTTGAACGGTGTAACAGGCGTCTTCACATTTATCCTTTTCCGAGAAAAGCTGCATGAGCAGCTGGGAATCTTCGTTATTTCTCAGTCCCGTAAGATCTTCTTGACGTTGGAAGTTAGTCTGGCTTAATATCTCATACTGGCCTTCTTCTTCTAGAATCGCCTCCTTGGCTACACCCTCAGGAGTAGTAGCTGACTGTGACAGCTTTTCACATTCTTTCTCCACTGAATCCATCCTTTGCTCCAACGGAATCAATCGTTGCTCTAACGGGATCATTCGTTTGTCTATGGCATCCAAACATTCTTCAAGTCGTTTCAGCTCTAGAGTAGAGTTTGTTTCTTCGGTTGGTCTTTGAATCTTCTTGCCGTTTAATTCAGGCTTTTGAGACTCTTCAGATGCATTGCCTTGCTGATCTGTGTGCTTATGATTCTCTGGTGCGATTTGACGTAATGGAGTTTCTCTCTCTCCCGTTACTGAATGAGACTGGCTCTGTGGACTGCTGGGCTTTGCAGCTTGTGCTTCTTGAGAGGCTTTTATGTGGTGTTGTAAAGTTTGTTCCAGAGACTCGAGGCGTTGTTGGTGGTTCTGCATAATTGCTGTGATCTGGGCCGGACTCAAACCATGATCTGTTCTTTGCTCAATGACTGCAATACGACCGTTCAACTAACACGCAAACAGTCAGCCAACAAATATCCATCTTATTTATAATGTCACGTCCGCAACACTTACTTGCTCATTCGCTTTATCCAATGCTCCCATGCGGTCAGTGTGCTTTGCTACGCACACGTCGTGATCTCTTAGGTGCCCTTCGTGGACTGCTAGGCGCGCATTTTGCTCAGCGAAGAGTCTATCAAGTGCTCCAAAACGTGTATTGTGATCGCCAAGGTGTCTATCATGACCTGACAGGCGCGTGTCATGTTCGCCTACACGTCTCTCGTGATCTGTTAGGTGTCTATCATGTGTCCCTAAATGGGCGTCAATCTCTCCCAGGCGTCTATCATGCTCCGCCAGACTCGCAAAACTCCTTGTTATTTGAGTTTTGAGATCCTCAATGGCGTTCTTTGCCTGGTCGGTGGGACCTCCTAACGGACCTGGCCGCCAGGTGAGCGGACTAGGGCGCACGGGATCACGGCCTTGGTTGGCACGGAACTCTTGGCCGAGATTACCCCAGGCGTCGATGATATTAGTTTGGTGAGTGACGGCTGCTGTTAAGCTGTCAAGGCTCTCGTGGTGCTGTTCAACACGCGGGATCACTCCATCGCGAATTTCGCGCACGGCATCAATTGCCATGTCCTCGGCATCTTCAAGTGATTGAATGCGCCCTTCTATGGACTGGACACGCTCTTGGAGAAGGGTGATTTGACTGTTCTGGCGTTCGAAATTCAAAGCGACCTGTCTTTGGAACTCGCGAAACATATCAATCGTCACGACAGCCACGCCGACCTGTGGTGCTTGGAGACCGCCCATGGAGCCGGGCGGAGGATATGGCGGCCGCCGGGTCTCGGGTTCTTCCATATGTAACCCTGGCGGAGAGGAAAAGCCCGAGAATCTTCGCTTTGTACCCTGCGGCGTCGCCACACGTTGCGCCATGGTACATGAAATGATGAATATATGCTAGTGCGAGGCTACGGAGTGAGGTATTTGTTCAACGAGGCCTCTTTGCATGATGGTCTCGTCTGCGCTGGCTGCACGTTGGGTTGACGAGATTAGACGTGGCTGGCTTGCGGGAGGTTGCAACCGTTGCTGACAGAATCAACGGGGGAGGGGAATAACAGGCTTTAGATATTGGGTATAATAGATAACATAAAAACCGAGGGAGCGGCAGTTCGGATGCTTGGGAGATGGGCGAGAGAGAGTGGTGGTATTGGTGGTGGTGGTGCATTGAAAGGAGCAGCGAACACTTGCATGAGACACACAGATATCTACTGCTACCTACCACCGTCCAACTCCACTGCGCTAGGGCTACAGTAACATGCAGTAATCAATATCTCGTCTGGTCTGCCATACGGTACGACAGCCCGGTACGCTGCCCAGGTAGGTCGGGGACAATTGTTGGTTGGTCCAGCGCTGACGGCTGTTGGTGGGTGGTAATGAATTTGGAGACGCCAAGGAACAGATTGGGGGACATGGAAGTCCACAGAAAGATGGTACCTAATATAAGGAACGACGTGAAGTCCAGATACGGGCGCGGCCGATCTGGGGTGCTGGGTAGGTATTATATTTATACCTTTTGTACCTGCTAACGTACTTAATGTATGGCTTGATGAGAGAATAGATAGATATGTAGCAGGACAGACAACTCTCCATTGGCTGCATCCAGGTGCTGGCGGTGCTGGCGGTGCTGGCGGTAGTAATAACAGGCGATGGTCAATGGTGTGTTCACGCATTCACAGACAGGGAAATCTAAAAGGGAAAGAAGAGCAATCAGTCAGTGTTGGCGCCACCAGACAAGGATCGGGTCAGGAAAGTGAAGGATGGAGATTGGCACAGGAACTTGAGCTGTGTCAATGTTTCCTGTCATGTCCACAGTACAATGTTGCAGGGGTGGAAAGCGAAAAGGCAGCACAGAACAACGGCGGTGGCAACCAATTGGCGCAATGTTGTACAGTGCACGAGTAGGCTAGGTACAATCTGAGTAACTTCCAATGTCGGTTGACAGCTACAGTGCGCTATATTCAATAGATATACTGTAGCCCCTTTGAAGTAGGTAGTAGGTAGTGGCTAAGTAGGTAACTCTACTGAGTCGACCGAACAGTCCGCAGAAACAAGTAGGCAGTGTAAAGACTGCCGAACGGTCATTGGCCCATCATGTTGCACGGCATCTGTTATATTAGACTCCTGTTAGTGGTAGTTATTCCATTCAATTTTGAAGCAGGTATTTACTTAGTATCCGGAAATAGCGTCCACTAATCCGTCACCACGGCCTGCACAGTTTTGTCAACTGCGGCGCTAAGTTTCGTAGAGACAAGGGCCATTAGTGCACTTAAACTAAACTAACTTAAAGTGAAATATTTACCTACTTGTAAGTGCTAACGTGGTCTACTTTGCGTGGTATTATCCACATATAAGTATCCTGACTGAATTGTTGTTGTCTTTTGTAGATTTTCGTCCTGTTGTAAATGAGTAATAATTACCAGCAATGAAGATATGTATATACCGAGACGTAATACCTACATGGAAATACCCACTTCAAGTTGTAGTCTACCCTAGTGCTTAAGAGACACACCATGTCCTTGATCGTGTTTATGTAATCCTTGTCTTTTTTCCTGTAGCAGCTTTGTCAGACTTATGACGATTGAGCTCAATCTATAGCTTGCAGCAAAGCATTGGCCGCACATAGGCTGATGTCAAGTGGTTCATGACAACACAATACAGCTGGTTTTAATGAGCCTGATCACCAGTACACAGAAATGGATTGCTTGATTGTCCTATTCCAAGTAACTAAATAATGTTATATCTCTTTAAGAGTGAGTCAATTTACTTACCATAGATAGCATTTGTATTTGTCACACGTAGCGAATACGAGGCTGTAGGTCTTGGACCTTTCCGTACGCGTTACATGCGCTGAAGCGTGTCTTCCCGTTCGATTCTGATATTATTTCTGATGTCCTACGTGAAGCTATTCAGCTTTGGCTTAACTGAAATATACGCGGTGAAGACGGAAGTTTACGTAGGAGGCATAAGTAGTATATAGCTTCTAGCCAAGCTATCTGAACGGAGATAAATCCGAATGGTCAAGGTCTTAGGCAGGCATAATAGATTCTTGTATTCTAAATAATGTCAATTCCAAGCCCAGAAACCAGCCCTTGTTATAGTATTAGTTTGCGTAGTTAACTAAAGAACCAAAGCTAGAATAAGCATCGAATACATAGAACTTTGAGCGTAGATATAGCTGGCTCTCTGGCTAGAAACAACAAGAACAACAATTCTTCCAAAGACGACTCTGTGCTCTTGTAATTGTCAGCATGAGAATACCCGTCGGCACAAATCCAGTTCGTCTACAACCACTCTTGCGAGCTCGGAGGTAAAAGGGAAACAAGGTCAAGAAAGACGAATGGTAACAGAATTGGAAGATTTAGCTAGAGATAGCTTCAATTAATCGACCTCCGAGTTATGAGCACGTCGCTTCAGCCGCCTAGAATCGCTCTCGTGAGGGCCTGGAACTGGCCGTGTTGCCAAACACGATGTATGATATTTATTATATTGCCTGTAGCTAACACAGCCAAAATATGCTTAAAGCCAATGCGTCGATATTGTGAAAAACATGAAATATAATGCAGTGTATTGTGGGTATACATTGCAGCTTGTCACACGTAGCAAATACGAGGCTGCAGGTCTTGAACCTTCCCGTACGCTTTTCCCAGTTCGATTCTGATATTATTCCTGATGTACTACGTGAGGCTATTCGGCCCTCACTCAACTGCGACATAGGCGCTGAAGACGGAGGTTTAGCTAAGGCCTCCTGAATGGAAGAAAATTCGAATGACCAAGGTCTGATGCACCCACAACAAATTATTGTATTCTAAATAGAGTCAATTCCAAGCCTTAACACCGGCCCTTTTCATAGTGTCTTGTAATACAAATCACATACATAGTATCAATTAAACCCAGCAGATCTTTGACGCATCGTAGTGGTCACAGCGGCTGTATAATCATAATTATAGCCACATAGCTTCAGATTCTTTTCATGTCCGCAAAATACAGAGAGGTTTATTGGATGACGGCGGAAATAAAAAGTCTCAGATTGTGTGGGGGTTTCTCACTCATACCTGGGTCAGTTCTTCATTCACTCTCATCCGCTATAACAAGGGCTACTTGCAGGCCTTGGAATTGACTCTATCTAGAATGCAATAATCTGCTATGGCTTCCCGAGACCTTATTCAGGGTGGCTTGTCTTTAAGGCTGTACACAATTTTGGGTACCGGAGTAAACTGACCTCGGCTACTATTTCTTAGTGAAGCAATGACTGGGTAGCCTCACGTTGGACATCAGCAACAACGTCAGCCATTTCGCGGGAAGGCGCTTTTCAGCGCGTGTAACGCGTTCAGATGTTCCGAAACCTGCAGCCTCGTATTTGGGGGCGTATATTAATATCCGCTACTCAAGAGCCGCTTTTTGAGACAGCCAGGAGATGTACCAGAGTCGTGAAAGGTTGATTGGAGCCGATTTGCAAGGCATAATAATGCCCACAATTACGGTTGAGTGCTGCTTGGCCCTTAACCATTTAATCCGAGTGAATTAAAAGCATTAACGGTTGTACTAAAAGTGTAGTGTAGTGTTCTGGGCTAGATGAAGCGCTGATTACCCTGGGGCCTTTCCAAGTTTAATTATCTACCCCAAAACGTTACAGATCAACATCATATAAATCAGGAGGGCCAGTAATAAATTAACATAACATCATCTCCATGTTGTATGTAGCTAATCCGCTGTCTGTACTCTTTTAGTGTAGGTATGTCCTAGCAACTTGTGAGCACACACTGTGAAATGCCCTTGCTCATATACTGAGCTCGGGTACACAGTTAGGTGCGTCATCGTGGCCCCGTCTGGCTGACACAGGGGGTTGCCTAATAGGGTTAGTTTGACGCAATAAGGCTGCCGCCTCAACCAACATTTCCCTTATGCGACGATAGCGATTTAATTCGACTCATATTATTTGGTTGTGGGGTTCGAGCCGTGAACATGAATTCATCATTATTAGAAATAGATCCCTCAATCTGATATCCGTGCTAAATATGGAAAAGCTATAGAGATTAGAGATAAAACCTCACAGAGATAGGTATTTATCGTAGCTAAAATACAAGTCAACAGCATTTTATTCTCTCTCTCTCTCTCTTTGTTCTTCAATTCTTATGTGCCGAACACTACCAAAACGTAGCTTGTAGGACCAGGACATATTGTAGGTAGAGGAGTGACTGACACATGTAAAAAAAGCAATGAGAGACACTAAGGGTGAACAAATTAGTCACAAACACCGTGGTGGCGCCGCTCGTGCTATTGTCTTCTCAGTGAACGAAATCAAGTAACCAATCGCTGTTGTAGTGGTTTATAATGAGCCTAGGTTGTACTACGGCATATCACGCAGCTTGCCCTACAATAAGGAGCAGGGCATGTGCGAGCAAAAAGGTTGTCACATAAAAGATGTTTGCCCAGTGCTTGCCAATCAAAATTGAACCTCGCAAACTCTGTCCTCCTACATCTTTTCCTACTGCAGCTATCAACGCTGCTGCACTTTACGGTTATATTTTTCACAATTTACATTTTCCACGATACCACTTAATTGTCCCATTTCACTTACTACTATACAGTATTGACAATTTCCCTAACTACCAACTCGATTCATCCATCAATTCACCTTTTGATGGATACCGTCCCAAATCTCCCCTTGGGGGAAACCAAGTGTTCTTGTTCCATGTCCCCAGAGGCTACCAAACCGGCTCTCATGCCGTATCCTTACAATGTTGGCCAAGTTCTGACTCTGAAACGGCCCAATGGACTTGACTTCTCTGCAACTATCAGAGATATTCCCAGTCACTCTATCGCCCGCCATGGTGGTTCAGGTGCACAAGGGAAATGAAACCTACGAAGCAGTTCTAAAACTTCACGATCGTCGTTTCGGGGACGACTGGAAGGAAAACCCGTACAATGACGATCCCCCAGAGCCGCAAACTGCACAAGCGGAAGTCGCCTGGCAGGAATTCGTGCGAAAAGGTTTACTCGCCCCCCTGTTGAAGCGCTTCGAGGATAAAGAGAAGATGTGGGAGGATGATAGAGTTTCTGTCATAATTTCCGAGGAGGGAGAAAACGACGAAGGAAAATCCGAGTGGGAGAAAGTGGGAGAACAAGAGGGAAACTATTATCACATGGTACAACAACGATACACGAAAGAGGTCCGAGCTTATGATCAGCTAAGGAGCCTTCAAGGCGGATGCGTTCCTCGCTTCTTTACTCCTATCACTCTTGACATGCCATCTGCCGAGCCCGATCTTGACCCTAGCTGTTTCCAAGTGCCGGGATTATTGATGGAAAGACTTCACGGATTCAATCTTTCAAACCTTGTGGCCGAAATTCCAGACGGCCCACCTGAACTGTGGCGAGATGTTATACAGAAGGCCACAAACATATCTGCGGACATCAATCGAGCTGGTGTCTTGGATTTCGATGATCAACCTAGGAACATCGTGGTAGTACGATTGGGGGATGGCAGTTACCAGCCATACAAGATCGACTTTGGCGAAGCCTATCCCAATTCCGATTTTAATGATACGGACGATTGGGATGATTTTCATTGTTGGAAGCGCCACGTATATGAAGAAAACAGCCCGAGTGCCATTGGCTGTATCATGGTATCGAAAGTGAAACGACTGACGGGCATCCAGCTTGATGATATTATATACGATAGCATTCTCCCAGAATTAGAGAATATTGACTGAATCAGATAATCACAATACGGTTTGGCTAGATGAATCATCATCGTAAACTGCTATTGCGAGCTTTGTATTTACTTTCATGTGATTCCATATCCAAGCTAGACCAGTGGTGGAGCATTAGGCGATGAATCTTGAAGAGGGTTTATTGTCCTGCTTAAGTTTCTTTCAAGACCTTTTCTAGCTATAGAACTATGAATAAAACGCCTACCAGTGTATTGCCATAGCACGAATAAGTCCAACAGCTGGTTGTCGCGACATAAGCATCAGCAAAAGGAATGTTGTTTCAAGCGACTGCCCGAGGAACCCTTCCTCGGGACGACTCTCGTCGTACATTAGATAATGCTAATGATTTTAACCCAGCCCTCGATTGGTCATTTTGATGTTTGCTGTAGTACATTCTGTCCGTCAAACTTAGAGCCACGTCACGTATGTATTGGTCTACGAGGCATACTATGATATATCACGACTTGATCTGGTAGCACCAGCAAAGGCCTAACTATCAGTACATGGATATTATTTTAGGATTGTGTCAGGGAAACATCTTTCGCGAGAAATTACTCTTGAACTTGTACAACGGACGTGAAAATATGGGCGCTACTTGTATCAAGTGAGTAAGTCCATGAAGCCAACAACAGAATATTATGCCTTGAGTATCAAATTACGTTGGCCAAGTACCAGGACCAAACCGATCTCAATCATCTTCTCGAATTCTGAAACTATTCGCTCTCTACTCTATCCTTGGAGGCCCGCCGTTACTTGACCCTGAGGGAAGAAACAGATACATCTAAGCCCAGTCTATATGACCACACTAACCATATCATTAAGACTATATCCCTCTCCTTTCTGGTTTGTCTATCGCCTATTGGCGACCTTGGAACTACCTACAGTGACGACTCACCGGCCTTTGCAAATATGCCCAAACCCTCGAAGCGTTACGTGCAGTTAAATCGTACGCAAGAACAAGACCTCAAGATATATCTAGCTGGCGCATCATCCGGACATCTGGGAGCACATGTTAGTGAATGGAAAGCAAAATCAGTATCGGGTCACGGAGAGGGTCGGTCTAAAAGTTCGATCGACATGGCATATTCCGGTATGGAAAGAGACCGGCACCAATATTCACTAAGCTGACCTACCGGCTTACGGCCCACCCCATCACGGACCACTCAAAATGACGCGTTTTCTCCCAACCACCTTTTTTTTCGTCTATATAATAACTCAACAACCACTCAACTCCAGAAGGTCTTTTTACCCTCAATTTATTCGTTTTTGACTGCTTTATCTAACGATGCTTTCAATTAACCAGAAAAAACGCGCGCTTGCCGCGATTCGCAACACCAAACTTGGAATGTCACAGCGAGCCGCCGCCAAAAAGTAGGCTATACCCCGCAGCTATTTACGCCGCCGTATTAAAAGTATTCCGACCCGAAAAAAAGCATATCAACTATTTCAAGCTTTATTTTTTAACTTTAAAAAGCAATTAGCTTACTGGACAATTAAGCAAACTAAATTAAGCTTTGCGCTTTTTATCGCTATTTTTAAACAAATAGCTAAACGGTTTTTTTAAGCTACAAATAACTTTTACGTACTAAGCAAGCAATAGCATACCTGTTTTTTAGCCCAAAATAAAAAAGTTAAATTTGCTAAAATTAAAATAATTAATTATAAACGTATTAACAGCATAACGGCCGTTAATATTAATATTTTTTTTGACCGCTTTAATATTTTTAAAATTTAAAATATTTTACCAGCATGCTTTTTTAACACTAATAAAATAAAAATTACTTAAAATATTAAAAAAAGCTATTAAATTATTTTTAAAGCTTTTATACGTTAAGCTTTAAAACGTAACATTAAAAAAAATAAATAAATAATTTATATTAAATATATTAACGCTTTTAATAATATTTTTTTGCTATTAATTATTTTAAAAAATGTTTATATTTAATAACAATAATATTTTAACAAAAATAAAAGCTTATTTAAAAATTAGCGCTTTAATTATTTAGTTAATAAATAAACTAATAATTTTATTGCGTTAAATTAACTTTAAAACATTTTTATACTTTATATTTAAGCATATTATAACAATAAATAAATAATTTTAATTTATAATAGCTATAAAAATTATATAAATAATAAATTTTTATTAATTTATTTTTAAAATAAAATATAGTTAATTTTTTAAAAGTTTTATTGTAATTATATTATTTAAGCTTTAAATATTAAAATTTTCGGCTTGTTAAAAAAAAAAATTAAAAATATTATTTAAAATTTTACTAAACGTTTATTTTAATATTAAAACTTTAAAAATAAATATGCTAATAGCATATTATAAAGCAAAAATTGCTATTTTAACTTTAATTATATTAAAATAAGCTTAAAAATAGCTAAAATCTAATTATATAACCGTTAAAAAACGTTAAAATTAAAATATATTATATTTTATAATAAAAACATTTTTAACGTATGTTAATTTAACTTTGCAAATATAAACCGGCTAAAAACACTTAATTTTTTAGCTATTATAGCCGAAATAGCTATTTTAACGCTTTTTAAAAGCTAAAATTTGCAGCAAATTAATTAAAAATTAGCTATAAAATATAAATTTTTCAAAAATTTCCGTTAAAAGCTATTTTTAAAAAAAACTAGCAAAACTTTTAATAACTAAGCTATAAAAATAGCGTTTTTAAAAACTAAAATTTTTAATTTTAAAGCTAAACTTTAAAAATTAGTTAAACTACGTCGCGCGCACATAAAAAAAAGCTTAAATCAACATTTTATCCGTATAACTAATATACAAAAAGTTAAACGAAAACTTAAGCGTTAAACTATATACGCCGACAAAGCACTTAACCAGCAAATGCTTATTAACAAAATTACAAACGTTAAAAATGTTATTAAAGTCGCAATAGCTTAATTATCAAAAAAAAACAACAGAAAAAGCCGATATAATTAATATTGGCTAAGAAAAATAGCTTCAAAAGTGAAAAGTGGTGGTTTCAATAAGTGGTCCGTGATGGGGTGGGCCGTAAGCCGGTAGGTCAGCTTACTCTGCTATCTTGTTCGGGAAAAAGGGCGGCAAATTTGTGGAGGGGTCTACACTCAACCACGGAACTGCCCAGCCATCAATGACTCACGTTCTTAACGAGTACAAGAGAATGTATGGTATCGTACCTGAGACACCCTCTCCCCTGAATTCTGGTGATGAAAGCCACCGTCGTGGTGGTGCGGTGGCAGAGTAAGGGTTAGTGGTATGGCACGAACCTTAAAATGATATCATTTCAAACGACGAGCGCTCAACCTGTGCTGAAGGGTCTGGCAGTTTGTGGTGCGGGTACACCGAATGTATCCTATGCACCCCCTCTCATGGTCAACTTTCACTCATGTCAAATTAATGAGTTTAGACTTGTATGATTAGAACCCTACCCTCATCCTCTTACTTTCATAGTAATAAGACCAGAGCACATCACAACTCTTGATCACAGACGATATCAGGCCTGGACTAGCCCGTAACATACTTTTTGTCGGGAACCTCGTACTTTGGGTTAGGTAAAGACACTTGTTGTTGCACGAATGTCCAGAAACCTTGGTGGGCAACTATCCAACTAGATGCAAATATCTCTTTGTGTCTTATGACACTATTCAACCTAGCAACGTCTTAGATCACACAACTTATGAAAGGCATTCAAGCCCTTAGCGTCATAACACATTCGTTTAAATGGACTCGAGTTGAGTAGGGTAGCCAAATCCATTTCTGCTGGTCTCGATCATTGAATAAAACCAATATGCCAACCCCCCTATTTTCACGGCTGGACGATCCAAACATCCTTCAACTCCCTTCCGTCCGTTAGACCACCATCACGTTGTGGGACACCGGTCTTCAAACTCGAAATCGCTGTCGTCCATTCTCTCAAGCCATGCAACCTCCGTCCTTTGTAACTGGCCCGCCAACTTTCGATTCGACTCTCTATTCTGCCTTGGCAATGGAGCGATAGAGTTCCTCATATGGAGGAGGGATTGCTCGGGCTTTATTGCTAGAGCCAGGGCCAGTAATAGGGATTCTGCGTGTTGCCTCGTACGGCCATGCAGGGAGTAGTCTTTTCTCCACGGTGTCTTGAGATGTGGCAACTGGCGCCGCGGTGGTAAAGCCAACGAGGGCCACCAAGGCGATCTGGAAGAGCTCGAAACGCATGTTTGCAAGATAAAGGGATACAAAGACAAGACTCGTTGTGATGTGAGTTTCTGGCAGGATTCTGGTGAAGGTTAAGTTGAGTGTATGAAGTAGGCCTGAGACAGAGAATATCGGATCGTATTTATATTGTCTATGGAAATATACCCCTGTTCACGGAGAGTCGCCGAGCGTGGGGAGCTGCAATAAGCCCGTGCATAACTCCCTAACCCATACCAGAAAGACTCGATGGTGGTTCTTTCGCCAATATTGCGTGCCTCCTCTACTCAATATGGAATTACTGCAGGTTAGCATCGGCACATCTGTAACCCAGTCGTTATGACAAACTGATTATGAATGATGCGCCGTACGGTAGTATACATTAAGTGTAATTCAGATGATATTAGCCACTTCTTTTTTATTCCCTCATTTCTCAAACCAAAATTACATCTCATTGACTCTATGCCATTAGGACGATATCTGAATATATGAGTGTATGGAAAAGACGCGCACAATCTATCCCCGGGATGAGGATGGAGCCTAACACCATCCAAACTGCCTGAAGAGGCGGTCAACCCCTCGAGTCCTCATTTGTGCGACATGATCTAAAACTACAAGAGACCACCAGCCAATATTCATATGCTGTCTCAAGTACAGTAAGCTCGGTTGTTAAAGTGTCTGCTCACTCACATGTTTTATCGTAAGTAGTGTAGTGTTGAGAATAATGAAGCCTTGTCCTGATTCCATGGTTCCTGAAGAGCTAGTCTCCGATAGAACTATTGTTGGTTTTGTTGGGGCATAATAAGCGAAAGCCGTTAGCCGAGCTAGACACTTAACGCGATTGTATCGTGATGAAGCTTGGATCCTTCTAGGTACATGTATACTAGCCTCTCTTAGTATCATATGTCTTGGCCAGGTGTACAGCATTCAGTTTGGGGCCTTATGTTATTAGAACCCATGATCCTGCGGCCAATTAGACTCCGGTAGGTTCATGTATGTCTCGTAATAAACGGAAAGCGAAGTCAATACCTCTCGTCGTGGACGCTCTCGATTCGTCTTTTATGCTCGGGTCAATGATATGGATCCATAATGCCTGCATCACACGGTTCGCGATGTTGGTAAGCAGCTGAAAGACTCCATGACATTTATACGAAGCTGAAAACATCCACCGTCCTGCCATTTTCGGATAGTCTCAGATTTTGCTTGGCACATAGGCTCCTAGACTCTAAATAGGACTAAGTGTATATGGATTTGTAATGGGAATAGTGGCGTGACAACTTGTCTAAAGTCTGGACAGACGCATGCCCTTCGAATTGCGATGGGTATCAGATCTGCCTCAGCTTTTCTTCTGAGGTAAAAGTCCTAACGAAGATGCTTCTCGCATATCATCGCGATGGTTCATCAACTCTTGTCGGCTCATTCTGGTGACACATTTTCTAAATGCCTGCGGACCAAAGGGACTCTTCGGATGAAGAGTCCAAAGGGCTATTGACCCATGTTCACGTCAAAGGTCGAGTCGGCCTTGTTCCACGATGGCAGACAAGGAGGGTTATGATAGTAGTCACCATCCTCAACGTATCATTATTTATTCTCTCTCTCGTTTTGCTTGGCACGGTACTTTATAATCAGACCTCCTTTATTAAGAATCCTGAACTTAGGAAGACTTCGATATACAGTGAGTTTCTCCGTTACAATTTCTGTCCCTCAAATCCCTCTCCTAACACTTCCCAGGCCCCGTCTACGATTTAATTGACCTTGGTCTCCACGAAACACAAGTAAATGGAACTTTTTACCCGCCAGATCAACCCTCGGTAGCGCGGCAGATGCCCAACCCAGACGCGGACAGTTTATGGGAAGACTATGAAAGAGTTCGGCCACTACGACTTACAAAATCCCAGATCATACGAATGGGAAAAGATCCTTCAGAGGTATCTAAATACGAAGACAAGCACTGGGGATTTGGCGACGACGCTTACGTGGGCGACTTGGATGTTTTTCACCAGCTCCACTGCTTGAACACGCTGCGTCAGTACGCTTACGCGGATTATTATAATTTAACGGCGATCGACGCTAGTGACGAGAACTCGCTGACGGCTGTTCACGTTAATCATTGTGTCGATATCCTCTTCCAAGAGATTCAATGCTCGGGGAATGTTGGGTTTATTACTTCCGGTTGGGTGGAAAATCAGCGTTATCCTCAGCCGGACATGTAAGTCTTGTTTAATTTCTGTCAAGAAAACCATTAGCTTAAATAAAGGTACTAGTGAAACTCACATATATATAGGTCCATCAATCGGAAATGTATTGTGTTCGAAAATGTGGTTGCGTGGCGCAACGCTCACGCAGTTGATCCTGATAAATATAAGGAAGTGATGGCGGAGCCTTAAAGACAAAGGCAAGATGCGTAAAAACTAGAGGACAACCTCAGAAAACAGTAGTAAAAGATATTTTGGGGGAGGATTTCCAACATTGAACTTCTGCGCAGCAGCAAAAACTTGACACTGAAATGGGGAGTAAGGGGCGCGGCATGAGGCATTCTGAGAGAATCGTCTTCCATGTGCAGGACTAAACCATGTCACTGAATTCAACGCTTCAGCAAGTCAAGTCTCGATGTAAGCTCTTTCATCACTAATTAAAACTTTCGAAGCAACATTCTTGAACACCTAATTAGGCTTATGAACCAATTTAAGAGGTGATATCCCTATTGCAGTTAGCATAGGATTTGAAGCCCGAAAGAAAGAATGTAAAGAAATGCCAGGTCAACTGAGTCCCGTGCTTTACGTCACCTCAACCTTCATCAAAGTCTATAATTGGAGTCAAGACTACTTGAAGTGACTGTGAGCGTCAGATGAATATCCGTCTTCTACCATTCGTCTACCAACCTGACACCAAGTTCTCCATGTTGTGTCCCAGTTTGTGAGCCCGCAGCAAGGCTATGTGTGGTTCATATATATCCTTGGATGAATGTATATTCTCGTGTGAAATTAGAGTCAAACCGGGTTAACCGTCCTGCTGTGATACTTCCACCACCGAGGCGACGGTGGCTCGTATGTTTATTACGTATGTCACATCAACCTCATCGATTTCAGAAACATACGGGATTATTTCCACAATCATGAATTTAGATAGCGAGCTCTTAGTTTATTTGATAAACAAGTCAAATGCGCCTGACCACATCACCATAATTTGGGCGATGAAGACTCCCAGTGGCATTACAGCGTTCTTAGGAACTGACAATCGAATGGAATACAGTCCTACATCTGCAGATTGGGAAGGTTACACTACTTGAGTCACGTTGTCGGGCGGACACAGTATTCGAAAATAATACTCCAATCACTTTGAGAGTGGATGGCAATGGGCTAAGTCGTGTGATCAAGCCCATGCAGTCATCGTGCTAGACAAATCAAAACATCGTTTATAATTTATCATATAACACCTCAGAGCCGAACAGCCTTCTTTGATTTCTATGCAATCATTGTATAACCGTGATACTATAATTGTTTCTCCTCCCAGCTGGCTACATTTTGTTTCAGGCTTGTGATTGTGTTATATGCATGAAGGCTGAGAGTCACTATATAGGTAAGTAGATAAAAACATCGGTTGTGTATTCTAAGAGTATATTACTGGCCACTAAGTGCTGGTCGTCAGTACAAATGCGCCTTGAAGCTCAGCATGCAAGCTATGCTGACAGATGAATACATAGTACTAGCATTTCGTGTCGTCACTCTTGTAGTACCATGTTGTTTGTAGTAATTGCGCGGATATATCAATCCGAGCTCACACAATGGCAATGCAGCGGACCTTCATATACCTTGAGCACAGGGGACGGAATACCAATGCGGTATACACAGGGTCACAAGTAGTCTTTATTGAAATAGTTGAAGTAGTTTCCGATACAACGACGCATAGTAATCCCAGTCATCACCACCCCCTTTTCCCTGTGTTTTGCTATTCCTCTTCACGCACTCGTCTTTTATGTGGCTTTAGACTAGCAGCAACCTCACCACAGCATGGACTACAACCCTCTCGACTACTTAGGGTTATCCTGCCAGTCTGGCGGGGATTTCTATATATGTCAGGACAGCGAGACCCAATTTCTAGGCTGCTGTGAGATTGATCCGTGCGTCAGCAAGGGGGGGCTTTGCCCTTCATCCGCGTTGAGCCCATCCAAATTCGCACCCCTTAAATACAACGAGATTAAGCCTCAGAGTTGTACCGCCTCAACTAAGAATGCATCATGGTATACATGTATAAATGGACCAACATTCTTGGGCTGTTGCGCGTCTAATCCATGCAACAACGATGGCGTATGTCCAGGAGATGATCTTGTCGGTGCGGTATTGAACAGCGACCAGAGCGACGCGTCGATTTTCTTGACAACAACTGCTACAGCGGCTTCGATGTCAACTTCGCTAACGCATACGACTATTTTGGCTACAACCTCCAGTACCACAATACCAGCAACTTCAATCTCCAGTCCGACATCTAGCTCAATTTCAGGTCCAATCTTGAGTAAAAGCTCAGGTGCACCTATTGGAGGTATTATTGGGAGCGTGCTAGGTGGCATAGCAGTTTTGGGTTTGATTGCGCTTGTCATCTTTCTATATCGGCGAAGATGGAGAAGAATACCCGTAACGGCACCACTAGACGAAAACGTAACAGCTATGTCACAGCCACCTTGGAGTCCATTTCACGGTGAGAAGAATTTTTTGCTCTCGTGTTCGCACTCCACTTCCGGACGTTGACGCGTTCACAGACTCATTCCGCAACCGTTCTGCGATCTCACCCGCCCCTGTGAGCCCCTTGTCTACTGTATCGACGCACCGGAGTCATTCAGCATCTCTAGGGTCCATGATCGGACTCAAACGCCTGGGTACGAACAAGAGATGGAACTTTCATATCTCCGTTGATCACGAAACCGTCAACGGGAACGGCGCCGGTGGCGGAGCCCATTCTTCCCTGAGCCCGGTGATAGAACTTGACAGCTCTCGCGTTTACTATGAAATGGAGGGGTCAATACCGGATGTGCAACCCAAGGAGACGGCGGGCTAATACAGCAACTAATTCTTGGGCGAGGAGAACATGGTAGAAAATGCACAGTTCAACAAATACACTTATTCGATGGTTTGATTTCGTTACAGTAATGGTAATTCCTATGTTCATAAACCCCAGTCTCGAGGTATGCCCACGAATCCTTTTACGTATCCCCTCTTTAGCATCATAAATATCATCATTCATATTAGAATAGACCAAACCACAACTTAGATCAATTTACCGTTTCGTGCCAATATTTATTTTCATCCCACGCTTATGCTCAAGTTTCCAAATGAGCCTAATAAGCTGGGCGATTCATCCAAGATTTAATCCTGTCTCTCAAAGTGGGAGGGACTGGGACAGAGCCAGCACTACTGCGACGCCGCTCTGGATGGTCAATCTTGTTCGACATGCTGCACTCGCCCGATGACGGGTGGCGTCCCGCGCCGTAACGGTTCGTTCGGCCTGTAGGCTCAAGTGAGTATGTCGGTAACATTGCGGAATGGGGACCTTATCAATTTGGTGGTGCCACGAATTGAGATCATGCACAGAAGAATGCGAACGGAATGGGATATGGATCCGGTCATATACTCACAGTAGTAGTCAGCACGCCCAGCGTCGTCGATGACAGCCTGGTACTTCTCCTTGGCTGCTAGATATGCTTTAGACATGTTTCTGTCGTGTTTGGGCCTGAACCCCTATTATTGAATGGTGTTCTTCGATGGACTTTGTTTGTGTACCGCTTATGTATGGCACCTAAGTGAATTCCAGTATGAAGCCTGGCCCTGAAAGATGAGAACAAAAGGTTAAATGCGACCGAGATATCGAGGGGTTCGGACTTCATATACCTACTGTATTCTACGCCTGGCATTCTTATTAGTCAGTCAGATACCCGGGGTCATCCACGAACCCCTCACACCAATGATATCAGAGCCAAACCTCCATCGAAATGATCTACGCTCAAGGCGAATTTACTCCAAATATGACTGTATGCGACAGTAGGCAGTAAGTAGGTAGGGAATGGTATTGGTGTGGTAGTATGGGTTGCTTGTAGGGGGGCTGTCGCCGTACTGCATAACATGTAGAGACGGATCAAGTCCTGATACCGGCGTATGAAAGAGACCGGGCACTACGCTATGGCTGCTAATCAAATAGAGATGGATTTCATTCGTCGCGCCTGTTAGAGAGACGACTCACTGACGTTATGGCCGTCTTCCAGCTTTCTTGGGGCTTAGTGAATTTATTCGACCGCTGGCCATCCCTGGATTATACTAGCATATTGGATGGAAATGGTAAACCTAAACCTCCAAAGACTAAGGACAGCAACAGTTAATGATATGTAGTAGGGCGACATACAAAGACAACGAGGCAAGATAAAAGCTACTAACCCCCCTGGAGATGGTACAAGTATTGAAATCATTTTTGTTCACCAGCCGACATCAGACAGCGAAAGGGTGCATTCTAAACACCACGTTCGAGAGGTCAAATGGTGACTGTTCTAGGCATGACCATCTCCATATGTACTTGCAAACCCACTCCAGGCATTATGTAACATAGTCGTCTGTCTACCTATGTATGTAGATTTTAGCCATCGTCTGGGGTAAATATTGCTGTCTTTTCTAACTTTAAGCAGTTAAAAGCGATCGGTCTTATACATAGGCTCGATAGGCTAATTCGAAAACAAAATGCACTGGGTCCGAAAGAGGCATGGTGCGACCGTGTGAACACGAGAGAGCCCCATCGAGATTTCTTTCCACTCCTGCCCTCTCTGGCAATTGAGTATCCACTTTTCCAACCCTTTTCCACGGCAACCAGACGCTGGAGCTTTGTACTGTAGTTGCGCTGGAGCCCACTGGCCCACTGGCCCACTGATGTACGAGCCCAGCATATCGCCAGTTTCCTCGTTCTGGCTCCCGGCCTCCCATCAGCCCAACGCAGCACTCAGCCAGCCAGCCAGCCTGTTTCTGGCCGAGCAACGAGACAACCCACCCCTCGCTGCTTGTTCCAGCCCACCACTCGCTTTTCCGTCGATGGCCTCCCGTACCATCTAAGGCATACGTTTCATAAGTCATTCGTTCTCAGACAATCGATAATAGCCAGTAATAACCACATCGTCGCCATCTCTATCGACCGCCTCCGAGTCGCTGCCACCACCCACCGTTCGTTCGCCCAGCTCTGCCATCGACTGACCATCGATACTATCAATACAAGACTCATACATATACCTATCTACATATCATCACCTCTACCATTGCGTTTCACTCTATCGCGATAACACCCCGGCCCACGATCGCTATAGTTGCCGTATCTTGAATCGCGTAGTGCCTCGGGCCCTTGTTACCCACACCCGTCCGTGAGCGCAAGGGGCGTCAAGATGGGAGGTTTCGGTGACTTCACCCCCATCTGCCATACGGCACCTCTGCCGCTATGTGCCTCGGTCGGGCCCATGAGCTCTCTTTCCAACGGTGTCGGCGTCGAGACGAACTGCTTTGCGCGAAATATCGAGCTCGCCAACACCATCATTTTCCAGGGCGCGTCCAGTTTCCTGCATATCATTGCGCTGGGCATGACGGTTGTCATGATCCTGCATATCCGGGGCAAATTCACAGCTGTCGGTAAGTCTAGATCAACACAACGTCGGCAGGAGAATGTCGATGGCTAATGTGGCTCGTTTCCGCCCCCTACAGGTCGCAAAGAGATCCTCACCTTCTTCTACCTCTACCTAATTCTGACCATCCTGTCTCTGATCATTGATGCTGGTGTTGTTCCTGTGGGTTCCGCTCCGTATCCCTACTTCGTGGCCATACAGGCAGGTTTTACGTCTGCCCTAGTCACCTGCCTCCTCATCAATGGTTTTGTTGGCTTTCAACTATACGAAGATGGCACGCCCTTGTCACTTTGGATGCTCCGGCTCTGCTCTTTCGCCGCATGGCTCATCTCGTTCTTTGTTGCATTGGCTACCTTCAAATCTTGGGCCGGACTCGGCCCAACCAACACTGTCGGCCTATTTGCCGTTCTCTACCTTTTGAACGGCATTCAGCTCGTTATATACGTTGCTCTACAGATTCTCTTGGTGGTCCGAACTCTGGAGGACCGGTGGGCTCTCGGGCCTATTGCTTTTGGCGTCTTCTTTTTCGTCGCTGGGCAAGTCCTACTTTATGCCATCAGTCCCATTATATGTAATAACACGAGCCATTACATTGATGGTCTCCTGTTCGCTACCGTCGGCAACCTACTTGCAGTTATGATGATTTACAAGGTATGTCTTCTTATATACGTCCTGCTACTTCACTCAACTAACTATGCTCCTCTAGTACTGGGATTCCATTACAAAGGAAGACCTTGAGTTTTCTGTCGGCACGCGGATGAACAACTGGGAAGTCAAGGAACTGCTTCCAGAAGAAGACCGACGGACAACTATATACGCTGACGACCCATACGGACACTCCAGTTCTTACGAGCACTCATACTCACCGAATCGGACGTCTCGCTACTAGAACTTTCGGCTCCGGCGATTAACCGAGACAGAGCCTGTATTGCCCATCTGAGCGACTGACGAAGGCGAAACGAAATACTTTAGATGCATCCGCAAGGCGTTATTGGAATAGGCTGATTGAGAGAAGACGATTCTTCTGGCGAAACTACGGTTTACGTAATATCCATATTCGGTGTCCTGTATTAGCTGTAACGGGCTTATTGCGCACAAGCAGTTTGTGCAGTTTATATTTTGGACCAAGCATAGCAAGACTAGTTGCTTACCAGCGGTTTGTTTGGGGCATGGTTAACGTAAGTAATAATAAAACTGTACATAGCTTAACATACTACATTATCCGAATATTGATCATGCTTGGGTTTCGTGTTATAAGTACCTGGGTAGCGAGAAACGGCATTCCCTTAGCTAACTACTAGGCTTAAGGAGCTGCTAATTGCTATGCTGCATTTCTCTGTCTCCTTAGTCTATCTGTTGCTTGCTGGGTCATTGTAGTTACTCTCTACTCCACAGCATAGATCTCTGGAGATATCGCTTGGGTTCGTAGGGGGCCTGCTTCGCTCATCAACCAATACTGAAGGTACTGGTGACAAGTCCGAAGAGCCTTCATGCTATCTAGAGGCGTCTAGATTGCGGGTTTGCCGGGGAGGGATTGCTTATGCGCATATTGCACCAAACTCTAGAATCTTTATTCTCGTTTGTGCCCGCTTCAGGTCGCCCCTGTCTCACCTCACGAGGTATGACCGCTTGCTCAGGAGCCATGCTCTAATGTGCGCCAGATCGTCACCATAGCGAGATAACAGCGCGGGGGCTATGTAACGGATGGTCAGCTGTACCGTCGCTTGGGAGTCTTCGGCTCTATGAGGATTGAGATTCGAAGGGCACTACAGTCTTCCATCGGCGTCCGGTACACAGGAGACCGGTATGGATATTCAATTGCTGGTAAGGTTAATTGCCAGAATTGGCACAAGGCGATGAAACTGTGGAGAGCGGCCTGCGTCTTTCATTCGCCGTCATCGTCATTATCGCCAAAACTAAGCTTGACCTTCTTCGCGGGTTTCTTCTTCTTCGCGCTCTTGATGATGGTGTTCTTCTTCTGCTCTGGCCCGGACTTGTTGCTGTCTGATGCTTTGGTCTGTGCGTCGTCTTGGCCGATGAGCCGACGTACGTCTGCGCTGGCTTTCGCGATCCGCGCCCTGTCGTCGTCATCGTCGGTTCTCTTGGTCTTCGCCTTCTTCTCATGTTCGGCCACGGACTGGTCTTCGCCGACGATGCGCCCGACTTTGCGCTTGCGCGAGCCGCCTATGCCCGCGACCTTTTCCTTCTCCTGTGTGACATTTCTCTCTTCTTCCTTTTCCTCATCGTCAGGATTGACTTTCTGCTGCTCTGTGTTCTCTTTCTCCGCCTGTTCTTCGAAGGCACCGGTTATCACATTCCCCTGCTCATCTACTACCACCGGCGCGTCCTCGGCTTCCTCCGATGCGGACCGTTTCTGCCCTGGTCGTCGCTGTGCTGCGAGGATGGGGTCCGGTCCGCTGTGGGCTGTCTGTTGTCCCCGGAGGCGCGCAAGGAATGGTGG
Organism: Xylaria venustula; assembly: GCA_022578775.1. Lineage (NCBI taxonomy): Eukaryota > Fungi > Ascomycota > Sordariomycetes > Xylariales > Xylariaceae > Xylaria > Xylaria venustula. The sequence continues at coordinate 279,601 of MU389329.1, read as the reverse complement.
GAGTGTGGTGTCGTAGGTCAGGTTTTTAGAAGTGATCTTTTGTGACATTGTCGGTAACTGGAACGTTGGATGCTAATGCAGGCGAGTATTCTTTTGCGAAGCACTCCGATGTCCGATGCCTTTTCTCAAAGGAGTGGGTTGAGTGCTTTGGCGCTGAATACAGGATCACAAATTGAAATTCTATGGCTTTGCTCCAGGTTGCTTGTGAGATTGAAGTTACAAATATGGAAGCTGTTGGCGTTGTCTAGAGCTGTCGTGGAAACCTACCTAGGTACCTACCTGCTATTGTAGGTACAGGTGGGGGCTCTGTGTACCTGCACTAGATAAGTGCCTGAGGAGCTAAGAGTCAGCTAGGAATTGTACTGGTCCAACTATGTGCACACTAGTCCGGACAAACACGACTTCCTAGGAAGTCGGTAAAAGCTTAATGTATAACTGGAATGAGACATAGAGCATTTTCACATTTTCATATCGTAAGACTATACACACCGTCTCAAAGGACATGTAGGTGGTTAATTAGTGTGTTCATGTTTTCTAGCAATACTGAAAGGTTGTACTACTATAGATAGGTAGAAACGTTAAAAGTCCTCTTTTCGAACACTGCTGGTAGGATGGAGAGAGTTAGACATAGGGAGGAGTTATTCTAATTCCAAGCGTTGTCGATGGTCGGAGATGAAGCCATTTCCAGATCGATAGCATATGCGTCTGATTTCTCAACAGCCATACCACGTCATAAGTATCCTGTGCCCCGATATCGAGACTTTACGTGTCATACGTTTGGTGGGGGTTCTGTGGGTATGTGGTTTCATCTGTTGATATCCTGCTTATGACAAGATGTAACTGTGAGGGCTACATACAAAAATTACTTCTCGACTGCTGTTGGTACCTTATCTATCTGACCATGTTTCTTATTTCGAGCTTAATGTAGCCAGTGGGCTCTTTTACAGAATATACCTAGGACAGTATATGTAGAGGAAAGATGAAATACTACGAGACAACTAATAGCACGCAGTAAGGTCTGGGTGCCTATGGCAACATGACTGGGTTCCAGACTGTAACTCTGTAGTATATGTTGTTTCAGAGGCCGGATGACATATTCAGCCGCTCAGACAACCCCAAAGGGCTAACACACGCGTAAGGGGGAAAAAACCATTTAGCTGACCAAACTAATTCTACAGTTTTAAGTTCAGCCTTACCACAAGTACAGTTTTTATGCATGGGCTGTGTACAGTACAGGTTACGCAAAGAGACCCGGCCTCTTGATACCTTGGTACATGCCCCTACCTCTACCTCTACCTACACGATTCGTGGCACAGCACAACCCGTATAAGCAGGAGGCCACCTACAGTGGCCGTAGGTCTAGGCTGGAGTGGCCGTTACTCCACCGCCATATATCACTAGTAACGCCACCACCCAAATTGGCTGGCAACCTTACAAGGGTCCTATATCCACCTATTGTACCTACTCTAATTAATACATACTAAAAAATAAACTTACACGTTAAAGCAACTGCTGCTTGTTAGTTGGGCATTTTTATGATTTTTTTTGGTATTGCTAAAGTAATTGCAAAATTAAGCTATTTTAGCGCATATATTGCTGTTTTAATAAAAATAAACAATATTATTATTTATTAACATTACTAGTTTTTATTTTTTTTTTAAATAATAATATTGTAAATATTATAATTATTGCTAATAATTTTTATATTAATTAATTTTTAAAATTTTTATTTTTATATAAATTATAAATAACTTTATATAATAAATAACAGTAAAACATATTATAATTATATATAAACAATTAATAATATATTATATTAATAATTATAATAATATTTTAATATATATATTATTTTTAAAATATAAAATATATTATAAATTATTTTTAAATTTTTTTTTAAATTTTTCGTTTTTTGCTATTTTTTTTGGTTTTTTTTTTAAATTATTAATAAAAAACTTAAAATGTTTATTTTAATTTTATAATAAAGTATTCGGTGCAAAAACTTAGTTTTACCGCATTTAAAAAAACTTTTAACTAGTATAAAAATTTTTATATTAATAATAATATATTTTTAAAGTTTAGAAAATTTTTTAAACTATATAATTTATATATTTGTTTTTTTTTGCTAAAAAATAACTAGTTACGCCGCTTTTTTTGCTAAAAAACTAATATATATTTGCGTTTATATTTTAACGTTAATATTAAAAAAAAATTTTTGCTAAAAAGCTGGTATATATTTACGTTTATATTTTAATATTAATATTAAAAAAACTTTTTTTATTAAAAAGCTAATATATATTTGCGTTTATATTTTAACGTTAATATTAAAAAAATAAAATAATTTTTTGTTAACTAAATAATAAAAGTTTTTAAGCAAATAAAAATATATTAAAAAATAAAAATAAAAATATTTATATAACGGACCTATTATATAACAATATAATAAACTCGTTAGAAATTTTTGATTTGCAAATAACAGTATGAAAATTAGCAGGTATCCGTTAAAAAAGTTTATTGTACTTTTATCACTGTGCAACAAAAAATATTACTAAATGTCGAAATAATAAATATATTAATACTTAGCGATTTTAAATTAATAGCTAAAAAGCAAAAATAACGAATAATTAAATATAAAAAATATATAATTATATAAACATAAAAAATGTAGTAATCGCTTAAATTATCGCAAGCTTAGTAAGCTATAAATTACTGTAAATCTGGTAAACTATAAATTATTATAAGCTTAATAAGTTATAAATCACTGTAAACTTAATAAGCTATAAATTACTGCAAGCTTAGTAAGCCAAGTAAATAATTATATAACAAAAAAAAACACGGGTGCAAAAAAAAAAACATATGCGGAAAAAAAAATATTAAGGTGCTACCTAGTTTACTTTTATATTAACACATATTTATAACAATATTTTTTTTTTCCAAAATTGTTATTTTAACAATTTTTTTTTTTGTAAATAACTTTTTTTTATTATTATTTTTTTAAAATGTTTAGCCGTATTGAAAAAGCTAACCGTTTAACTAAAACTAAGCAAAAGCTTGCTTTTGCTTTTTTTATTAATTAATTTGGTTATAAAATTATGCTTTATTTTTATTGCTTCGATTAATTATTAACATGCAAAATGTTAAAAAACGTTTTTGTTATATAAAATATATTTATGCTAGTTGTTTTTATAATAGTTTAAAAATTTTAATAAATATTATAAACAATATAATATTTAAATACCGTTAACTTAAAAATAAAAAAAAATAAGCGAAGCAATAACTTTTTTTTGTGCAAAATAAATTAAAATATATATAAAATAATCTCTAGTTTGTATTAAATAAACTAGCGCATTTATAAACGCAAAAACAATTTTTAAAAACAAAAAATATATAAATAGTTTAGCAAAAACTTTAGTTTTTAAATAAGCTAAATAAGTTAAAACATATTAAAAAAAACAAAAATTTTTAAGTAAAAAAAAAAAAAAAAAAAAAAAAAAGTGTAAGCAGCGCAAGCTGCTTTAATAAATTTTAATTAAAACTTTTTAAATATTTTTTTTAAAATTAATTTTTTTTTTGCAAGCTTTAATTAATTAAAATATTGTTAATAAAATTAATTTATAATTATTGCAGCATTTTTTAAATGTTTTATAAATTTTTATATATTATTTATATATAAATACTTTTTTTACTTTATTAAATATTTAATTTTTTTGCTATTTTAATATAAATTTAATATTTTTTCGACTTTATATATATTTTAATTTATTTTAACTTTAATTTATATTTTAAAAAATGCATTATTTAGCGCTAATTTAAATAAAAAAATATAAAAAACTAAATAAATTTATATTATTTTTAGTAATAATAGTTAATAATTAATTAATAAAATAACTTTTTTAATTTTAAAAAAGCTAAATTTTTTAAAATTTAATTTATTGTTTAATTGCTTTGTTTTAATTTATAATATTTTTAATATAGCATTTTATTTTTGTCGTAACAAATAAACTTTGTTTTTTTTTATTAAAACTGGTTTTTTAATTTTTTTTTGTTATAATATTTTGCTATCTGTTATTATAAAAATTAAAGTTAAGCTTGCAATTTAGTTTAAATTATTTTAATTTTAGTTGCAACTATTTTAGCTTTAAAAACTATAGCTAAAATAATTAGTGCTTTTATAAATAATTTTTTTAATTTTTTAATTTTTGCTTGTTTACTGTATACTGCTTTATGCAAAAACATGTTTATTTTTTTATTAATAAATATATTATATGCAATTTATATTATAAATAAAAATTTTACTTAATTGTTTTGTTAATAATTAATATAATTTTAAAATTATTGTTTAAATATTTGGTTTAATTTTTTTATTTATTTATTTATTTAAAAATAATATATAATTAAAAATTTAAATTTTATTTTTATTTATTTAAAAAAACTATTTTTAAATTTTAATATAAATAATTTGTTTTAGTTAAAAATAATTTTATTTAGTATTTTATGTTTATCGAAATATTGTCAAACAAAAGCATACGCAAATTGTTTTACAGTTACATTTGTGTTAAAAAATAAAAAATATGCATATTTCGTAAATCGGTTTATAATAACTTATATTATATTATATTATACTTTTGTTACTAGGTTTATTAATAAAAATAATTTGGTAATAAAGTTTTAAGCAATAATGTGCTATGCTTAATTAAGTATTTATATTGGTTAAAATAGTTTATATAGTTTATATCGTGCGAATTTAGCTTTAACGCAAATATTGCATTTTTTAATAATATTTTTAACAATTTTTTTAAATTTTAAAAAATTATACTTTTTTTATAGCTTTTGTATCGTTTTAGCTATTTTTTAATGTTTATATAAAAAATGCTTATAAAATTCTTTAATAAAATTACGGCATAACTTTACTAATAAATAAATTTTTTTATAGTAAATTAAATTGTTATAATTATATTTTTTTAAGTTTTATATTTTAGCTTGTTTTTGTTAATTATATTATTATTAAATTTGTTTAAATTGTTTTGCTAATAAGTTTTTAAAAATTATGTTAAATTTTAAATTTTTATTTTTTTATAAATATAATACCTAAATATTACGTTTAAATATTTTAAATTTTTTTATTTTGCGTTTGCTAAAAATGTTTGCTTAAATATTTTTTTCCCTTTAATATAATATATTTTAAAATTAAATTAAAAAAAAAATTAACTAATTTTTATATTATTTATTAATTTTTTAAGTTATTATAAATCGAATTAAATTTTTATAATTTAAATAAATTTTAATAAATTTTGTTATTTTTATAAAAAAAAGTTCTTATTTTTTAAATATTATAATAATTGCCAAAAGTTTTTTATTGTAAATTAAATATTGTAATGTTGCATTTTTAATGCTTTTAAGTAATAAATTACTAAGTACTATTTCCTATTTTTTTTTAATTGCTTAAATACTCCAGTAATTATTCCGTTTAATACATTTATTTTCAATCGTTTTTTTTTAAATAAATTAAATAATTTAACCATTAAATTAAATATTACCTAAAATTTTAATTGCTTAAACGCTTTTTTAGCTTTTTTTAATATAAAAAACGTTTTTTTTTTATATTTTTTTGTTATATTTTTAATAAGTTTTCAAGCTAATTTATTAAAGTTTTTAATTAATAATCGAATATAATTTAAAAATTTTAATGCTTGTTATATATTTATAACTATAGCTGGGTTAAAAATTTTCCAGTTGCATACTGTTTTAATTTTAAATTGTTATATTTAAATTTATCCTAGGGTAATCGTATACCCTAAAAAATTAACTTTTTATATGTGCTATTTACATTTTTTAATATTTAATCGTAATCCCGCATTTTAAAATGCTTTTAATATTAATTTTATATATTTTTTATATTTCTTTAAAATGTTAAAATAAATTAAAATATCGTTTAAATATATAAATACAAATTTATTAATAAACTTTTTAAATATCGTTATTATTATTTGTTAAAAGCTAGCTGGTACGTTTTGTAATTTTTTTAGCATAACAAAATATTTATAAAATTTATAAATTGTTTATATCGCTATTTTCCATTTTTTTTTTTTGCCATATAAATTATATAATATTTATTTAGCATATTTATTGTAGTATATTATTTTGCTTTACTAATATTTTTTTTTATTATTAACATTAATGTAAAAAAATATTTATTTAATATAGTAGCATTGTTTAATAGTTAATAGTTTGCTATTACCTAGAACTTTAAGTTTTTGTTTTTATTTAGTTGAAATTTGTTATCTTTAATTTTTAATACTATTATCACTCAATATCCGGCCGGTAATATTAATTTCCAAATAAAGTTTTTTGCTAAATTTTTATTAAAATATTTTTGTAGTGCTTTAGCTTTTTATAAGTTTATATAATAAATTTTATAAAAAATAAATTCTTGTTTTTCCTTAATAAATATTTTGTAGTTTTAAAAACTATATGTAACAAACCTATTATATAACAATATAATAAACTTATCAAAAGTTTTTAATTTGCAAATAACAGTATGGAAATTAGCGGGTGTTCGTTAAAAAAGTTTATTATACTTTTATTACTGTATAACAAAAAATATTACTAAGTGTTAAAATAATAAATATATTAGTGCTTAGCAATTTTAAGTTAATAGCTAAAAAACAAAAATAACAAATAATTAAATATAAAAAATGTAGTAATCGCTTAAATTACCGCAAATTTAATAAGCTATAAATTATTGTAAGCTTGGTAAGCTATAAATTATTGTAAGCTTAATAAGCTATAAATTATTATAAGTTTGGTAAATTATAAATTATTGCGGGCCTAGTAAGCTATAAATTACTGCGGGCCTGGTAAGCTAAATAAGTAGTTATATAACAAAAAAAAAAAACACAGGTACGCAAAAAAAAACAAATGCGAAAAAAAAAAAATATTAAGCTGCTACTTAAGCTATTTTTATATTAACATGTATTCGTAATAATATTTTCTTTTTTTAAAATTGTTATTTTAATAATTTTTTTTTCCGTAAATAACTTTTTTTATTATTATTTTTTTAAAATGTTTAGTTGTGTTAAAAAAGCTAACCGTTTAATTAAAACTAAGCAAAAGCTTGCTTTTGTTTTTTTTATTAATTAATTTGGTTATAAAACTATGTTTTATTTCTGTTGTTTCGATTGATTATTGATATGCAAAATGTTAAAAAGCGTTTTTCGTTATATAAAATATATTTGTGCTGGTTGTTTTTATAACGGTTTAAAAGTTTTAATAAATACTATAAATAATATAATATTTAAATACCGTCGACTTAAAAATAAAAAAAAACAAGCGGAGCAATAACTTTTTTTTGTATAAAACGAGTTAAAGCGTGCGTAAAACAGCTTCTAGTTTATATTAAATATACTAGCGCGTTTACAAGCGCAAAAATAATTTTTAAAAACAAAAAATATACAAATAGTTTAGCAAAAACTTTAGTTTTTATATAAGCTAAATAAATTAAAGCGTATTAAAAAAAACAGAAATTTTTAAGTAAAAAAAAAAAAAAAAAAAAAAAAAAAAAGTGCAAGCAGCGCAAATTGCTTTAATAAATTTTAATTAAGATTTTTTAGGCGTTTTTTTTAAAATCGACTTTTTTTTCCAAGCTTTAGTTGATTAAAATGCCGTTAATAAAACTAATTTATAATTATCGCGGCATTTTTTAAGTGTTTTATAAATTTTTATATATTATTTGTATATAAGTATTTTTTTTATTTTATTAGGTATTTAATTTTTTTGCTATTTTAACAAAAGTTTAGTATTTTTTCGACTTTATAAATGTTTTAATCCGTTTTAACTTTAATTTGTGTTTTAAAAAATGCATTGTTTAGCGCTAATTTAAATAAAAAAATGTAAAAAACTAGGTAAATTTGCATTATTTTTAGTAATAATAATTGATAATTAATTAGTAAAATAACTTTTTTAATTTTAAAAAACCAAGTTTTTAAAAATTTAATTTATTGCTTGGTTGCTTTATTTTAATTTATAATATTTTTAATGTAACATTTTATTTTTATCGTAGCAAATAAACTTTGTTTTTTTTTGCTAAAATTAATTTTTTATTTTTTTTATTGTAATATTTTATTATCCGTTATTATAAAAATTAAAATTAAAATTGCAATTTGGTTTAAATTGTTTTAATTTTAGTTGCAACTATTTTAGCTTTAAAAGCTATAGTTAAAATAATTAGTGCTTTTGTAAATAATTTTTTTGGTTTGCTAATTTTTGCTTGTTTATTATATACTGCTTTATGCAAAAACATGTTTATTTTTTTATTAACAGATATATTATATGTAATTTATGCTATAAATAACAGTTTTACTTAATTGTTTTGCTAATAATTAATATAACTCCGAAAATACTGTTTAAATGTTTGATTTAGTTTTTTTATTTGTTTATCCGTTTAAAAATAATATGCAGTTAAAAATTTAAGTTTTATTTTTACTTGTTTAAAAAAACTATTTTTAAACTTTAATATAAACAATTTATTTTAGTTAAAAATAACTTTGTTTGGTATTTTATATTTATCGAAATATTGTTAAATAAAAGTATATGCAAGTTGTTTTGCAGTTGCATTTGTTTTAAAAAAATAAAAAATATGCATACTTTGTAAATCGATTTACAATAACTTATATTATATCGTACTGTACTTTTGTTACTAAATTTGTCGATAAAAATAATCCGGTAATAAAGTCCCAAGCAATAGTATGCTATGCTTAATCGGGTATTTATATTAGTTAAAATAATTTATATAATTTATATCGTGCGGATTTAGCTTTAGCGCAAATATTATATTTTTTAATAATATTTTTAACAGTTTTTTCTAGTTTTAAAAAGTTATATTTTTTTTGTAGCTTTTGTATCGTTTTAGCTACTTTTTAGTATTTATGCAAAAAATGTTTATAAATTTTTTTAATAAAGTTACGGCGTAACTTTATTAATAAATAAATTTTTTTATAATAAGTTAAATTGTTATAATTATATTTTTTTAGGTGTTATATTTTAGCCCGTTTTTGCTAAATATACCATTGTTAAATTTGTTTAAATTGTTTTGCTAATAAGTTTTTAAAAATTATATTAAATTTTAAACTTTTATTTTTTTGTAAATATAATATTTAAATATTTCGTTTAAATATTTTAAATTTTTTTATTTTACGTTTGCTAAAAATATTTGCTTAAATGTTTTTTTTTTGATATAACATATTTTAAAATTAAATTGAAAAAAAAAATCAATTAGTTTTTGTGTCGTTTATTAATTTTCTAAATTGTTATAAATTAAGTTAGGTTTTTATAATTTAAATAAATTTTAATAAGTTTTATTATTTTCGTAAAAAAAAATTCCTATTTTTTAAGTGCTATAATAATTGCTAAAAATTTTTTATCGTAAATTAAATATTATAATGCCGCATTTTTTAATACCTTTAAATAATAAGCTACTAAGTGCTATTTTTTATTTTTTTTTAATTGCTTAAATATTTTAGCAATTATTCCGTTTGATGCATTTGTTTTTAATTGTTTTTTTTTAAATAAATTAAATAATTTAACTACTAGATTAAATGTTACTTAAAATTTTAATTGTTTAAATGCTTTTTAGGCTTTTTTTAATATAAAAAACGTTTTTTTTTTATATTTTTTTGTTATATATTGAATAAGTTTTCGAGCAAGTTTACTAAAGTTTTTAATAAGTAATCGGATATAATTTAAAAATTTTAACGCTTGTTATATATTTGTAACCGTAGCTGGGTTAAAAATTTTTTAGTTGCGTACTGTTTTAATTTTAAATTGTTATATTTAAATTTGTTTTAAAGTAATTATATACTTTAAAAAATCAACTTTTTATATGTGCTATTTGCATTTTTTGGTGTTTAATCGTAGTTTTGCGTTTTAAAGTGCTTTTAGTAATAATTTTATATATTTTTTATATTTTTTTAAAGTGTTAAAATAAATTAAAATATCGTTTAAATATATAAATATAAATTTGTTGATAAATTTTTTAAATATTATTATTATTATTTATTAAAAGCTAGCCGGTACGTTTTGTAATTTTTTTAATATAATAAAATACTTATAAAATTTATAAATTGTTTATATTGCTGTTTTTTTTTTTTTTTTTTTTTGCTATGCAAATTGCATAATATTTATTTAGCATATTTATTATAGTATATTATTTTGCTTTATTAATGTTTTTTTTTATTGTTAACATTAGTATAAAAAAATGTTTATTTAGTATAATAGCATCGTTTAGTGGTTAATAGTTTGCTATTATTTAAAACTTTAGGTTTTTATTTTTATTTAGTTAAAATTTGTTATTTTTAATTTTTAGTACTATTATTACTAAATATTTAGCTAGTAATGTTAATTTCCAAATAAACTTTTTTATTAAATTTTTATTAAAGTATTTTTGTAATGCTTTAGCTTTTTGTAAGTTTATATGGTAAATTTTATAAAAAATAAATTCTCGTTTTTTTTTAATAGGTATTTTGTAGTTTTAAAAACCATGTTTTAGTAGTTTTTTCTTTTTTTTGTTTTTAAAACAAATTTTTAAATTTTATATATTTTTTTGAGATTTTATCTATAGTATATTTTGTTGTTTTTTTATTGTTTTTGCTTGTTTTATTTTTTTATGTGATTTTTTTAAACTTTTATCGGATAACTAGGTCGCTAAATTTTAACTATAGCATTTTTAAAATAATATCGTAATTAAAAATGTCGGCAATATTTAATATAATTTGTTTTTTGTGTTTTTATATAAATATAACGAAAAGTTTGGTTTTTTTAAATATTCGACTGTTATTATAGTTAAAATTGCTTTTATTAAACGCAGTAATTTTATAAAATTTCGTTTTATATTTTTAAAAAATTTAATTTTGTTTTGCAATTTTAAAAAATATAACGTTAACTTGTGCTTTAAAATCAATTAATATATTATACTGTTATTTATTAATTTTAATTAAAATTTCTAGTTGGTTTTTTTTTTTACATTAGATTTTCCATAAAGTTTTAATTTTTGTAATTATTTGTTGCTTTTTTAACGAAAATTTAATTTGTTTTTTAACTTTTGTTTTTTAAGCTTAGTAAATTTTCAAGCCTTTGCTTTTTTAACTGCATGCTTTTCGCAGTAGTTATTTATATATTAATACTATTTTTTTTTTTAATTAAGCATAATATATTTTAAAATTTTTGCTTTAACGGTTTTAAGTCGTTTATAAATATTTTTTCGTTTTTATTTCTGCTTTTTAAGTTTTTTATAAATAATATTTTTTGTAGTTTTGCATTTTTTCGGTAAATTTTATAATAGGTTTTTATATAGCATAAATATTTACGGATAATTGCTTTTCGACTGATTTAAGTATAAAAGTGTTTTTTGCATGCTTGTAAATTATTTTCTAAATTTTTTAAAACATTATAAATATAGTAATACAGCTTATATTTATTAATTTTTTGTTTATACCTTAGTAAAGATATAAATATTTGTTTATATAATTTATAAATAACTGCTATATAATATATATATTTTAGCGCTATAGCTTTTTTGCTTTAGTTAGTGCCCGTATGCATTAAATATATTTTCGGCAATATTTTATAAAAAGGTTTTTTGTTATAATTGCATAAGCTTTTTTTTTTCGATATTTTTGTCCAAATCGTTCGCTGGGTCGAATCCGGCGTTATTTTTTGCTTGTTAATACTATAAACAATTATATTTTTTACAAAATAACTAATATAAAAGTTTGTAGGTAATTTTATTTTAGCGCAATATAAAAATGGCTTTTTTTAAATGCAATTTGCAGTTTTTGTTTTTGTAACAAATATATTTTCGCTTAATTTATTCCAATAATTAACGCGTTTTCAAATAATATTTATATGCTTTATTTTTTAAACTGTTGTAAATAAAGCATTTATTTTGTTTTGGTATAAAATTATTGTTTTAATAAATAATTGCAACGTTATATTTAGCTTTTAAAAAAGTTTTTTTTTTTTCGCTTTTTAATTGTTTATTATTATTTTAAACTGCTATAACTTTTGCTTTTTTTTTAAGCTAAAAGATTTTTTTTTTTAGTATTTTTTTTAACGGTTTGGTTTTTTATTAAACTGGCAATTTTTTTTAAAGTGTTTTTTTTTGCTACAGTTAAAACATTTAATTTATAACATATTTTTAAAAAGTTGCTGTTAAATTACGCTTATTTTTTTTTGTTTTTTGCCTTTTGTTGTTTTAAAAACTTTTAGTTTTTTTTGAGGTTTTTTTTTTTTTTAAATACCGATTAAAAAATTTTTTATCAATTATAATCGCTATATTAATATATTTTTTAAGTTTGTTTAATTTATTTATTTTAAATAATTTGTTTTGTATTTATATTTTAAATTTTTTATAAAATAAATAAAACAAAGCTAACTTTAATAGTTTTAAAATCGCTGCTAATCGTTTAAACTTTATAGCATATTTTAATGTTTGTATTTTTTGCTTAAGTCGATATAGCTATTTTTTAGCATGTTTTGCCTTTTTAATATCTTTAAATAATATTTTTATACGTTTTTCGAATTTGTTATAATTTGCGAAAATCTTTTTTGTTTTTTTTTAAGGTTTTCTTTACTATTGGCTTTTAAAAAATTTTTAAAAATTAGCTTAAACTATTTAAATATTTTTTTTGCCAGAAATTGCGATATAGCTATTATTTTTTAGTTATTTTTTATAATCGAAAATAAATACTATTTTAAGTAAAATCGCGTATAAATTAAAAACGCATTTATATCAGTAAATTTATTATACGGTTTAAAAGCCGTAAGCTTGAATTTTTTTATATCGAGCAATTTTAACATTATTGCTAATTTTAATAATAGTAAAAATAGTAAAAATAGTATGCTATTGTTTTTTTAAGCCATTTGTATAGCTTTTCCTAGTGTTAACGTGCTTGTTATAGTTGGTTTAAGTGTTTGAAATGCCGGTTATTAAGCTATTAGTTTTAAAATTAATGGTATAATTACCGTAGTTTAAGTAACTAGTTTTTATATAGCTTAGCTAGCTTGTAATATTGTTAAAGTTTTTTATATTACTAGCGGAATTGTATTTTAACTTGTTAATAATATAGTTAATGTTTTTAAGGTTACTTGTAAAAAAAACGGCGGTAAAACAAATGTAGTAATTTTAAATATTAAAGAAAAAAAAACAGGTGTCGTAAGCTTTAAAGTTAACGGTGCTAGTATAAATAATTTAAATAATACTGTTTTTTTTTTTTTTATAAAATTATTTAAAGTTTTTCAAACTTTGTTTTTACTGCTTAAATTTGTTTTACTGCTGCTTTTAATTTATATTATAATTATGTTTTTAATTGTTTTTTTAAGCTTAATTTTATGTTCTCGGGCTTATAATTTAATTAATTAATTTATTTCTATTTCTCGGGAAAGTTTAAAGTTTTTAGCTTATTTTTATTTGCTTTTAAATATTAATAAGATATATTTTTTTTAATGCTTTTTTCGGTTTTGTTTTTTAATACCGGTATTTATAACAATGCTAATTTTTATTGATCAAAAAGCTATTAAAGTGTAACAAACTTATTATACAACAATATAATAAACTTGTCGGGGGTTTTTAATTTACAGGTAACAATATAAAAATTAGCAGGTATCCGTTAAAAAGGTTTATTGTATTTCTATTACTATGCAACAAAAAATATTACTAAATGTTAAAATAATAAATATATTAATGCTTAGCGATTTTAAATTAATAGCTAAAAATCAAAAATAACAAATAACTAAATATAAAAAATATACAATTATATAGATATAAAAAATGTAGTAATCGCCTGGATTACCGCGAGCTTGGTAAGCCATAAATCACTATAAGCTTAGTAAGCTATAAATCACCGTAAGTTTGGTAAGCCATAGATTACTGCGGGCCTGGTAAGCTATAAATTATTGCAGGCCTAGTAAGCTAGGTAAATAGTTACGTAACAAAAAAAAAACACGGGTGCGCAAAAAAAAACAAGTGCAGGGAAAAAAAGGAAATATTGAGCCGCTACCTAGGCCACCCCTGTACCAACACGTATTCGTAACACTATATTTTAATAATTTTTTTTTTTTTAAAATAAATCTTTAAATTTTAAATATTTTTTTAAAATTTTATTTATAATGTGTTTTATTATTTTTTTTATTATTTTTGCTTGTTTTATTTTTTTCTATATAATTTTTTTAAATTTTTATTAAATAACTAGGTCGCTAAATTCCAACTATAACATTTTTAAAATAATATTATAATTAAAAATATTAGCAATATTTAATATAATTTGTTTTTTGTGTTTTTGTATAAATATAACAAAAAGTTTAGTTTTTTTAAATATTTAACCGTTATTATAATTAAAACCACTTTTATTAAACGCAGTAATTTTATAAAACTTCGTTTTATATTTCCAAAAAATTTAATTTTGTTTTGCAATTTTAAAAAATATAACGTTAACCTATGCTTTAAAATCAATTAATATATTATACCGTTTTTGATTAATTTTAATTAAAATTTTTAGTTAATTTTTTTTTTACATTAAATTTCCTATAAAATTTTAGTTTTTACAATTATTTGTTTTTTTTAACAAAAACTTAATTTGTTTTTTAACTTTTATTTTTTAAGTTTAGCAAATTTCCAAGCTTTTGCTTTTTTAACTATATATTTTTTGCAGTAATTATTTATATATTAATACTATTTTTTTTTTTGATTAAGCATAATATATTTTAAAATTTTTGCTTTAACGGTTTTAAATTGTTTATAAATAATTTATCGTTTTTATTTTTGCTTTTTAAGTTTTTTATAAATAATATTTTTTGTAATTTTGCACCTTTTTTATAAATTTTATAATAAATTTTTATATAGCATAAACATTTATAAATAATTATTTTTTAACTAATTTAAATATAAAATTATTTTTTGCATATTTATAAATTGTTTTTTAAATTTTTTAAAACATTATAAATATAATACTATAGCTTATATTTACTGATTTTCTGTTTATACCTTAATAAAAATATAAACGTTTATTTATATAGTTTATAAATAACCGCTATATAATATATATATTTTAGCGCTATAGCTTTTTTGCTTTAATTAGTGCTTATATACACTAGACATACTTTCGGCAATATTTTATAAAAAATTTTTTTGTTATAATTGCATAAGCTTTTTTTTTGGTATTTTCGTTTAAATTGTCCGCTAAATTAAACCTAGCGTTATTTTTTGCTTATTAATACTATAAACAATTATATTTTTTATAAAATAACTAATATAAAAGTTTGTAAATAGCTTTATTTTAGCGCAGTATAAAAATGGCTTTTTTTAAATATAATTTACAATTTTTGTTTTTATAACAAATATATTTTTACTTAATTTATTTTAATAATTAACGCGTTTTTAAATAAAACTTATATGCTTTATTTTTTAAACTATTGCAAATAAAACATTTATTTTGTTTTCGTATAAAATTATCGTCCCAATAAATAACTGCAACGCTATATTTAGCTTTTAAAAAAGTTTTTTTTTTTTCGCTTTTTGTTTGTTTATTATCACTTTAAACTGCTATAACTTTTGCTTTTTTTTTAAGCTAAAATTTTTTTTTCTTTTGGTATTTTTTTTAACCGTTTAGTTTTTTATTAAACTGGCAATTTTTTTTAAAATATTTAATTTATAATATATCTTTAAAAAATTGCTGTTAAATTACGCTTGTTTTTTTTATTTTTTGCCTTTTGTTATTTTAAAAACTTTTAATTTTTTTTAAGGTTTTTTTTTTTTAAAATACCGATTAAAAAAATTTTATCGATTATAATTGCTATATTAACATATTTTTCAAGTTTATTTAGTTTATTTATTTTAAATAATTTATTTTATATTTATATTTTAAATTTTTTATAAAATAAATAAAATAAAGTTAACTTTAATAGTTTTAAAATTGCTACTAATCGTTTAAATTTTACAGCATATTTTAATGCCTATATTTTTTGCTTAAATCGATATAGCTGTTTTTCAGCATATTTTACTTTTTTAATATTCTTAAATAATGTTTTTATATGTTTTTTAAATTTGTTATAATTTGCAAAAAAAAAATTTGTTTTTTTTTAAAGTTTTTTTTACTATTAGCTTTTAAAAAATTTTTAAAAATTAGCTTAAACTATTTAAATATTTTTTTTGCTAAAAATTGCAATATAGCTATTATTTTTTAATTATTTTTTATAATTAAAAATAAATATTATTTTAAGTAAAATCGCATATAAATTAAAAACATATTTACATCAATAAATTTATTATACGGTTTAAAAACTATAAATTTAAATTTTTTTATATCTAGCAGTTTTAATATTATTGCTAATCTTAATAATAATAAAAATAATAAAAATAATATATTATTGTTTTTTTAGGCCACTTATATAGCTTTTTTTAGTGTTAACGTATTTATTATAATTAGTTTAAATGTTTAAAGTGCTAGTTGTTAAGCCACTGGTTTTAAAGTTAATAATATAATTACTGTAGTTTAAATAACTAATTTTTGTATAGCTTAACTAGCTTGTGGTATTGTTAAAGTTTTTTGTGTTACTAGCTAAATTATACCTTAATTTGCTAATAATATAGTTAATATTTTTAAAGTTGCTTGTAAAAAAACGGCGGTAAAACAGGTATAATAACTTTAAATGCTAAAAAAAAAAAAAAAAAATGTCGTAAGCTTTAAAATTAACGGTGCTGGTATAAATAGTTTAAATATTGCTATTTTTTTTTTGTTTATAAAATTATTTAAAATTTCTTAAACTTCGTTTTTGCTGCTTAAATTTGTTTTACTGCTGCTTTTAGTTTATATTATAATTATATTTTTAATTATTTTTTAAGCTTAATTTCGTGTTTTCGGGCTTATAATTTAATTAATTAGTTTATTTTTATTTTTTAAAAAAGTTTAAAGTTTTTAGCTTGTTTTTATTTGCTTTTAGGTATTAATAAAATATATATTTTTTAATACCGGTATTTATAATAATATTAATTTTTATTAATTAAAAAGCTATTAAAATATAATAAATTTATTATACAACAATATAATAAACTCGTCGAAAATTTTTAATTTGCAAATAACAATATAAAAATTAACAAATGTCCGTTAAAAAAGTTTATTATACTTTTATCACTGTGCAACAAAAAATATTACTAAATATTAAAATAATAAATATATTAATATTTAGCGCTTTTAAATTAATAGCTAAAAAGCAAAAATAAAAAATAACTAAATATAAAAAATATACGACTATATAAACATAAAAAATATAATAATCGCTTAAATTACCGCAAGCTTAATAAGCTATAAATCACTATAAATCTAGTAAGCTATAAATTACTGTAAGCTTGGTAAGCCATAAATCACTGTAAGCTTAGTAAGCTATAAATCACTGCAAGCCTGGTAAGCCAGGTAAATAATCACGTAACAAAAAAAAAACACAGGTGCGAAAAAAAAAACACGTGCGGGAAAAAAAAAAAGAATTATTAAGCCGCCACCTAGTCCACCTTTGTATCAACACGTATTCGTAACAATTTACTTAGCTAAACAGTGTTAAAAAAACTTTTAATGTTTTTATGCTAATAAAGTAATAATAATTTTGGTGTGAAAATTTTATTAAAATTTTTATTAAAACTTTTAAAAAATATAAAATTATTTAAAAATAAAAAATAAAAAACTAATAATGCTAAAACATTAAAAAGCAAAAAAATAAAAACGGCTATAAAAAATAAAAAAACCCCGTTTGCTAAAAAAAATAAATAAAACAAAGCTTAAACAAATAATTATATTAATAATAAAAAATAATCACTATTAGCAAATTAAAAATAAAAAACACAATAAAAATAAAAGCTTAAAAAGCAAAAAAATTAAAAATATAATTTATTATATTAGCATTTAATATTTAACAAAAAATTATAACAGCGTTACAAATAAAAATATCGGTTTTTAATAAATTTAAAATAGTTAAAATTAAATACAAAAGTAAAATAGCTGGAAAAAAAATTATATTTAAACTAAAAAAACAATTAAAAAATATAAAAGCAAAAATATTAGTTAAAAAAAAAGCTATAAAACTTAGTTAAAGCTAAATCGCTTAAAAACGCGATAAAAATAACAGCGCGCAAAATATAAATTGTTGCAAAAAATAGTTTAAAAATAAATAAATAAACGCAAAAAATATGCAGCGGTATTAAAAAAATAAGTTAAAAAAATAGCTACTATATAATAGCTTAAAAAACTTTTAATACTATTTATTTTATTAATAAAATGTTATATAAATTAAATATTTAAAAAAAATTATTTAAGCTACGGCTTTATAACAGTTTATAGCCGTTGATATAACTATATATTAATAATATTTTTAACAGCATTTTTAACAGCATTATATTATTATATTATAATAAAATATTAACCATTATTTTGCTATTAATTAATAATATTATTATTTTACGTTTTAACGCTAAAAAAATATATTATAAAAAAATTTTTTTTAAGTATTTTTTTTACGTAAAATAATGCAAAACTCCCGTTTTTTTAATATAGCGCCGTTAGCACCTTTTTTTAAATAAATATTTAAAACTTAAAATAAATGTTTAGCTATCGTTTAATAATATGCAGCTGCTTATAGCTATGTTATTTAAAGCAAAATTAAAAATAAAAATAAAAATAAAAATAATACAGTTAAACTATATAAAATTATTTGCAATAAGTCACGGCTAAGTGGCTCGACCCGCTAGATAGCCCTGCGCTACAGGTGGTCTGTGCCACCTGTACACGTGACCCACCTAGCCGTGCACCCACAAATACGAACGCACCCAAATTGTATGCAGAATAGTTTCTCTTTTCTCCTCACCTTAGTATTAATATACATTTGGTATGCCAACTTGGAGCTTTGCCTCTTAAAAGCACCTCAATTATAACACAATAAATTTAAAACTTTTGTTTTAAAAGCTAAAATGTAGCTAAAAAAAACTATTACAAAAAAAACTAGCTGTTAATTTGCGACTAAAATATTATTTTAAAACAATTAGCAATATTACTTTAAAATTTGCGATAATAAATATAACTACTTTTTATTTTTTAATTTAAAAAATTACCGAGTGCATCAAAAAATAACCAAAATATAAAAAAAAATTATTGCTTAAAGCATTAATTTTTACTAAAATTTAAAGCAAATTTTCGAAAATTTTCGAGTTATTAATTTTAATTGTTTTATTATTTATAAAAACATTAATAATTATATTGTTGCTTACTAAAAATCACTAAAAAAAACTTTTATTAATGCTGCTAATATATTTATAATATTTTGCAATAAAAAAAACTTTTAGTTTTAAGCTAAATTAAACGGATTAACGCTTTAAATATTATTTATTTATTTTTTATAGTTATAAAAATATAGCGGCATTATTTAAATATTTTTATAATAAATTTTATATATAATATAAATAAATATAATATATTGTTGCTTTAAATTAATAGTTATATAAAAGCGCAAATTTATTTTAGCATTATTTATGCTGTTATATTAAATAAAATAGCTAAAACAATAATATAAATATTATTATATTATAAATAGCTTTAAAAACATTTGTTAATTTAAAAACTATTTACTGTAATAGTTATAAACTATTAGTTTTTTAAAAAATTAAAAATATTATATATTTAAAAATTAACTATTTAGCAATTATATTTATAATATATTATAAAAAACATTAAGCTAAAAATTAAAAATAAATAAAAAAAAAACTATTTTTAAAATTTAAAGCTATTTTAATATAGTTTTTAATATTGTTTACTAGTATTATTTATGCGCTAAAAAACATGTTTAAAAAAACGGCAGTAGCGCTAAATATCGACTTTTAAAATGTTTGCGATAACAATAGTTTTATTTATATTTTTAAAAAAATCAAGCAAATTTAGCGCTGTTATTACAAAAATAAAATTGTTATTGATTATAATTTTAACGGCATTTTTACGCTTTAAAAATATATAGCATATATAATAATTAAAAAAAAATTTTAAAACTATTAAATAAACTTTTAAATAAAGTTTTTTAAATAATAAAAAATTATTAATTATTTAAAAACTATATATATAAACCGTTAAAAAAAGTGATATTAAGCTTATATTAAAAAGTATTATAACTTTAAAATTTATATTTTGGCAAAATTAAAATTATCGCATTAAAAATTGCAATAACATTTTTTTAATATTTAAAGCAAAATAAAAACATTTATTAATATTATTTTTAAATTAAATAATAATAAAAAAAATATATTATAATAAAATAAACAATAAGCAATAATATATTAACTTAAAATTTATAAAAAACATATTTTAAAATTTAAAACTATGTTTTATAATTATTAAAAATAGCTTTAAACTAGTTTATAACTAATATTTTAAAGCTATAAAAATTTATTATAATAATTAAATAATTAAAATTATAAATTATATAAATAATTTTACAATATAATATAATATTTTATGCTAGCATTTTTAGTTTTAATATATAACGCTTAAAAAAAAAAGCTTAAAAAATAAGTTTTTTTTATTAGTAATATTAAGCAAAAAGCTAAAAAAACGCAATTTTTACCAGCAATAATAAGTTAAAAAAGCTAATATATAAAAAATTAACGCGTTATTGCTTATTTAAAATTTTATTTGCCGAAAAAAATATTAACTATAATTTTAAAACAATAAATTTTGCATAAAAATATATATTAATAATAACAAAATGCATAAACATTTTTAATTTATTTAAAATAATAATCGCTAAATATTTTGTTATAAAAAAATTAAATTTTAAAAAAAAGCGTTATTTACAAGCTTTAAATTATTTTATAAAAAACCACAAATTAAAATTATTAGCAAAAATAAAAATTGCTTAAATAATATATATATTTATAAAAAATTTAGCATTAAAATAGCGCTATTATAAATAATACTTTTAAAAACAATATATTAACTGCAAAATAATATATTTATTGTTTTTTTAAAAATATTAATATTAAATTTAAGCAGTAAAAACGCTTAGCTAAAAAAACTATAAAATTATTATTTTAGTTTTTAATATAATTATTATTATTTTTAAAAGCTTTTTTTTTTTTTGCCGCTAATTTTTTTGATATCGTATATACCGGCCGTTTAAAAATTTTATATATTAATATTTCGGCTAAATTATTTAAAAATTTTAAAAGCTTTTATATATAGCAGCTATTAAATAATTAAAAAGTTAAAAAATAGCAGCAATAATATTTTTAATTTTTAGCCGGCCGGAAATTATATATATCGATATTTTAGCTAAATTATTTTAATATCGTAAATACCGGCCGGCAATTTTGTAATATTTTTAAAAAAAAAACAAATTTAAAGCTTAATAAATAATAAAATGCTTAAAAATTTAAAAATAGCGGCAATAATATTTTTAATTTTTTACCGGCTTGCTTATTTGCTAGCGCTATAAAAAAAATTATTTATTAAAATTATTTAAATAGAAACATATTATTATTTTTTTAAATTAAGCAATTATTTTTATTAAATAAATAAAATATAATTTTA
The DNA here is from genome assembly GCA_022578775.1 of Xylaria venustula. Classification (NCBI taxonomy): domain Eukaryota; kingdom Fungi; phylum Ascomycota; class Sordariomycetes; order Xylariales; family Xylariaceae; genus Xylaria; species Xylaria venustula. The sequence goes on along the minus strand of MU389329.1, from coordinate 257,993 downwards.
ATAAAAAATATTAAACTTAATAAATTAATTAATTTAGCAGTTTTAAAAAGTTAATATATAAGCTTTTATTAATAATATTAATAGCAAAACAGTTTTGCAACTGCTTTTAACACCAACAAAAATCGCAAACTTTTTTAATAAATAAGCAGCAGTTGTTTCAACGTGCGACAAAATATCTACTTAAGGTAGGTACAATAGGTAGATATGGGACCCTTGTAAGGTTGCCAGCCAATTTGGGTGGTGGCGTTACTAGTGATGTATGGCGGTGGAGTAACGGCCACTCCAGCCTAGACCTACGGCCACTGTAGGTGGCCTCTATAAGCAGTATGCCCGCCACCATCCGCTATTTTTAGACCGAAAACTACATACCTAGTACGTACTATGTAAAGACAAGACGACCACCTAGGTAGGTGCCTACGTCGGATTCCGAGTCAATCGAGTTTCAGCAAAGCACAATATGTGGCCACTTGCAGTTATGTTCTGTACTAGCTATCTTTGGATAGGCAGGCGAGAGGTAGGAACTGTAAGTCAAGCATTGAGGCTTGCTTGAAGACAACGCTCCATTCGGTAGGTAGACTTAAATTACCTAAATGTCGGTCTGATTGGTCCGAGTCGACTGTCAGTACCGGGAATTAGGGGACAGGGAATATAAGTGGACCTTTGCTTCTGGACCTCCCCCCCTTTTTCCTCAGTGCACTTGTCCACAGTACAGCACGGTGCAGGTATCTACTGTTAGCGATAGCGTGTGGCCAACTGCTAAACGCTAACTCGACTCAACGTTATCGCCCTCGAGAAACGAAAAGCGTCAGCTGAAAATCTTATCTGCCCTGACAAGTGTGGCCGCCCTTTTCCCCAGCCAAGTCCCAGACCACCCGTCCCCCATATTTGTCTTGTCTCATTCCATCATTTTCGCACAAACCAACCACCAACTTCTTCCCCTGCCCGCGGTCTCTCCTCTCCCACCGATCCGATTCTGCAGCAGTGTCGATCGTGTCGTGCTGGGCTCTGCGACCAGCTGCAGATGAAGCCTCAAGTAGCCGGCAGTCGGTAGATGAGCAGATCGTGACTACTGCTGGCATCGCCGTCGTCCACTGGATCGATCCCGACGACGCCCGTCCTTCCCGACCAACACCTGCCTGCCCTGCATCCGTCGCACCGGCCGTCGTCTCATCCAGGGAGCTTTCCCTTGTCGCTCGTTACTCGCTCGATTTCACGATAACCAGGCAGGACGGCACATCTGCGCCTTCTCGCGTCATCTTTCGAGGAAGCCGTCGGGGATAGTAAAACGCCTGGGCGAGTTGTTGCTGTTGCTTGCTGTTGGCATTCGAAGCCCACACTTCTCCCCCTCGAGCAGCCGCATGCAGGCCGTCGATTTAAACGCAATATAAACAGCCACTGTCATTGTTGGGTCCGCCTTGCAACGTGGTCCGAATCGCTAAAGCTTACATCGATATCGAAAATACGCAATATCGTATCTGAGCATCGCGTAATCACGACACAGCACGCGTTGCGTGCATAAGCCTGCATCACCCGGGCATTTTCAATTACTACTTGTACTTGCCGAGTTCGTGATGGATATAATAAGACGCGCTTATCGGCGCGTGCCATCGGCGGGAGGCGCCTCTCCACTACCTACAACAGATGAAAAGAGGCATGGCCACCGCCACCAGCTCCAAGCACGCCTCGCTTTTCTGCGGAGACCACTCCGACTGCGAGGGAACTCGAGCATCTCAGTGCCGCTCGGGGTCGTTGTACTATTCCCCTGCATTGTTTTACTCCTTATATTAGTGCTATTTGTGAGGCACCCAAGCTCTCCCGGAAGCATATTGATCCCCGCCGGCTCTCCACCGGCTATTCGGTATGACCTAACCCCGTAGCGATGCTTGTCTTGCATACAGATATACTAATGTCGTGACATCAACAGCAAAATCAGCGAGGAGCATGACAAGGTTTTCGTGACCGGCTGCCTTGAACCCGACACATCGAAACCTCGAGCCAATGCCGCCTTCGTTGTGCTTGCGCGGAACAAGGAACTAGAGGGCGTGATTCAGTCGATCAAGTCCATTGAGCGTCATTTCAATCGATGGTATCACTATCCTTACGTTTTCCTAAATGATGGAGACTTCAATCAGACTTTCAAGGACACGGTCCGTAATTACACTTCTTCCTCTGTCGAGTTCGGCAAAGTTGGTCCAGAGATGTGGGGATATCCCGACTGGATTGATCCCAAGGTCGCCAAAGAGGGTATCGCCAAACAGGGAGACGCTGCCGTCATGTACGGTGGCCTAGAGAGTTACCATGCTATGTGTCGATTTTACTCAGGGTGGGTATTTTTTACTTTCTTAACATGCATTAACTGTACTAACGAAACGCAGATTCTTTTACAAACACCCCCTCCTTGCCAAGTACGAATGGTACTGGCGCTTGGAGCCCGAGATCAAGTACTTCTGCGACATCACCTAGTATGTTTAACCATCCACTCATTTGTATCTCCCCTACTAACCTTGTCGAAGTGATCCCTTTTTGAAGATGATTGAAAGTAATAAGACATATGGTTTCACCATTGCCGTCAAAGAACTTCGCGAGACCGTTCCCAACATCTGGCGTTATGCTTCTGCATACAAGCGTCTCAACAATATCACTTCTCAAGGTCTCTGGGAAATGTTCGTTGAGCCCAAGGAAAAGCCGGCTCGCCCCGAAGATGATCCCAACTATCAGCCACCTCTACCTGAAGAGATTTTACGAGTTGAGCCAGGCCGCGGCTTGCCCGAGATTGACCCTGAAGAAATGGACGGCGAAAATTACAACATGTGTCATTTCTGGTCCAACTTCGAAATCGCCAAATTAAGTTGGTTCCGAAGTAAGCCGTACGAGGACTTCTTCGAGATGATGGACCGCAGTGGGGGCTTTTGGATGGAAAGAGTACGTGTTCTTGAATGAGAATTTTCTTTGCCTTTGTATGCTAACGAACCGCACAGTGGGGTGATGCCCCTATTCATTCCCTCGCTGCCGGCGTTTTGCTAGCTCCTCGTGATATCCACTACTTCCGTGACTTCGGGTACCGGCATACCACGATTCAACACTGCCCGTCCAATGCCCCTGCTCGACAGTTGCCTCGGGAACCTTATCTTGAACAGACTACGACTGATGAGAAGTTCCGTATCGAAGAAGATGAGTACTGGGAGCAATGGGATGAAGAGAAGGAGAACGGCGTTGGGTGCCGCTGCCGTTGTGACACCGATATTGTTGACGTTGAGGGCAAGGAAGGTTCTTGCCTGGCTGAATGGGTTGATGTCGCCGGTGGTTGGGCAAGCCCATAGAAGCGCCGAACAATCACTGATACGACTTAGGCCAGCCACCAACCATCACAAGCTCCTTATTCGGCTAATGACGACGATGTGACGCAGATAGGTCATGCATTGATGTTAAATGGGGTTCAGGAAATTAGCATCAATGGTCCCGGACAAAACATTACTTAATTTATGACTGCCCTCTATAGAAGCAGAGCGAACAGTTGTATGAGATCCAGGGTTACGATTTGGTTTATCGAGCTTGGGACTTTGGTCTGTTCACGCTACAGGAATCAGCGAGACCTATGGGCCATACATGTAGAGGGGCGAGGGAGCCGCCAATGTTGCTCCACATGCATATACTGGGATTGATGTCACTGATACATAATATTCATATATATTCACAAGAGTCATGCTTTATTGTTACCGCATAAGTTACTTCATTGGTCCACATGTGGGAAGGTTGGCTCTGACACATAAATGCGAACGATTTCTCTTGAGAGCCATTTTGCCATGGTCCGGATTGTCATCCAGTGCCTATTCTAGCCTCAAAGTCATACGTGATGATTCAACACCAGTTCTTTTCACCACAGTATGTTAACTCAATAATAACATATACCGGTGTAACGACAGTTTCTTCAGCCAGAGACGCTCCTGCAGATTCAACATGCCCAAAAAGTGTTACTCATCTGGGCTATAATTGATAAATGGCCTAAGATTCATTGGTAGGTTAGTTGAGTGAGCTAGACATGAGCAGGTATTGGAATATTCCCAAACTACATCATGTACCAATTCTAGACATATGGCTTAGGCTAGGCCTTGCTGTGGGTTGACGATGTTGTGCCCGTTGCTACAATATACCTTTCTATCTACATTGACTGGACGTCTTTATGACATACCATATGGGTTTTATTGCGGATTACTTTATGGCCCAGGTCGTCAGCCAGTAAAAGATCATATGGTGTAGAACCGCCATTTGACTTTATATACATCCCCAGCTTGCCGCGTCACTGACGTTCCCACTATATTGCAGCTCCTTTGGGAACTTGCAAATATTTCTGGACTGTCCATTCCCAGAGAATAGGATTATTTCGGGCGCATTGCCCTTCTCGACCCATTCAACGAGAGGAGCAAGATTGTCCGTTGGGATTTGAGGTCCAGGACCATTCCCACAGTGGCCCAGACCGGGCGCCATGAAGACGCGGTAGAACTCGTCCGTTTCATCTTGTCCGCCAGCTAAATCTACGACTCGTTGCCAGTAATCCAGCGTGCCTTGGGGGGCGATAAGGTCGTCTGCCCACCCACTGTTTTGCATGTCATGATTAGCAATCATATCAAAAGTAAGAATTTAAGCAATGTCTCTAAATCATGCAGCATCAACGAGGAACAAAATAGCTAAGGGAAGAACAAGGACACCTGGGAGAGAGACTAACTGCCACGTCAATATCTTGCCACCGCGTTCACGGTATGTCGAGAGGTCGGGGTTGTCGGTGCCCCAGAGGTCACCAAACTCGGATACCGATTGATGGAACAGCTTCACAAGCTGGTCCTGTTTGATATCGCTGACATCGAGACCGGGAGAGTCCAGTAACCAATCAGAAATCCATTGGATCGAGATCAGAAAACCCGGTTGTAGTGCCTGAACTTGGTAGTTCGCTCCTGGCTGCAACCCATACCACAGAAAAGTACCGTTCTTGTCTTTGATGCCATCCCGAATCTCGTTCCACGCGGCCGCGTCGCTGTCTGTGATCACAGTAGTAACATTCCCATCGCATTGAACTTCGGTGCCAACCACGCTCTTCGCGTCGAATTGGCACTTGAGCGGGTTGCTTATCAGCCCATCAGCGGCGCCGTCGAGCAAGTCGCACGCATTGACGCTTGCGTTCCCGATGGCGCTGAACTTGCACAACGGGACAGGCTCGCTGTTCTGGTTCTGCACCGCAAGCGGCCAGTAGTCTGCCGGGAGAAGCTTGTCCCAGTTAATGGCCGGCGCACCTGCGAAGATACCGTCATAGTCTTCCGGGTAGCGCTGAGCCTCGCCCATCCCCTGGCGCCCGCCGGTACTGCATCCGAACCAATAGCTATACTCCGGTTTCCTCCCGTAGAATTTCTCGGACAAATCCTTGCCAAGGAGTGTCATTTCGTGGTAGGACAGGTGCACTATGATCAGTGAGATGTTAAGTTAGCCTCCTGGTACTGCCCTCTGAATATCAGCTTGCGTGACACGCACCGAAGTTCTCGACCAGTTGAGTTGAGTTATACCATACGTCCGTGTCGCCGGCCAAGTTGACTCCGGCGTCGGTCGATCCAGCCGAGTACCCGCTTGTTACAGCCGGTACGAGTTCGAAATCGAAACCGCCTGCCGCGAACTACAACCCACGAATTCGGTTAGGAACCCCAGAAGGCGACGGGGTATTGATAGGCACACTCACACCGCCTCCTCCGGTGCCCTGCCACCGACCGTTCCACCCGTCAAGCGGGAGGTAAATGGCAAACCTAACGGAATCCCCCGCCTCGCCATGGGTCAAGAATACCTCGACGTCGCAGATGTTGACGTAACCAGCCACGCCATTGTACGTGAAGCCATCGTACGTGACGTTGTAGCGCTCCGTCGCCGTGGCGTTTATGAGCGTTGCTCCATCCGGAGGTGTCACCGTCAACGACGAGCAAGCCGTCGTAGGGGAAATGGAGAGGCCCAGACTAGTTTGGACTAGGCTCCCCAAGGCTAGGGGAGTGCCCAGCTGAAGAAGCATTATTAGGAGGAATGTCGAGGCTATCACGTAGAAGCCAAAAGCTTTGGACCGGTGGCCATCTTCACAACCACGTGGTGTTGGGCACTGCGAGCCCTCTGCCTCTTATAAGCGCTGCCTGCAGGCATTGTCACGAGTGCACAGGGTATTCAATTCCTTGACAGGAATTCATATCGTTCAACAGCGTCATTATGGTGGAGGATACTGGGGTTGGAAAAGTCACACTCGTCTCCCCGCATTCTCTAACCCCGGTCGTGGTTAGTTGATACGGGGAAATACGAGTCCGACGGAAGACTCGGCTTGGAGACGGTGTGTTTACACAAGTAAATAGGCGGTAATGATCGTAAGAATGGGCCCAGAGAAATGGGGCTGCTAGGATGAAGATCCTTTGAAGGGTTAACACTGGTTCAATTGCTGGGTTAAGAATGATAACTTACAAGTACTTTGTGTAGTATATCGAAGAGTTCTGTTGTTATCTAACCCCTACCTTGTTGTTGGCTTGTCGGAATTCCACTGCCTACCTAGCAGAAGTGAGCGCTTTGGGCGATCACAACAAGCGTCGTAGAGGGTCCCATTGTAAGATTCTTAGCCTGTATAGAACACTGCGATTTATAATGACAACGTGTTTCAGAGTTCTCTGAGGTGTCACTCTATTAAATATCCTCTTGATATACAAGAGGAGATACTGACATCGGGTTGAGTTGCTCTCTTCGCGTGATGCCACATACTTGTTGAGTGTCTCCTTGCACTCTATAACAAGGGCTGGTTTCCGGACTTGCTATTCAGAATACAATAATCCGTTTTGGCTGCCTAAGACCTTGACCATTCAGATTCTCTTCCGTTCAGGTGGCATGCCTAGGAAGCTAAATACAACTCTAGGTGCTAGGGTAAATCTCCAACCTCAGCGCCTATGTCTCAGTTAAGCGAAAGCTGAATAACCTCACGTAGGACATCAGGAAGAATATCAGAAACGGGTGGGAAGGCGCATTTCAGCTCGTGTAACGCATCGGGGAAGATTTGAAACTTGCAGCCTCGTATTCACTACGTGTGACACACTTCAAGTTGCTCAAATGAAAAAAGAGGTTCTTTCATCAGGGAGTCTACGAGCGAGAGAGCTAATGCGCAAGACATCAGAGTTGTATTTTATCAGCCCTACCAAAGAACCTTGCCTTAGTAACTCTGAGCTTAACGTATACTATTGTCTCAACAACTTCCCTCGTGATGTATTGGGGACGCCATCGACGGTTTCGAGGGCTACTTCTTCACCAACCATCTTGGCCACTTACTTTCTGATACGGCTTTTCCTGCCCAATAATTTATCTCCGAAGCCCACGGTGTCATGATTAGTGGCGCCAGCCAATTTTGGACACGTACTACTGATCCTGAATACGACAACTTTAACTTCGATATCAAATCTCAACGTCATGTTGTTTAGCATGAAAATAATAAGATCCGGCCCCGCAGTTGAGTGTACGTGTGATTATTGTTAACGGACTGACCACATTGGTAATACATAAACTGTACAAAAAATCCCGTCAGAGAATCTTAGTGCCAACATCAAGTGTAACATGTTGTTTCAGAGTGACATGAACTCAAGCCTGAGGGAGGATTCTGGTAACCCAATTATTGGTCTAGCAAGGGACACGCATTCGCTACTATAAAAAACAACGCTGAGGCTCTGTTATTTATTATTTCTGTCTTCGGCACTTTGCAGCATGCGTTGGAACAAGTGGTAGATGAACTTGCTGTGCTTGACATGTCAAAGGGAAGTTTCCGAGTAGCCCCTCATAAACTTACGGCTAGCGGCTGTCACTTCTTCTATCAACTCTTCTGGAATCTGGTCTTCGACATAAGTCAATAGAGAAAATATACTGGCTAGACTTCCCATAGCCATGCAATGTGCCTATCTCCAGATTACGGGGTTCGCGATTAGAAACTAGTAGAATATGCCAAGAGTAAAGCGGAGGCTGAGTGCTGTACAGAAGTATCACACGTTCTGAATACGGGGCTGCAAGTCTCGGTATTATCTATGGATGTCGCACGCGCTGAAAATGGTATTACCAATTGTCTCGCATGAGGCTATTCAACCCTCGCTGATCTGTGAGACTTTCGGTCGGAGATCGGCAGTTGAAAGTACCGACGATATGTATATATAGCCTCAGTTATCCGAGAGTATTCTAAATAGTCAAAGACATAGTTGGCTTCAAGTAGATTATAGTCAAATTGAGTTTATCCCCAAGCCTCCTTTACGTGCCTTGTGATACTGAGAAGCTATGAAAGCCAAGGAAGAAGTTGATTGTAGAGGAGTCCCTGTTGTAGGCCATAAGCTGATAGTGTAATTATCTCACTTCTTTGATATTAACCTGGCGCTTATTAAGCATTGACTGATAGCCTACAGGATACTATAAGAAGTCAGTTATAAGTTATAATTCGACTCCAGAAAAGTGTTAATCAGCCTTCTACTAACCTCTTCTACTGCAGTAAATTTATCATATACAATATAAAGGATACAGTAAATCTCATTAATTGATACTTCCCGCCTCCAACGACCGAGGAGCTCGAAATGGGAATGTAACGTCTATCATGGATCCTGTTCCCCGCTTCCTTAAGTCATACGTTATATCATGTATGATTTGTAATGTCCCAACTGGACGTAAGCGGGAATTTGTTCGATCAAGTAAAAGCATTGCTCGAGTCACAAATACAATCAATACAGCTATCACACTATCTTCTTACAAGAAAAAAAAAGTATCCCAAACTATTAATAAAAGGGTTCGCAAAAAGCGAAGAACAACATGGCGCTACAAGAACATTCTGACCTTGCTTTGCCCAAAGGCTCTCTTATTCTCGTCACGGGTGCTTCGGGCTACATCGCGAGCAATATCATCTTCGAGGCTCTCCAAGCCGGGTACCGGGTACGGGGAACATCCAGATCAGAAGTCAAAGATGGAATCTTTCAATCGAATGACTATGAGGGTGTGGTAGTGTCGAAATTTGACGAAGACGGTGCATTCGACGATGCCGTGAGAGGCGTCGATGCCATCATCCACGTCGCGTCACCTACTCATTGGTCATCCGATCCAGAGGAGGTTGTCAAGCCTGCGGTCAAAGCCGTGATTTCCATCATGACCTCGGCTCTAAACGAACCAACTGTAAAGCGCTTCGTCTACACGAGCTCTTCTGCCGCAGCTACTTTGCCTAAGCCGAACCAGATATTCACCATCGACAAGGACTTGTGGAATACAGACGTTGACAGATACACCAGGGAGAAGGGCGACCCTCTCTTGGTTTACTGTGCTAGTAAGGTCCAGGCAGAGCGCGCCGTTTGGAATTTCGTTGAAGAACACCATCCAAGTTATGTTGTGAATTCTGTAAGTCATTTGACAATCGTTCTTGCGAAACTAATGCGAGATCTACCGCTATCTAGCTGCTACTCCAACTCATGCTCAAATCACAAATTCGCTAACATCTTCTCTGTAGGTGCTTCCAAATTTCAACGTGGGACGCATCATTGGTGAAGGATCGAACAGCAGCAGGATTGTCATCGATCTCTTCGAGGGGAAACCGGATTTCGCGGCTGTATTCCCTCCCCAACACATGATTAATGTGGTCGACGATGCAAAGATTCATATCGCCGCAGCCGTCGACGGGACGCTGGCAAACGAGAGAATCTTCGCATTTGCATATCCTTACAACTGGAACGATGTGTTGGACGTTTTCAGGGAACTATGGCCGGACAAGACCTTTCTGGAGAATGACCCGAAACTTGGTCGAGATCTTTCCAAAGTTGATAATGCTTTGGGGGCGAAGCTGTTGAAGAAGTGGTACGGACAAGAATCGTACACTGATCTGAAAGGGAGTATCAGACAACAGATTGAGGGCTTGTAAAGGAGCTATATGTAGCTCGTCATCATTCTTTCCGCCAAAGGGCTCAAGTTGTACCTGTGTCTTGGAGCAAATTTTGTTTTTCAGTTGGCATTCGTAGCACGCTAGGTGCCTGGACAAACTTCGTCTTGATCGTACACGACTTGTGCCCCTAGTGCTAAACAATCACACAATATACACCGATTTCTTTACAGGTGCCTGGTGAGACCGGCTGACGTTCTATAAGCCTCCATCCTCCTCAGTGAGTACAACTCAGCTGCGCGAGATTTCCAATCATCTTTGAGACGACAGCTAGCGGCACTCTCGAAAGCTGCCGTGTTAGATAGCATTAACTTCCTGTCGAATCAAGTCGGCAGGCTTGCACTCAGCCAATACTTACACTATCCCTTATGGCCCTACATGTTTGTATTCATACTCCGAAGGTCCCCTAATAGGTTGATAAATAGCATATGGGGGTTGACTTTTTCGATCTCTGCGTTTGATATGGTCCGTATCATACGGATCGCAAGGCCCTGTCGTAGGAAGACACGTCCACAACAAATGAATAATCGTTATCAATATGTCACACGACAAATCTAGGGAGAGGGTCTCCGTGAATTTTGGCGCATGATCATCACGCAAACCTACACGCAAGCCACTCGTTTGCTAGTGGTTTCGATATCAGAGATAGTATGGAAAACTCACTCACGCATAACGCGGACTGGGCGTAGAGCTCGGTGGTGTTGGCAGTGTCTCGTGTGATGCCATTCACCCCTCACGGACCTTAGACATATTGGCAGACCTCATAGGTTTGGACCACAGACGAGCAAATAGTCCCAAATATTCAAGGGGGAGTCCAGAAGGCTTCCGAGTGGCCAAGGACCTAGTTGCCCCCTAGTGAAGTCGTGACAATTGAGATTGTCCCAAAGCCACCTATCGAGAGTATTGTGACATAGGGCTGGAAATATCACAAATGACATCGATAGGCTCTCCGTTTCGTGCGCGTATCGCGGAGCGGACTATGAAGATTATTGTTTAGTAAGGGATCTTGAAGCAAAGGTCGTAGTGGCGCCTCCCTGAGTACACGTCATTGTTCTATGAGTAAGACCGTGGCATATGTCCCCGGCGACGCAAACATAGTAGGCATCTCATGATCAGATTCGCACACGTCGAAATATGAAGACAAGACGGTACGGATTCCCGAGATCGGACAGTCCACGTATATAAAAGCTCTCAGCAATTCCACCTTGGAAACTATTCATGAGCACTCTACAGTCCCAAAGAACACACAGCCCGTATCTTCCGTCTACACCGATTATCAAACAAACCACAAGACGCCATAAGTCATCTACTTCGCCTGCTTCCCTACTTCCAAGCACACAAGCTCTTACTATTTGCCCTTAGGTGAGTGTGGAAAATACTGACAGCGAGTTCACTTATTAATGTTACCAGACAGCTCGAACAAGATGTGCATACCCCACTTTATGATATTCGCTTGCGGCAATGGGCGCATGCTACATAAGCGCTCTTGTGACCATTGCCCGGGAACTGATGAGTGGGAGGGCAGTGTATCCTGTCCATACCTCCAACCCTACAAAGGCCTTTCGGGTGAAACCAGGCTTAATTGCGGGGATACGGACAAATGTACCGAGTGTAAGGAAGACGAGGATCGACGCAGTGCTCAGAGACGTGCTGCTCGCCGCGGCGGTCGCCGTTAAACTTCTAACACTCAGAGCGGGGCGATTCGAATGCTCATGCATAGGTGCCTTTGATAGGTAGTCCCATGTCATCGCTTCTCGCAATGGGTTTTCTTTGGAACTGCGGCAGATCAGAGGGGGCGTGAGATTCATGCCCAAATGCTCCGGATGTGCAGACTCGGGATATCAAGCTAGTGTTCTAACCCGAATACAATATAGTCGACTATACCACATATTCTTGTTTACTGTGTCGTAGAAATTCGTAAGCCATGCTAATGGATATTGGTTGGATAGAAGTTGATCTATAACTATGGTATGTACGGTACATACTCTCGACACGTCATTTTAGAATCTAGACTCTAGCATAGCACACGTAGTCAACAGGGTGTTTCTGATGACGTAAGCATCGTACATTATCTATTGAGTTTTAGAAGAAATTTGTATGGGTTTAAATTTTTTTAACTTCAATGGCATAGAAAACTAAGTCCTTTTGGTTGCGGAAAAACTCTAGGGGACCAGTTTTACCCCTTTTCTCATATACCCAGAATGTTAAACTTAGCCATATGAGAGGTGAGTGATGGGAACCCCGATGACAAACTTGTTTACACCTCCCATGTTTGCGAGATTCTACCATTCGCTTGGGAACTGGGGAACGGAGTGTGGCATTACGTTTAAAGAACATGTAGCGTGTATCGGTTAAAGTGTATAAGTGGGTATGTAGTAGCAAACTTGTAGCCTCCCTTGCTCAGCTACCATGCAACCCGTGGAGACCGTGGTAGAAGGCTTAAGCATCGTAATGGCAAGTACACTACTCGTATTATCCAATTAACTTGATAAGTTGACGAGAATATTATGTTGACTACTAATATTCCTGAATAGTGTCTTGTCGGTAGGTATTGGTTGTCGAGCTGCCTTATGATCAACAAGGATTTCAATAAGGCCTGGGCAGTTGCCTGGGGGCGTGCTCAAGCAGGGCAACAGTCATAATTCAATATGGGCAACTTTTCCCGCATGGTCGTCCGGATGCCTGCCGGGCCCCTAGGCTTATTCTAGAATACGTATCCAGCCCGTCGGTATCTCTGACCTTTGAAGTCTGTCGATCTGTCCTATGAGGAGAGTTGAAGAGCATCACCCGAGACACTTGGCAATGCCACTGAAATTTCCATTCCATAACAGTTAGCACACTTCAGCTTGTATAAACCCATGCGAGTCCTCCATGCAGCACTGTTTGACCTAACCCAGTAAATACTTTGTCTGAGGTCAGAGCGGTAAGAGCCACGCCAGCGCAGGTGGCCACCAATCAAATAACAGCCTCTCTTACAGGATTCAATTCAATTTAGCGACAAAGAGGACATGCTTGCGTCATACGGTTACTCATTCTTTATCTCGTTTTTTCGTATGACGATCCAGGGTTCCTTTGAAAATATCAGTGAGGAAATGGATATTCAGATTATTAGTTTAAAAGTTTCTACCAGTATGTAAGTAAAGTGAACCAGAAGACTCGGAACTCTAAAGCACTGACATTGAATGTTGTTATCCCTTAGTATATAAGTTACTAGCCCTACAATACGTATTTACAAAGTGAGAGAGTTGGAAGGAAACAGCGCCATTAGGGCTCTTTGTGACTCAAACATATTAAGCACTTCGAAGATTTGAGTAGAATGCTCTGACAGGTTTGCCTTGCTTTAGGCGGGTCGGGTATTTTAATTCCAGAATTGAATTTTTCCGAGGCCAAAAACTATGGTTTCTCCTCAGTCTAGAACTAGACATATTGTAATGCCTCAACATGGTATCATGCTCCGAGCTTGGCTTTCCCACCAGGAACAAACAATCCGCAGCTTAAGTCTTCTTCCACAGCGACAAATACCCAGTGGAGCAAAGGGCCTTGATTTCGTTTAACAGAAATGGAAGACCAAGTCCGAGACTACTGAGTAAGAACAATAAGATTATTCTTGCTATTTTTAGGGATTGTTGTAATGGAAGCTCCCATCAGTAAGGTAGTGTCGAAGTATTTTTCTCGGGAAGTGGGCGTACCGGCGTTGTTACACTTAAATCTACCTAGTACTACGGTGTAGCTTCTTGGCACGTAATAATGAACATGGCCCCCAGCCATGCAAGAACGGCAACTAAACTCGATTATACCCAGCGGGCCCATATCAGACGTCTACATCTTCCTATTCCGGCAGGTTTGTGTAGCCGAGGCAGCTTGTAACCGCGCGCAGGATGCGCTAGGCAGGTAACAGCCGGGCCCAACTTAGTCTAGACTCATTTCTGTTACAGCGAGTTACTGCAGGTAGCTTGTTTTGCGCAGCAGTAAGCTTCGAGCACCGGGACATTCTCCTGGCAACTAATTATTGCGTCCAGGAATTGTGGCCATACATCTGCTATAGTGGCATGATTAATAAAGATTGCAATGATAGGGCTGCTGAAGTAATGCTTACCAAATTGCGACATAATGCACTTTGGCGCAACTTCAACCGACTAGATCCATGTGCACCCTTACACCCACCATGACCTGTCGTCGGTGAACAACCGCGGAGGGTCTGTTGACAAATTCATACAGGAAGACAACAATATATAAAATCAACTGCCCTTCTCTCTAGGACGATGTCGTGGTGGAAGTGGCCGCACGGTATCTTCCGGGATCTGCACAGGACTGAGGACTCTTGACACCCTCTATCAGGTAGTAACTCACAATGTTGCGAGGACTTCTTTTCGTGGCCACCGTCTTCGGCGGACTTGCCTCCGCCGAGACGCAGACGTATCTCTACTCTACGACTGTGACATCGTGCACCACTGAATACGGCTCGGGGGGCATTGCTCCTACGCCAATTCCCACCGACGAGACGCAGACGACAATCTCGACAACATTAACGAGCACTACCGCGACTGTGCCGTCAACCGTCGTCATCACCGCCCCAACGACGAGCACCGTGACGCAGTATACATCAACGGCGTATACTATCACCGTGGACACGATAACACTGCCTACAGAAACTGTTGGTCAAGGCCTCGCTCTTACTGTTGCGACTGGTACCTACGCTGCCACCGTTGTGAGTATTTATTTACGATTCAGTCTCCAATCTCATTCACCCTTTGTTTGTCTTGGACAAAACATCTATCTATAAGCTCCGTTTTTCGGTTGGAAAGTTTCATGAGTTTTATATTTATAAGCTCGTGACGGTTTCGATCAATCAGATTCACACGCTCAAAAAAAGAGGTTTACTAACTCTGTTTGGTCGTAGTGCGCTGATGGGGTCAATCGTACCACGGTAACTGTCTATACCGGCACGTACACCCCGATCTCTGGCCAAGAGACAACGCTGCTCGCAACCTACCCGACCCAGGCATCTTGCAGCACGGGCGTGACGCGGTCCTTCGTCCTGGTGCCCACGGTCACGTCGGGCGCCGTCACCACGACGGTGACGCCCACGCAGACCGTGACATCTTACACCACAACAAGCACCAGCACCATCGTCTACGGTACCGTCTACACGTACCTGACCACAGTAACGACGACTCAGACCACTTACACGCCGCACGCCGCCTATGCGACGAGCACCATCTCTTGCGCGGCCGAGGAGGAGACCGTCACTCGGACGTTGGCGGCCCAGTGCGCACCCACGAATCTGATCACCGCCATCAACGGCGAGGGTCTGCAGTCGGGCGCATACGCCGACCGCACCTCGGTCATTTACACGCGCCAAGAGCCCTGGGGAACCGACCCCAGTCTCTGCTGCCAGACATGTCTGGACAACGAGGGCTGTGGCGCTGCCATGGGCGATGATGGTGCTTGTGGATTGTACTACACCGCCACGGTGGATGCGGAACCCGTGTGTGACGCCTTCATCTTCTCCTTCAGTTCGAGCCCTCGGGTATATCCAGGGCAAGGCCTCATTGTGTCGAGTGGTTGTGGCACGGTTGAATATGCAGGCTCGAATGCGTAGGACGGGGACAGCGGCTGAAGGAGAAAAACAGAGGGGCATCACAGGATAGAGTGATCATTGCCTGATCACCTCTTCTCGTTTTGCTTGTGACTTCATCGAGGTAGCGCCAGATGTGTTCATAAAATACATGAAGATTGCATATCAAGGTTCCTTTTGAATACACGGATTGATTGAGGCGTTTCATTTTCACACTGAAGCAGGGAACAGTATCGTCATTGATTCAGGGTTGGAATGACTCATTGAGAGTGAAATATCCGGTGAAGCTCTGACTCTCTAGAAAATCCCTTGTCTCCTCGTAAATCGCCTCATCAATCACCTTGTGCAGTAGATCCTGTCCCTCATCACCGTTGTGAAAATGTTCGTCAACTGCTGCAGCCACCTTGTCCTTGATAACCTCGTCAACAACCTCTTCGACAACATCCCTAATATGTCCGTGCTCCCTGTCCTCTTGGCTCTGAAGTCGTGCATCAAGTTCGTCCCAGAGCGGTGCCATATGCGTCCTCACCTCGTCCACCATGTTCCGTTGATCTTCCTCCAGCCGTTGAAACCGGACTTCAATCTCTTCTACCTTGGTCATTATCTTGGAGAAACCCGCCTCATTCACTGCCTTCGCCTCGTCTACAGTTTGTTGTAGTCTTAGAACTGCATTTAAAATCCTATCATCCGCCCTTTCATCATTTCGGTAGTTAACCGAGTCCTGACGATCAGTGCTACTGCTGCTGTCAATACGACGGCGCTTGTGGCACCGCCGTTGGTCAGGGCCTGTAAATCGTATATTAGCCAGGACATCTTATCTAGGATTCGAAAGTGAAAAGGAGAGATTGGGCTTGCTCACTCGGAGACAAACAGAGAGGCTGGCTGACAGGTCGGCGGGGTGCAGCAGTAGTACACTCATCATAAGCCGGGGGGACGATGTTTCCATGACTTGGGGTACCAATGCTGGCCCCGACACGAGCACCGTTATCCTCGTCATCGTTGTGAAGGTCGACTACCCTGCCGCCTCTGCCTCCGTATAGACTAGTAATGCCTTCGTTCAGACGCCTCAGAGTCCCGTGACTCGACGCAGCCTGACAGAACGACAGTAACTGTGCTTGAGGCAGGCTTTTCGTAGGCAAGTGAACAAAGAAGTAACGTGTGTCCCTGGCGAAGGTCTTCCACGACATCCACAAATCCTTCGACTTGGGCCTCAAGAAATTGAAGGAGTGTTCAGTTGGTACAACAAAGTTGGCTGAGCACCGCAGCTCAAAACGCAATACATAAGTGCTTGTGCCCAGAGTTCTCCTCGCTTGTCTGTGTAGCTCTTCATCACTCCCCAACTCGTCCTCGCTGCCGACAAAAGTAACGGTGTGTATTTTGTCTGGTCTGACGTATAAGTAGATGCATGGCTTAGCAGGGCCCTTCTTCAATCTAGTAGCTGCTTGAAACCGGATCAGGGTCTTTTGAGTACTAGGATCGTAACGGAAGGAAAAAGTCGGATCAGGAAGAGAACAATTCTCGCCGTGTGAGTTTCGCCATACTACTGAGACCGGCAAATTCTTGATAAATATGTTGTCATACGCAGATTCGATGGAGAGACCTTCGTTTAACTCTGAGTCTGAGCCCGAGTCTGAGGCCGTTGAACTGTCCATCGAGGGAAATATGCAAGGGTTCTAGACAGACAAAAACATCAGTATCCTATCGTGAGCATTGGGGGCATATAAGAGCCAAAGGTGGGTAAATTAAGGGAATAGGATTTAAGACCACGACTAGGTCTTAGCAGGGTGAATTAGGTAGTATCGCAACGACGGAGTAAGACTCAAGCGAAGAATTGGAGAAGGGAGTATGAGTTGAATCACACTGTCAGTCATGATCATGATGCCTGCTGTCACTACCGGACGGCAGACGCGGGTCAATTTAGTACATGCAGACGAGCGCCTCGTGACATCCTCTCGACGCGCCTCGCGACAAACCGCTTTCGCGTGTGAATCGCGAGGCCGATGGTCAAGAAGATGGGACAAGCCATCCGAGGTGCGCTTCCCCAAGACCCCGGTTCTTCCAGAGAGCGTACTCAAGCTGGGTAGAAGTCGGTTGGATTTATAACGGTCCTGGTTGCAGAGGAGACCTTGACCATGGCAAGCGGGAGGATTTCAGTGGACAGCGCGGATTCATGCCCACTTTCGTGCGACATCTTTCCAAAGGACTTGAGTTTGACTGACTGATATGTGTATCGTGGTACGGAACGAGTAGGATACAAGTTGGAAAGAGGTTCGAAAGGGCTCGTCAGGTTGAAATGGTGCCAATTATGAAGCTGAAGGTAGTATATGAGGGTGATGAGCGATTGTAATTTGTGTAGGAAAAGTAGGAGAAGAGAAGGTGAGGTGGTGGGAAACACGCAGTCTTTTAAGTCCCTATGTGATGGCCTCCATCATCGCTACAAGTAGCTCATACTAGGTTAGTGCGACGTGGCGTGGGCTCTGCTGCCTTGCTCCCTTCTGTACTCCCTTGCCTCAGGGGAGTGATCAGATAAGCTGAGCATCCACATGTGACAGCTGAAGTCAGCGTGAATATCCTCGTTAGGCCAATGGTCTGTCCGATTGACGAGAAGCAAACACATGCCCTGCCCCTGCTAACCTGAGAGCCCAGCTTGTGCCTGACTGATCAGAAAAATTGATGCTGGCTCCCCCTATTAACCTGAGAGATCGCGGCGTAGCTGCCTGGTACGAAAGGTAACTTTGACAATGTATGTGAGATAACGGGGTGGAGAGGTACTGGTGTAGTATAAGTGCACACGCCTCTCAGTTAACAGTGAAGGTTATCATCGGTTTGTCTGGTTTCTCCAACCTTACGGAGTTGTGTAGATGGGACAAACAAACATGACATAGGTAGGCATGTGTGGGACGTTAGCATGGTACAGTAGTATCCTAATATGAACAAGTAACCGAGTTGGCTGTTTTGATGTACGCATTTGGGTCTTGAATATAGCTGTCATTTTACTGTTATATAGTCAGCGATATCAGCGTCTACGGATCTGGTAGCATGTCTTACACAAATTGGATTACTCACAGGGCTTGGTACCATGACATAAAAGAAAATAGAAACATCATATGTCAAGAGCTAAGGATTCTGATGAACTTTAAGCTTCTTCGTCCAGCGAGGAGAATCTATATATACCGAACACCGGAGGCCTTGATACTCAGCAAATGACACCAATTATCTCTGAGACTGTTCCGTTGACTCGAGGAGGCAGTTCGCTAAACGGAGATGTTTATAATACGGGCTGGTTTCAGGACTTCTACTTTCACATGCCACACCTATTTCTCTGGGTCAAGGAGAGTTTTACTCGTTTACTTGAACATGATTTATACAAAGGTACAAGCAGCCATGTACTAATATATTATGAAGACTACACATTATATCTCCTCTGAGTCGCGGTAAGATCTAACGCGCATCCTGACGCGCGCAAACACGTGTACCTAAACCTTACACACCCTCAAGCCTTGGTCCCATACAAAGTAGGATGGGGCAGGAGACGTAACCTTATAAAGGTCAACAACCCGCCATCCCCCAGACGTTCCCATGCCATTGTACCCATTTCGACGTTAAGGGCCAGTGGTGCAGTGGTATGGTAAAGTTAGTCAGGCAGGAACAACAACAGGTCACAGTTTTCCGGTCAGCTGCACATGAGCCCGGGCATGTCAGTTCGATTCTTTTTGTGATTTTCTCGTTTTTTTCTTTTAGCTATTAACCTCGCTCCAACCTAAGCTCTCTACACTTAATGTTTGTTTTGTTTCTTTTATATTGCCCGCCTTTTGCTCGTCATCTTTAGGAGATTATATTTACTAGTATTTATTTTACAAATTCTAGTGATTTTACCCTATGCTATCTTTGCTTATGTTGTAACATGTATTAAGCCTCATATATAGCATTTTCCAAGATTTCAATTTTATCATCAAGGGTTGTGTCACAGAGCATGCAGGGTACATGGAGATAGTTACAGAGGTACGCAGGGTATGAAGAGACGTGTGTATATAGCAGAATAGTTGCCCACGAAGGTTTTGGGGTCTTTGTCCAACACCAGGTGTCTTTACCTACTACAAAACTTGAGGTTGCTGACACTTTGAGCCATTTTACCTGACGCCGATTTCATCATAGCCTGCCAGGATCCTCTAGAGGCTCTTGAAATTGATAATATCATGATGCCAAAGCATGTCTGCCTCTCGAAAGCTTCCTAGTCACCATATTTCGATTCGACATATGATGCGAGTTTAGATTAACGCCCATACTTGCACTGTTCGAAATTGAGCCTCCGGCCCACCGGATCCAATAAACAAAGTATTTTCCCAAGTGACAGTCTCTCGTTTGTATTCTGCGTGTTTGCCACATGCGCCTCAGCCGGAGTCGTTGCCCTGAATGAACAAACACACCGAGAAAGTTGCCCACAGCAGCATGAGTTTACTATGTGACCCGCTACGATTGATAGGACTTCCCTAAAGATAACACTAAAGGCCTTTTGAACTCTGGGTATCCTGGTTATCTTGCATTTAAGAAATAGGAATTGCGTTGTCTGTCATGGTGTTCAATATGATCGATGGGAGGTCGTCAGGAATGGGTCCCGGCTGTGGAGACAGGAGAGCCCGGAGATTACTCCACTCCCGCAGCGAAACAAGCCAGTCTACGGTCCCGCGACATTGAACTGGTGAGATGGATGCGCAATTGCGACTGGGGCGGTTTCGCACCAAAGACAAGAATAACGTCCTGTCTCTTTGTCTTGAATATAATGTGTAGTCTAAGAACCTACCCGCTCAAGGTCTGCCAAGCGAACCAATTCCTCGCCCTCGTTCAGCAAGTAAAACGTCTGATGAGGAAGACTTAAAAAAAAAGGTAACACAAGGGAAGCATCTAAATTTTATCGTAATTCGGGGTATATCGCACAAAACAAGCCGATCTCTATCATGATCCAGGCTGCCCAGTTAACCATCCAAAAGAGCCCAAGTCCTCATCTATCTCCGCCTCTTCTTAGCAAACGTGGTTCCCCTCCGCGGCCCACAGCCCTCGATATCCGCAATATCCCTCTTACTCAATTTCAGCATACCGCTATTCATCTTGCCAACAGCAGGGGCGTCGATCGCGCCGCCACCACCACCACCACTCCTCTTCGCCTTGCCCACAACCTTCTTGCTGCCCGCCGCGGGCCGCTCCAGCACGATGCCATTCTCGCGCGCCTCGCGCCGGCGCTTCGACTCGCGACCCGAGGCGGCTGCCTGGATCCCCTTGCGGAAGGACATGGGCATCTTCTGCTGCTTGTAGATGGACGTCTTGGAGCCCAGGGCCGCGAGCCGCAGGTCCGTCGCGAGGTGTCGGTTGCGCCCCACGTGCTCCGGCGTCGTCGTGCCGTCGCTCGAGTCGCCGGAGCCTGCGGGCGAGAAGAGGTGGCTTTCGGCGAGCAGGCGCTGTAGTGCCAGGTCGTTCTTCAGCAGGGACGGCGCGTCCTCCTCGGCTGTCGTCGGCTTCCCCTTCCTGTTCGTCGATGATGAGGTGCCCTCTGCGGAAGTGGATGTTGGCGGTCGTGAGGATAGCCAGGCTCGGCTTTCGCGCTTGTCGAGGGCGTCGGTTGTTAATGTGTATGAGTCGGTGTGTGAGATGACTTCGATGACGGTCGAAGGTGCTGACGAAGAGTTGTCTGCTTCGTCTTCTGAGATTCCGCCCCATGAGCCCTCATCCGAGCCGTCAGAATCGGACGCAGAGCCTTCTTCTCCATCTTCTTTTTCTATCTCGGATCCTGGTGCTGATGTGGGCGTCGGCTTGACTGTTGCAAGTAGTGACTTGAACTCCGCCCCAAAACATCGGGCTAGTTTCGCCTGGACTTCTTCAGGAGTGACTGAGGGGTCTGCTTTCTGTAAGCGCGACTTGCGCTTTCCTAATACTGTTGCCATTGAGTGTACGTGGTGTATTCTTGTCGTAAAAAAAAAAACCGTTTGTTTCGGGGTTTTTAAGGTTGAAGATGTTCACTTTCTGAAAATTAATATGGAGACTGGAGACTGGGAATAGCGTTGTACTAGTATGTACCTAGGTACGTACCTATCTCAGAGTCTTAGCCAATCGTACAGCTCAATTACAGTTAATCACAGCGACACCCCGCCCTAACCACCTAACCTCAACGCGTTGCGATTTCGGTTCACCCCACTACGATCATTGTAGGTACGTGCCCTCTGGTTTTTAGTGCCCGGTCAAGATTTAAGATGTATAATGAAGACACCTTTTATTATACGCCTTCACATACAACAGCTAGATATAGCTTGAGAAAATGACGCGCTTCCGGCCCTGTATAGATCTGCATGCGGGACAAGTAAAGCAGATAGTCGGCGGCACTCTCGACAGCTCGACATCTGAGCTCAAAACAAACTATGTGTCGAAGCATCCCGCCGGCTACTATGCAGCGCTATACCGTGATCATGCTTTGGAGGGCGCACATGTCATAATGCTAGGACCCGGCAATGATGAGGCTGCGCAAGAGGCATTGACCGCGTGGCCTGGGCACCTGCAACTCGGAGGTGGCATCAATGACAAGAATGCTGCACTATGGATTGAGCGGGGTGCAAGCAAGGTTAGTAAACTTCTCATCATGTTGTCTTAGACTGTCAGACAAAGAATGTTTATATAATATCATGGTGAGACGGGAAGACAACTGCTAAAAAAGTCTCGATTAGTAGGTCATCATCACGTCTTTTCTTTTCCCGGACGGGAAATTCAGCCAAGAACGGCTCGATGCCGTGTTGGTAGCCCTAGGCGGCGACAAGAATAAGCTTGTCATCGACCTCAGTTGCAGACGCCGAGGCGATGACAGATGGTTCGTGGCCATGAACAAGTGGCAGACTATAACCGACATGGAGGTAACTGAAGGTGCGTCTGCGTATCTTTCCGTGACACAAAAATTGAAGCTGATGATTACTTGTGAAAGAATCAATCAAGAGCCTCGAACCATACTGCACCGAGTTCCTGATCCATGCCGCTGATAACGAAGGGCTGCAAAAAGGCATTGACGAGAAACTCGTAGAGAAGCTGGCTGCCTGGTGCAGCATACCTGTCACATATGCTGGCGGTGGGAGAAACCTGGATGACCTGGAGCTCGTCAAGAGACTAAGCCATGGACAAGTAGATCTGACAATCGGGAGCGCATTGGATTGCTTCGGCGGAACTGGGGTTAGATTCGACGATTGTGTCAAGTGGAATCAGCAGCAAACGTCATGATCACGTCTGAACTCGTGTATTTATACAATTGAAATACTGAACATGATTGGGAACTACCGAATGCACCTAAACCGCGACGAATTTTTGTGAGCAAGGACCAACCGAATCAAATGTACGTACACGCTTCATTTATTTAATCGTCACATAAGTAGCCATCATCTCCAACCACACGTAGTACCGGTATCCTACCTACTTTCGTAAAACGGCCAGCCATAACTACGATCTCATCTCTTCTAGCTCTAGCTCTAACTGTCGGATTCGCTCGCTTTGGTCAGGAGACCCAGATCCTACCCGTTTTTTCAACGAGTCAACTTCAGCAGTCAGGCGCTCAATGTGTTGGCTCTGTGCGCTCAGCATCTTGGTCTGCGTCTCTAGGAGCACTTTGATTTGGTCTAGTGCTGTCTCCACGACCGGGCCCCCTGAGCCATTGGGAGATTCCGTTGGCGCCGGAGCTGAAGTCGTTGAAGTCGGTTCTGATGTCGGGAGCTTGATAGGTGAAGCAGGCTTTGGCAGCGGGGCGGAGGTAGTTTTCGTCGGGGATGGGGCTCTGGGCTCAGAACGCGCAGGGTTGGCGCTTCGCTGTTGTGATCTGGGAGTCTCGTCAAAGCTTGAAGTCTCCTTTTCTTCATCTTCCTTGTCTTCAAATTTAGAAGCAAGTGCTGCCATGGAGCTCTGTTGATCTTTTATGGAACCAGAACGAAGACTAGCTGGCGCGGGAGTAGGCTCTGGCGCTTTCTGGGGGGCCGGAGCCGGAGCAGGAGCAGCAGCCGGGATAGGAGCAGGCGGTTTATAGTCAGATGCCACTTCAACGGGCGCTTTTCCTTCATAGATGCTCTCGAAGTCAATTTTAGATGGCACGCCGCTTTTCCCTCCTAGCCATTCTTGAGCAGTAACCGCAGGTTTGTTACCAACACACGGCGGATAAATGTCGGATTGGAATGTTTCAGCACGCCGAGGAACCGTGAATGAGATAGGTTCGATATATGCGTCGTTAACAGTCTTGAAAGCCCTCATCACCTCATTTTCATGAACCTAAGAGTGTCAGAACTGGAACGGGTCTTTTTTTAATTGGGTTGCGACTCACATTTACGCCGCGTTTAGGCAAGAACGCAATTCCACGTTGAGGATCTGGTGACTTATATTCAGACAGAAACTCGAACTTGTCATTCTCGTATTCGAAGTACCGTATGTTGCCGTCACTAAAAATCCACATTAGAAACTCGGCAGCGTACGTCCACTGAAGGTGAGACTTACCCCTTTCCGGCAAGGTACAGACAGTTACTACCATCATCTTGAAAGAAGTCCGAGTCAGCACCAATCTATTTTTCACTACAGAAGAGAGAAGCATACCCCAGAAAGGCATGCAAACACCAGAAATGCTATCAAGCACTGTAAAACCGCCGATAGGGTTAGGGTTGCCTGGTTCCCATAGGGCAAGTTGACGGTCGCTCATCTTGGAGAAGCCAGTCGTAGCAAATCGGTTATGCTCTCCGAGCCAGACCGCTCGGCTGTTCTTTGCGCCCTCGTGCCCCGCACTCTCATGAGCGGGCCTTTCTTGACGAACATCCCACACCCGAAGCTTCTTGTCCCTGGATGTTGTGGCCAACAAAGTTCCATCGGCGTTCCACGTCAAGCTCTGCACAATGTCAGGGTGTCTGAGGGTGTGGACAGCAGTCTCGGGACCAATATCCCAAAGCTTGATAGTAAGGTCTCCGGAGGCAGAGGCGAGAATGTTTTCGGCCGCGGGGTTGAAAAGAACCTGGCCAACTTTTCGAGAATGGCCGGTCAATTTGGCAAAGGGGGCGACGTCGGAGGGCTCCTCGGCATCGGTGAACAGACTAAATCCCTGAGGAACATGCCATAGCATAATTTTAGCGTCGTCGGATGCGGATGCGATAACACGGTCGTTGAAAGGGTTCCTTGAGCAAGGTTAGATGCAAGCATGACGAGAGCAGTCAGCCGGGGAGATGTCGCGTGCGCACCAGTCGGTATCGAGGACAGCCGCCGTATGGCCTCGAAACAGGGGGATGACGTCCGGGATCTTCCCCTTCTCTTCTAGAGGTATAACCGCAAAGGCGCCGCCTCCGCTGGCTTCCCAATTGACTGCGAGATATTCAGGGTTGGCCTGGCCGAACACATCCCATTAGCAGCAACTCAATGCGATCCCCGGGTTCGAGAGAGACGAGGGTGCGCGTGACGGCTAGACAGACCTTGATTAGATTAGTGTCCCAGGCATTCCTGCTGATGCGCAGGTTGTCGTAGCAGAACTCTTTCCGCGTTGATTTGCCGAAGACATGGCCTGGATGAGACGGTCAGAAAACGTGGCGGGATCAGACGAGGCTTAAGCGTACGGTACTTGGACGCCCGAACAAAGCGGCCGGCCATGTTTGGAAAACAACAAGCAAGCGAGAGTTAGAAGAAGGTAAATATGTATCGATCAGGTCGGTTGCGCGGTGTGGAGAGTAGATGGCGAGCCGGTCGCGAAGAGGGCGCAAAGGTCTGCTGTTTGAGGTCTGGAGGTAAAAGGAGCTTCGTCCTCCTGCCTGCTGCTCACTCACGGGCTGCCGCCAACTACCTGCACTACTTACTGCAAAGGATCAAGCAAAGCCCCAAACTGGGCGAATAAGAAGTGGGGGTCCCTGCATGCCGGCCCCTGAACCCAGCAGGCATAGCCATCATCGTTGGTTGCTGGGGATACATCTACATAGGTAGGTCCACTTCCAAGTTACCTACCTATCTGCTTGGCGCACTGCTTTAGCGGGGCTTCGCAGACAAGCAGTAATACAGAGTGAACTCTTGTGAAGCTTTATGTGATTAGTTTATTATTATCAATCTTTCAAGGTAAAAATCTGAGTAATTAATATTGACCTCGTTTATCCAAAGCTCAGGTACGTTATTTGTAGTTTATAGAATAGTTCTTAGCATAGTTCTTAGCAAGCACTAGATAATAAGATCAACGCAACGCAGCTTAAGATTCAGGGTCCTAGATAGATGCGGTCCCCAACCACCACTAACGATTTAGTTCTGGTCATTTCTCGTACTCTAGCTAGTCTCTTTATTAGAAACATAAAAACCTAATCGTCGTGCTTCGTCTAGGCCACACTGGTACTGTTGCTAGCTCTGGACCGGCTTTCATTCACAAACTCACTGACTTTGCCCCGCTGAAAAGACGACTCTTCTCATTACGGTATGCTCCCTGTGATGGGTGAGGCATCCTTATAAAGGCTGATCCTGTCTCTTGAGAGCTGCAGGTATTCTAAAAATCTCTAAAGAGTTCGTTAGATGGATGAAGATGATATTCAAGTATCCTTCACAATTGTGGGAGGAGAGGGCGTGGCACGAAATATCTTACTATATACCACGAGTCTGAAATTCAAAACAACAAGTATATCATCTGTCAAATGTATCTTCTGCCCAGTTCGTACATGTCCCATTGGACTCAAACACCTATGTCACCCCATTTTCTTGAACTTACTCCAAATACGCAACACGTAATCAAGAGAGATTGCCTAGGGTGCGGTTGTTGTCGTGTTCAACTTGTAACATTTGGCAGTGGGAATAGATTCGCCTTGGTCCCACTGGAACAATTGCTAGTCAGCTTTAAGCCAGTCGAGGAGCCAAGACAACGTACATGTTCGTGGACACAACCGTCAACCCAACGCCATCTATCCGTGGTCGAGTATCGCGCATACGACATGTTGGTGCTGGCGTCGAAGCACCAAGCCGTGTTCTGTTCGGTACCCAGCTTGTTTCCACTGCAGAACAGCGGCCAGATGACGTTGGGGCCACTCGAGCTGTGTAGCATCTGGATCAGATACTGCCAATTGGAGCGCCATTGATCGGTGATTTTAAAGCTTATAAGTTCGGGGTCTTGGGCCATAATCCGGGATTTACAATCCATCTCTGCAATTGTACCTCTGATTTGACCGAAACACGAAGAAAACGACTTCGAGAGCTACTTACTACCCTGGATGATGTTGCTATTTCACATAAATACCTAATTAGCACTTGACCCTGATTTCTTAGACGTTCGCGACTAGACAAATGGTGGCTCTGTGATAGTTGCTTACTATGTAGGACGAGTCGATTAGGGAAAACATGGTCCTAGGATCGCCATCGACTACAAAAGCGCGATAGAACTTGTAAGCCCTCTGTGCCGTCTCCTCGACAGATACCGTAGCGTTGGGCTGGCAGAGAGCCGGGGGCGCGCTCAAGTTACAGAGATTCTCTCTCTTGTGAAACGGATGATTGCGGAGGGAAATGTCACCCGCTGGAGCAGCCAGGCTGAGAGGTGCCATAACGGCGGCGACGAGGGACAACAATAGCTGCATTTCGGTAGTAATGAGCTGCAAAGCGCAAGATAAACCACATGCTCGCTGCGGTGCTGCCCGTCGACTACATATATACGACCTCTGGCAACGCGGGGAAACGCTGAGTACCAAGATTTATCAACAGGGCCGGGATTGTCGTTAATTTAGCCACGTTGAAGTCAATCTATCGCAATCTATTCGACTACCCGAATGTCACCTGAGCCGGGAGGTGATGTGGATAAAACCGCCGATTCGAGACTCGCTTGAAGAGTGAACAGTTCCATTTGAAGGGTTTCGAGTCCATCGTCGCACTGCTGAGTACCGATGCAGTTTACAATCCCAGAACGACTGAGGTCGATTGGGTCATAGTACATGCCTACTGAGATCATGATTATAAAATGGACAATTACCCGTACCTATAATCATGTAGGATGAAAGACGTCAGCTAATAATGACTTACTTGAGCCCGGCCGGCTCTGACACCTCTTGGTCACATCCCCGTTGGGAAGTCATGGTAAGGCGAGCTGAATCGAGATAGGTAGCTTATGTAACCACGAGGTTTAAGCTCAGTTATAGTCTCCAAGTGGGATTCTACCATACATACGTAGCTGGTCTCAACTTCCCTTTTAAGTTGCTCAATAATAAGTAAATGCCTAGGGTATTCATAGTGTAGCAAGGCAGGTGCTCCTATAGTAGGTACGTACCTAGCCGTTTCTACTGTGCGCCTCGTAGTGTAACTTACTGTGTACTTAGGTAAGCGGCTAGCTGCGCGTGTCAGGACGCGATGGAAAATTGCCGCTTTACCTATTTAGGCACCACTTTTTCTCCAGCGGCGCAATCGTCCATCTTCAAGCCTTGCCGCCATCACCATTCACCATCCGCTTCGGAGAGCTGCTATCGCAACAGCCAACACATTCAAAATGGCAGCCATGTGAGTAGGATCGTATGCAGAACACGCCAGGCCCACACACTGACTTGCGATTCCACACAGCGAACAATTCGACAACATCTACCTCGACCTGTCCAAGGAGTCGGGCAAGTGCAGATTCGCCGAGAACGGGCTGGGCTGGAAGCCTTCTTCCGGCGGCAACACCTTCACGCTCGACCGCGGCGACATCGTCTCTGCCCAGTGGAGCCGCGCCTCTAAGGGCTTTGAGGTTAAGATTCTGAAGCGGTCTTCCGAACTCGTACTGCTCGATGGCTTCCAACAAGAGGACTTCGAGCGGCTCGGCAAGCTTTTCAAGCTCTGGTACAGTATCAACCTCGAGTCCAAAGAACATGCGTTGCGAGGCTGGAACTGGGGTAAAACTGAATTCAGCAAGGCCGAGCTGGTCTTCAACGTTCAGAACAAACCGTCCTTTGAGATACCCTATACCGAGATATCCAACACGAACCTGGCCGGTCGCAACGAAGTCTCGGTCGAGTTTACGCCATCAAACGAGGATGACACGGGGACCAACGGCCACCTAGGTGGTGCACGAGGCCGCGGCAAGAAGTCGGGTGCGGGAAAAGACCAGCTAGTCGAGATGCGCTTCTACATACCGGGCACTACCACTCGCAAGGAGACAGAGGGCGAAGAGGCCGGCAGTGACGCTGAGCAGGAGGAAAAGAATGCCGCTACATTATTTTATGAGACACTAATGGATAAGGCTGAAATCGGCGAGACTGCTGGCGATGCTATTGCTACTTTCCTCGAGGTTCTCCATCTGACACCACGGCACGTTTCACCCTTCCCTCTCTGCTTGTCACTTCCAAACTAACCCTCATCCAGTGGACGGTTCGATATCGACATGTACGAAGCATCATTCCGTCTTCGTGGCAAGACGTACGACTACAAGATACAATACGATGCCATTAAGAAATTCATGGTCCTGCCAAAGCCTGACGAACTGCATTTTATGCTTTGTATAGGCTTAGACCCCCCTCTTCGCCAAGGACAGACTAGGTATCCATTTGTTGTCATGCAAGCGAAAAAGGATGAGGAAGTCACCATTGACCTGAACCTTACCGAAGAGGAGCTCAGTCAAAAGTACAACGGAAAACTTGACGCTCATTATGAACAACCTCTCCACCAGGTCATTACGTACATCTTCAAGGGTCTCGCCAATAAGAAGATCACGTCGCCAGCCAAGGATTTCATGACACACCGACAGCAGTATGGCATCAAGTGCTCTATTAAAGCAGCTGAAGGCTTCCTATATTGCCTTGAGAAGGCGTTCATGTTCGTACCCAAACCCGCCACCTACATATCATACGACCAGACAGCCTCCATCACATTCTCGCGTGTCAGCGGTGCAGTATCGGCGTTGTCGACTTTCGACATCCAAGTTTCAATGAAGAGCGGGCCATCGCATCAATTCAGTAACATTAACAGAGAAGATCTGAAGGCGTTGGAAGCTTTCTTTAAATTGAAGGGCCTGCGGGTCAAGAACGAGGTTGATGAAGAGGCTAACATGCTGGCGGCGGCGCTCCGTGAAGAAGCCATGGACGACTCTGAAGAGGAGGTCGTTGGCGCCGGAGCCGACCGTGGATCCGCGGACGAGGATGAAGAGTCCGTCGATGAGGATTTCCGGGCAGAGAGTGAGAGCGATGTTGCGGAGGAATATGACTCGGCACATGAGTCGGACGGCTCCGGTAGCGTTGAGAGCGGCGTCGACGACGAGGATGAAGATGAGGAGATGGGCGATGATGACGAAGAAGAGGAGGAAGAGAAGCCCAAGGCGAAGAAGCCAAAGACGAAATAAAAAATCTCTTCTTCAGACTCTGGTTTTCTCTTCTTTCCGGGTTGGTTGGTTGGCAGGCACTAGATGCGAGATATCCGAATGGTCGTTAGGGATTTGCTCTCCTTTTTATCTTTGGCGGTAAAAATTTGGCGTTGGGGAATGTAGGCTGGCCAGCTCTAAGCACTCTTAAATTCGATGTTCTTTTCAGTAATGTTTGTTTAACTCTACGTGAGCGTGAGGCTTCCGTATAATAAGTGAAATGGCTGTTGGCCTTAAGATGGAACCTGGAAAGAATGGGGAAGCAATGTGCACCTATAGCTGAACATGGTCGTTACCATGCATACTGACGTTCCGAAATAAAGGTCATGGAGAAGCAGAGCTCATAGACCCGATGGGATCAAACAAAGTATCAGATTAATTTTAACTCTTTTTGGAACTGCGACGTTCGAAGTCAGGTCGCACAAGTTTAAGCTCATAGTATGTGATTTATTGTGGTCGTTCAATGGTTATAGAGTACCGGTAGATGAACATGAAGACCAGCCACTCACTAACTAGATGAGAGATCAAGCATAAGAAGCCTAGTCACAGTAGCAAGATGCAGGATCAAAACATTTGAGCGTAGCATGATTATAAATCCTACAATAAGCACAGAAAAAAAAAAAAAGAACAGTCCGAGTATGTATAAGACAAGTGAGCCGAAAACATCCGTCCATCATGCAAGCATGCAATTAAACAAACAAGCGTTCTCCCTCCTCTGCCCTGCCTTCCTTATCCTCCCTCTCTTGAACCCAATTCCATGCAAAAAAATAGGTATCGTAAGCAGCCGCTCACGAAACCAGCCACTTTTAATTAGTCGGAGACGGTCTTGGCGAAGACGGGCCCCCCACGAACGCATGAGATAAAAGGGGTTAGAAAAGATAAACATCCGATCGAAGACAGTATTAGAGCGCCAGGTGTGTGAATAGAGGATTGTAGTCGTGATGAGACGTATATTCCATTGGCGGGTGCATCCAGGCGTGGTGCGTCGTGTCTTCGTGTCAAATTGCTGTAGCAGCACACTCATGATCATCAATCATGAATAGAAGCGAATTTAGGCACAGCCTCACATAATCATGCTCTTGGTTCGTGAGTGGACCCGTCTGCCTTCAGCACGCTTGCGTAGCGACCCTTCCCTCTTAAGGACGAGCTCGCACCACTTGCGGCGAGAGTTGACGCCTGTCCCTTCGTCGTCATCGCCACCGCGGCCGATGACGTCTCCCAGAACTTTCATCCAGCCTTCCTTATCCTCAGGCGTGTCGGCGTAAAAGTCGATCACCTCGCCGTTGTTGAAGCGGATACGGAAGCCTTCCTCCACAAACATGTAGCCTTCTTCCTCTTCGGCAAATGCAGAGCGACGCCGCTTGCCATTGCGACCAGTAGTTTCGGGGTTCGTCAATTGCCGGCGGTCGTCAATGAGACGCTTGGCATTTGACAGGTTGATAGTAGCACGTGGCTGCCGTGTTGTCTCATGGTATGCGGTGAGCTTAGTACCCACAAGTTTGAAGTAGCGGCGGCGCCAGTACTAAAAGGCAAGTTAGCTTGATGGTTGTGAGGTCTGTTGTGGGTATACTTACAGGACAATCACCTCCCTGTTGGCTAAGGTGACCTTCCCAATTGCGGCTCAATCTCTCCTCAGCCGCCTTTAGCTCTCGGATGCAGGAGTTCATGCTCTTGGGCATATCATCGTCTGTGCAGCCCTTGGGATGTGGCACAAAAAGGAGCTGCACCTCAAGCTTGCCAACCTTGTATGGCGCACGACGCACGATGCTGTTGGTAGGAAAGCCAGACCGTTTGCTCTTGACGCTGCTTGCAAATCCTGCGTCTTCAGTAGCCCACTCATTAAAGGCCGCGATCTCGACCATGTACGGTCGCCCGTAACATCGTGATTCATGTTCCTTCAGACAAACGTATGATCGGGCAAAACTACCATCTTCAGCAGCGAGGGGAGACAGTAGGTCCCAGGCTGTGGGTGCAAGACTCAGCTTGCTGGCGGCCACTCGTTGTGCTTGAGCGTACGCCTCTTCCTCCGCGCGATGACGAGCTTCCATCTCCTTACGCTTTTTAGGACTAGCAAAAACACGGGAGAAGGTAGAGGTCTTCGGCTTCGACATCTTAATCGGCGAGGCAGGCACATGCTTGGGTTCCTTAGGTTTTTCCAACTTCACATTAAGAGTAAGCTGAAATTCCAAGTCATTTGGCACAACAAGCTCAAACTCTTGGCCAATAGGAGCATTACGAGCCAGTTCAAGCCAAGCAGTCGTGACGCAGTGAACTCCGTTGTCCAGGGTGAGACTGAACCATGTCCTCTCATCTGTATAAAGGTTAGTAGCATGATCAGTAGGGAGTTGATGAGGGGTAAAACTCACTTCTAGGGAGAGGCAAATCAAGGTCCTTGACACCCATTACTTTAACAAATAGTCTTCCCCTTTCGCCGCAGTCTTCAATTGCCAGCTCGGAGGTCTCCTCCTCAGGTACTGAATTCATTGCCGTAGCGTTGGTTTCTTGGCCAGGCAACGGAGGAACTGGGCCGCTTAGACTAGGCCCGTGTCGTTTCCTTAGGCTTCGTTTTTGCTTGCCATTCCAAGGTTCAACTGTCCAGGACTGCGGGCGTT
Source organism: Xylaria venustula (assembly GCA_022578775.1). Classification (NCBI taxonomy): domain Eukaryota; kingdom Fungi; phylum Ascomycota; class Sordariomycetes; order Xylariales; family Xylariaceae; genus Xylaria; species Xylaria venustula. The sequence goes on along the minus strand of MU389329.1, from coordinate 225,534 downwards.
GAAGTTGCGGTTTTACAGGCGAGTTGCCAGCAGAGCGGATGCCCGTCCGGAAATCCTCGTGCTCCTTGTCACTAGCTGTGACAAGTTTTGTGTTTTGTCGCATAAGATACCCGCGCTGTTTTCGATTGGCTATGTTAGCACTGGAGGACGCTTGAAGGGAGACGCTGCTCGATTCCGGACGGAAAAGAGTCGTTGTTTGGTTCGAGCTGGACGCTTGTCCAATGTGGCTGGTACTTTCAGCTTCGAACTGTTCATTCAGGGTAGCTTGTTGGAACTCCACCTTTTGTGCTTCAATAACTCTATCAAAATCATGATCAAGACTCAGGCCGAGGTCCAGATCCAGTGTCAGGCTCCTGTTTTTAAAGCTTGGGTGCCGTTCAAGAAAGTCGTCACCGGTGATGCTATTGCGTTGATCGACGTCGAACTCGCGAGACATGCGGTTGCGGTGACGTTCGGGTATAGGTGGAACGAGAGGTGTAGGATCATTTGTGATCTCACGACTAACTTGTCTACGAGCCTCGCGCATTGCCTCTATGTCAGAAGGAGTCGCTGAAGGACGAGTTTTCAGCTTTGAACCTTTGATTGTTGCCATGCGCTCAGGAATTGCGGGGGATTCAATAGGCTCGTCCTCTACATCCTCTTCCTCCGTCTCCTCTTCATCGTCAAACTCCGACTCGTCATCGGAGATAGGATGGTGGATAACAGATTCGGGAGTACCTGGAACCTCTTCCTCATCCGGTTCACCCCAGCCCGAGCCGTCATACTCTGGTTTCGAGATTGGGTGCTGGGGCGTTTGTGATCTGTGCTTGTCGTCCAATTTCTCGGGCTCACCGCGACTCTCAACATGTGTTACTTGGTCCGGCTCTTTTGGTTTGGGAAGCATATAAGACTGGAAACTTCGTGAGAAATCCGACGTCCTAGTGGGACTGTTGACTTGAGGTAGGGTTGCGCTGAAATTGGTGATCTCTGCTTCCAAAGCGGGACTTGAAGGTCGAGGTGTATTGGTAGACTCCTCTTTCGGCGGTGGGGATTGTGGATTAGATGACTCTTCTGAATAATGACTCTCTGAATCATCTTCTTCGTCTTTACTTCTTTCGGAGTACGTGTCATCATCGCCTGACTGTTGATCCAGCTCGTAGACGCCATCCTTCTCATCCTCCTCTTGCTCATGTTTTATTACACTGTCTTCACTTAGTTCAGAGATGTCGTCTAGAACCGAGTCCTCAATACTAGCGATAGGTACATCGGGATCATAGGGCGCGTTGCGGGCAGGGCTAGAGTCCGGAGCTGGAGAGTCGAAGTTGTAATCAGACGGACGATCCAATTGCTGATTGCCGTTCACGCGTCGCAAGATCGACTGTCGTGAGATGCTTGGAAGTTCATAATCCATGCTGAGTGCGGAGATATCCCCTAGTGTATCATCTGCCTCATCATCTTCTTGGTCTACTTCTGGTTGAGACGCCTCACGCTCGGGAGTCGTGCTGGTGATTCTATCACGAGCACCGGCTCTTCGCATGCGTCTCTCTCGCTGCTGCTCTGCGAAGGTCTTGGCTGACCTTTCTGCCATCTTTGGACTGGTTTCGTCGGATAACATCATGAGCTTCAAGCGTTCCTCCAAAGACATAGTAGAGTTCCCAATATTATGCGGCTCGGCTTTCGGGCTGCTTGGTGACGGCAGGGATGGTAAGTTGCGTGGGGAACTGAGTAAGCGCTCAGTCGGAGTGGACGGCCCATCTGACGATGCGGAGTTAATCCGAGCATCACCCATTCCAGGAAGTGGCGGTAATGGCCGGTGTTCACCGCTGGACGTAGAGGAATTGGTACGACCATGTTGTGGACGGACTAGTGCTGGCTGAGTCGGAGCACCCTCGGGCATGGGGCTGCTATCGAAGCGGGAGTCAAGATCACGACGCCAATCATCCGGGCCGACAACTGGAGTTTTATCCGTGTCTTCCAGTGTAGCATCAAAACTGTCATCTGGCAACTCCCCATCATCACCAGAATAGTGTCCATAAATGTCATCTTCGTCAGATTCAAAGCTCCCTTCCCGTGAGTTGGACCCAATGGAAGAGAGATCAGGTGTTGCCATCTCATACTCATTAATTTGGGGCGGCGCAGCATCGAACGTCACTGACTTCGCGTGTCGGTGAAGGTATCTTCCCTCGGCCATAGCGGTTTCGTCCATTGAATGGTCAGAGAAGACATCATCATTCTGGGAGTCATAGCTGCTCTTGAAGCGAGACACTGAAAGTGAGGATTTGGTAGGAGACGGCTGATCTTTGCTTGGGGTAGGAGGCCGATTTGTTGCAGTTGGGCTGGTGACAAATTTAGTCGGGCTGTAAAGTGGTATATTCGGCTGGCTTTCAGTGCGACCATGGCTTGATCGCAGACCTGCGTGGCCAGTGCCAACAAAGGCATTTCCCTGGACCTTAGCAAGAGGACGCTCAAAAGTCGGGACTCTAGTAGGGTCGTATTCATTCTTCTGCTCTCGCGCAAACATGGTACTGTTTTTCACGCGGGAAGCCTTCTCGAGGCGCTCAATGGAAGAGCGCTTCGTGGGCGATGGAGAGCCAGAACGGCCGCCATAGAGATCATTTTCGCCGAGCCGATTGGCACTTCGGCTCTGCCAAAACAGTCGAGGCGATGTGGTTGTTTCCAGAGGTGATGACTGGAATGGCGATGAGTCGGTACTCAATGTCATCTTCTGCGCACAACACCAGTCAGTAAGGGGAAATTCAGGAGTGAATCAGGGAGCCACATCACAGCGTGGGCAGGGGCCTACCTTGGATGGCGATGTCCAGCTTGGCGAGTTTCGTCGCTTCTCGGTTGCCGAGATCTCAGACAGTGGACGGACCAGCCCACCTTTTGTCGGAGAATTGTTTGGCGTGCTTTTGGAGATGCGCAGTGGCTCCGTGACCTGTGACGAGCGCCCCGCGAGTGAGCTACACACATTCCTGTGATGCTCGGATCTAAGACAAGCGAGACTTACCAGCTCCTCTGAAGCCATACTTAATGATATGGTTCCCAGGCTCTTCTGATTACAAGATTCCTGGGCAATTCATATCATTTCTTTAGAAGCATACAGCGGAAATATGCAGATGTAGATATGGTCGGCTGAGGTGATGCGACCAGGCTGTGCGGGTGTTTGCGATGTTGGCGTGCGGAAACCCGTCAAGCGACAACAAAGGTCACAGGAGGCTTCGCGTTGCGCGCACAGGGTTCTAGGTTGAATATAGTTGAAGGCGTTTCTTGCAATGCGCAGCAATAGCAAGTAATGTAATATTGAGAATGGAAGACGTTGGAGCGTCAGTGCGGTTGCAGTTGTGATGGTGGGAGATGTGTGTGGAAGAGAAAGAATGTGGTGTGTTCAACGCTGTGTGCTGCAGCCGCCTCTATTTGGGCAGCACTTGGATGTAAACAGAGCAGGGGCGCTAAAGTTTGCCCCACTGAGCGCCCTCAAGCTCCCGGCGCTATTTGATGGCGGGCGGTGCCTGGGTCCGAGCCTCTGTGCAGCAGTTATCCGTTGCCCTGCCGACCGTCGCGCGCATGGACCATTTTTATGCCCCTCCGCACATCCCTGATGCCACCAACCAATCGCAGCCTGTTACTGATTACCAGCACACCTTAGCTACTGACCCTCTGCCTCGACGCACGCCCGACGCATAACTACCATTCCACTTTTGTGCAGAATGACCATGCTGAAACTGTTCTGGCGGGGCGTTTCTCACTAGAAATCTTGATTATGGTTCTCACTACAGCAATGCGCATCCAGCATCCACTACCTAGCATACATGATGCAGGTTTACAAACAGACTCGTCGCCCAACCGGACGAGTACACAAGCCCTTTTGTATATACAGAATCAGTCTGCGATATATCTTCCCTTCGCATACTCTCTTATCCTACATACTCGTTTCGATAGCTTCCTGAGCTTCCAAACCGTGCGCTGTTTTCATAATACCTAGTGGGGTAACACCAACATGGAAACGTTATGACCTCCAGTACGGAGTAGATGACGAATGTAAAGTTCGGGGTCCCCACATTGCCAACACCCAAATTTGCCGTTGACAGTGTACACTATAATTACGAAAATAGGTAATATGCAGAGTTGTTATGCCGTACTAATACTTAAGGAATTGCAGAACTCAGTTAGAAAGAAGGAACTGGAACGAGATACTATAATATTTCAAGCCATATCGATGTTTGAGCTCCACGAACCAAGTCTATTTAGTAGCTTTAGCGTCGCAAGATCATACGATCCAATTATCATCATAGCTGAAGTTTTTATACTTATAATACATGATGAGGTAGGTATTCATCAAATCTGCAGATCAGTTTAGGTTAGACGTTGATAGCCCACCAAGCCTTGGATATTCCATAATGATGTTAGGGATGCGGTTGAGATGGCCAGGTGTGACCACACAAAAGCACGTATGTAGGAGAAACTACAGGAAATAATAATCTTTTATTAGTGCAGAAGTATTTATATAATTCAACTAAAACTACAAAAAGTGGGATTATGAGATTTCATTAATTTTTTAAGGAATGCTAATTAATTTAGCGAAAGCATAATATAATTTGAGATGTTAATAGGTACCTGGAGACTACAACACAACATCACACTCCCCTATTATTCTTTCAACATCTGAGGGAGCCTGCATATTGTCATTGCAATCACAATGAGTGCATTGTCATTCACCTGTAGAATACTATAAGTAGAGCGGCATCGTTACTCCGAGACCCAGGATCATAGATTTAAGGCAGTAATAGTGCCCCCTTCAGCCGATTGAACTGGTTACCCTCACAACTTCCGTTGGAACATCATACGTATTCAGCTTACGCTCATAAGCTTCAGCTATCCTGAGTCGTGAGAAAAGCCAGACGAAAAAGTACATCAGCATCTCCTGAACGAAACCCATATCTTGCTTCATTCCAGCAAGCTGTTGGGCCTTCTTGAATACCATGTCTAAACGAGGACGACGGAGATCGGAATACTTTTTACTGGCCTTGAAAATACCAGCCTCTCGGTCTTCTTTCAAGTAATGTTGCAACAGGAGAGCTAAACTCTCACAGTCCTCTAGTGCCATACTGGCACCTTGACCAGATGATGGCTGCAAAGCATGTGCTGCATCACCAACTAGCACACAACCCCCTTTCTCCCATGTTGGGAGTAATGGAGTGACAAACGTCGGATACAACGACTGAACCTCCACATCCTTCACAATGTTTTGGATGGCAACATTTTGCCACCCCAAGTGCCGTTTCTGATCGGAATTATAGGGTTAGTAATCACCGCTGACGACCAATGAAGAAAGGATATCCAACAACTTAGAAAATTTCCAGCAGAAGAACCGTATCGCAGCAATCACACTCCAGCGATACCGCAAGGGGGCATAGAACTAACCTGTAGCTCTTTTTTCACATCCGCCTTATCAATATTACGCCAATCGTCTGGACAGTGATCCAAGGTATATGTCGACCACCATGTCGCTGTCTCGCCAGGCTTGGAAGAGTCTTGGGCGTTTCCAGTGGTATAGCCGTAGCCAAAGAACCCGTTTGCGCCTAGAGTGACATTCATCTCGCCACCTGGAGTGTCTTGGAGTTTGGAGCTCGGAACAAAGCCGCCACAACCCACTAGGCCTTCGTACCGTGGAGCAAACTCGTATTGGTCGATGTCCTGCTCACCGAACATGGCTCGTCTGGCACGAGACCATATACCGTCACACGCAATCACAAGATCAAACTCCTCTGTTGTCTTGTCCTGGAAGACGAGCCTCGGCCCGTTGTTTCCCTCAGCAAGTTTCACATCCATCACCTTACGCCTCACAATCGCCTTATCGGGAACACGGTTCCTGAAAATCTGACAGCAGGCCTCCCGTCCGATCATGACCATCATTTCAGTCTCTCCCCCAGCCGGCACCTTGGCCAAAGTCCACCCTCGCGCATTTGACAAGCGCCAGTTTCGAATAATGTGGCCAGTTCTCAAAATCACATCATATAGTTCTAGGTCTAGTCGCTTCAAGACATGGAACCCCGTCGGAGAAAGGCCGATACTGCCTCCGATAACAGATGCATTATATGTTTCGGGGTTCGCTGCGGGCGCAGAGCCACGGTCTTGATCATCTCGAGCTTCGAAGATGGTTATGGAGTGGTCATCTAGCAACCCAACTCTTCGAAGCCAAAGGTATTGGGAGAGACCTGAGATGCCGGCACCAATGATTGCAATCTTCATGATGTCGAATATAAGCCCGGGGTAAAATCAAAGCTTAATTCGAGCCTTACTTAGTATGATACCTGATTAGCTTAGCTGCTCGAAACTTGAGAGATTTTAAGCACAGAGGTTAATTAGGCAACTGCGTGCCTATTTGTGGTCTTGTTCCAATAAGCCCATTCACCTGTATTTGCACGATTCTCAGCTCGCTTACATGCCTACATCAGCCTCATTAACCTACACTAGCCTAACATAGTAATAGTATTTAGCACTTTACATCAAGATTATACCTATCTTAATATTAATAAGTAGGTACCAAAGGTAGTCGCGCCGTGTCTAAAGAGTGTGATTGCATTATAATTGCCCCCTGTTGCATAAATCTAGGCCGCTCCTAAGATTAGACATTGCGAAGAGACCAGAGAGAGTTGTGCTGAGATATCATGGACGTGACTGCTAAAGAGTTGTTGAACAGGCGTGGACCTCACCCACCCGAGCACCCAAGCTAAGGACCGGCCTAGAGTTCCGTTGTATGGTTCGGATCCACCTAGCTACCGCTGTACCGTGCCTGCCTGGTTCCGCTTTACCCATCCAGCTCTTCGGGCGGCCGTCATGAGCCACAGTTTCTGCTTTCTCAACGTTTGAGGAAAAGGGGCTAGTTTTATTGGAATTACACCGCTTGTCATCATATTAACTGGCCAGTAGGTCCTTGGGGCTTATGAGAAAATAGTTTTTATAATGCCCAAGCTTCACAAAGCAAATGTGAAGTCAGTGTGTGCTTCCGGCACATTGATATTTTTCTATTCCTCTAACTTATGCAGCCACAGCGACTTGAACAACTGCGGGGCATCAAATGTGGCGGCGTGGCGGCGTGTTTCTGAGGACCCACTTAGATACTCGATAAGATACAGGTACTTACCAGCAACTTTATTTTTCTTTAGGTCTCAAGTCAAATCGCACCCATTGGCAACATCTGAATCTAGAAGACTCATTCTATTTGCTGTACATCAAATCTTTGGAGCACATTTCTGCTGCCGACAACCATACTACTGCATTACGGAACCGCACTCCCTACCTTATACTACCTGGATAGGTTGACTTACGACACCCGTCTTCCAGTAACTTCACCTCGGCCAGTCGACGCAATGAAGCGCAAAATCGACGATTTGCAAGAAGACAAACCTCCGATAGCCTTGCCGGAATCCGATGCGAAATCACCATCAAAAGATACTTCCTTTGCCGATTTCGAACTCGATCCACGTATCCTAACCGCTATCGCCGGTCAGAGTTTCCAAAAACCCACCACGCCGCAGGCTCTCGCGATCCCCCAGATTCTGGATGGCAGGTCCCTGGTGCTTCGCGCGAAGACGGGCTCGGGCAAAACATTGTGCTATCTGCTGCCGCTTATAGAAAACATACTCCGAAGTAAGGAGGCTGCCCAATCTTCGACCTCGGCTTTGGTGCTAGTGCCCACTCGTGAGCTTGCGGACCAAGTCCTGCGAACCATCGAGACATTTACTGCATTCTGCCAAAAAGATGTTCGAGCCATCAAGCTCTCTGAGCAGCTTTCGGACGACGTCGTACGGTCCATGCTTGCCTCCACACCTCACATTGTCGTGGCTACACCCTCACGGGCCTGCTCAGGCATTAAGGTCTCCTCTTGGGTCTCCAACTTGAAGATGCTCGTCATCGATGAATCCGATCTGATCTCGTCATACGGCTATGATGAGGACCTCACCACATTAGCTGCCTCAATACCCAAAGGCGTACAGACAATCCTAACTTCCGCGACCCTCAGCAGCGATGTTGATCACGTGAAGAAACGGTTTTGCAAAAATCCGGTGGTTTTGGACCTGAACGAACCCGACGCTGAAGGGGAGGGCATCACGCAATATTTTGTGGAGTGTGGCGAGGACGACAAGTTCCTGCTGATTTACGTCTTACTCAAACTCAAGCTCATCCGAGGCAAATGTTTGATATTTGTGGCCGACGACGTGGATAGGTCATATCGGTTGAAGTTATATCTCGAACAGTTTGGTATTCGTTCAGCGTGAGTATTGCCCAGTGTCATTTGCTTCATGTGGTGTTGAGGCAGGTACATTCGCCTGGATGTACAGGAGTTCTCGTTTTGACTTTCTGCCATTTGCTGACTTGAGATGCTACAGTGTACTCAACTCTCAGCTCCCTATCGCTTCACGAGTACATACTGTGCAACAATTCAACCAGGGTTTATTCGACATATTAATATCGTCGGATGAGATGGAGGTACTAGGAGATGAGACTGATCCAGTGGGTGAGAATGATGAGGCGAAGCCGAACCCCGGCCATGATGACCAAAACTCGTCCGAACAACCTGACAGCAAAGCTCCTCAGGCTGCCCCACCTAAGAAGAAGCGGAAATCTTCGCGCCGAGATAAAGACTACGGAGTGTCGAGAGGTATTGACTTTAGAAACGTTGCCATCGTTGTGAATTTCGACTGTCCTTCGACTGCTCGCAGTTACGCCCATCGTATAGGCAGGACAGCGCGAGCAGGACAGACCGGGACATCACTTACTATGGTGGTGCCTTCTGATAAATTCCGCAAGCATATCCCAACAAGCATAGCGTCTGCCGAGAATGACGAAAGGACGCTATCTAAAATCAAGAAGCAGCAGGCTGGGAGCGGAAAAGAGCTAAAACCTTGGCACTTTGACTGGAAGACGTTAGAAGGTTTCCGTTATCGTGTCAATGATGCTATCCGTGCAGTCACCAAGGTTGCTGTGAGGGAAGCGCGAATGCGGGAAATTCGTCAAGAGCTTTTGAAGAGTGATAAACTTCAGCGTCGGTTTGAGGAGAACCCAGCAGAGCTGCATGCGCTACGGCATGATGGGCAGCTTCGGTCTGCCCGCACCCAGCCTCATCTGAAAGATGTTCCGGACTATCTCCTCCCTGAAGGAAAGAAAAACCTGACTGCAAAGGATATTGGATTTGTGCCGATGAAGAAACTGGATGGAAAGAACCGGAAAGGGCGGGGGTTTAAGGGTAAGGGGAAACGTAGTAGCGGCCGTAAGATAGACCCTCTGAGGTCCTTTAAAGCTCGGCCAAAGGCAAAATAGTTGTATAACTCGGAATGCAATATTTCCTCCCCAGCATTGCTATTTCGCTTTCCGTAAAGTTCCCACTCGTTCAACGTATAGTATAAATGCGAGACTACCTGTGACTTGAGTAACATAATAAGTTTCCCCGAGTACCACATGCACTTCTTGAATATGAGGAAAACCACTAAGTCGGGTTTTCCACTCCCTACTGTAAGTTCTTGAAGCAGTTGCCATTTAAGTCTACGACGCAAGTGTCTGTCTCGAAAACACAGCCGTTTCGTGAGCTCACAACACCGCATACATTCATTGCTGCACTGCCTTCAAAACGTGACAGGCTCATATCATCGTACTTTCCGTCCTCCAAATGCATCTACAAATAACCAACTGGTGCAAGATATTTGACCGCCGTGGCACCCATCAAGCAAGTTAGGTCCTGTCTACATAGAACCGAGTAGGAGGTTATCCGGGTTGAACACAGAATCCGCGTTCTTGCTTCCTCTGCACTTATAAATACCCAAAAGCCTCATGCGCATCGTAGAGAAACGGAGCTTGGCACCTGCACTCTCTTTAACATCTAAACTGCCTTGACTCTTTCCCTTCGGCAACATCATCTTGCCAAGTCAATAAGCTGACAGCAACAATGGGACAAGGACATTCGAAGGGAGCCCGTCTTGAGCATGAATTAGGGAAAGTGCACCCCAGTATTGTGAACACGAGTGATGATTTACCCCCTTCTGGTAGCGGCGGAAAAGAGCAAGGAGAGCTCAACCAACCGCAGTACAGCTCTTCGAGACCGACTACGTCTCCCATATCTTCATTTCCGGCAACGTCTATTTTTGATCGCAACGAATGTGTGGAGGATGTATCCCGAAAAGGTGCAGTGACCCAGGACTCATCGGACAGTGAAGATGACTTAGTAACGGCCCTCCGCAAGAACCGGGTAAATCGGAATGGAGGAGGAATACGCACAGTACTACGCATCTACGACGCAAGATTGCCATCAATTGATTATGATGGAGTTGAGAGGAAGCAGCTGCAATCCCGAAAGCGCCCGCGGCCTACGAAGGATGGACAACGAGACTATGCCGGAAAAAAGAAAAGACGTACTCAACGCGACCATAATTCCAAGAAAAAATCTCAGGAAAAGAAGAAGGATCCTTTTCAGTCCACCAAATGTGTCTCTCTTTCGTTGAACGACGGCGGTGAAAATCATTCAGATAGGAACGGTCAAGACGATAGCCAAACACAGAACACCGGAGAGGCCCATCGAGAACAGCCTCCTGATATTACCCAGAGAACCGACCACCTAGCAACGGCTTTCAATACCGTTGATGAAAGTGGGCTAGCTTCATCTCAAGTCAATCAAGAACCTTCAACTCGCCTGAATAACAATTTACTAGCTGGGGCGACATTGGGACAGGATGGAAGTCCCACAGCAAGAGTTCAGGGTGATAAACAAGATGGAATCGACGTCCAGAAACAAGTCAAGAGATCTCACACCAAAAAGAACAAGCTTGCCCCTTTTCGTCAAGGAAAGCCTAACTTCTCACAGTTTCCCTATAGAGCGCCTGAGTCTGATACGCAGGGAGAGCCTGCACAAATTGCCCATGTCGTCTCAAAGGTTGATGCGGGAAGAAGCTTCACCGAGACCCGCCCAGCGACTCTCCCACAAACCCTACTACGCCCCGGTTGCGACTCGGACCAACTCGTCCAACAGGACATTGCACCTAATAGCCGTCAGCTTCAAGAGCTATTCCAACGGCCCCTTACATGTTCAGAGGCGCGCGAAGCAGAACTCATCCAACAACTCCAGAGCCGACAGCGTCCACGCGAATCCGTTATTCCAGAATTCAAATGGGCGTACACGATCAAATACATTGACAGCGCAGATATCATCCTAGACGACGAGGATATGCACAATAGGGCGATGACGGATTATTCTTTCGCTGATCGCGAGAAGGCTAACAAGTATCTGGACAGGAAAACCAGTCCGGAAGTAGTAGGTGGCCTGGATGCGATCGTGAGCCGCACTTCTTCTCTCGAAGGTCCGGAACGCCTGCTGAGAGTAGACATCACTCTCGCCAATGGCGAGCATCATCTCATGTGGGTGGAACGAGACATGGTGGTGCTCAAGAGTCTCCCCTTGAAGAAACGCATCCAGGAGCAGTGGAAGCCGAACCCGCGACCGAAGCTCCCGCACTATATCGTCACATGCGATCTGATCAGATACGACACTAACCTCGTTGTGCGCCGCGATGAAGCCGACGACAGTGACGATGCCGACACGAGGAGTCTTTCCGATTACGACGTTGGGGTGGGATCTTACGGGGTGGACGTCGAGGTACAAATGGAGAAGCTGCCTCCGGCGACTTTCACGATCCGCGAGAAGGCCAACGAGCACGCGGGGAAGCTATTCCTGGAGCAGACAAAGGTCGATAGGCGGTTTGTCGAGCCTTCGGATGCCCACTGGTGGCAATACAATGTTTTACCTGAACATAGGATGGCGTTATCAGCTGCGCGTAGACCTGATGGTCTGTATAACATCGAGATGGACGTTTACGACATGAGCTCTCGACTGGGTTGGAATCAGATCTTGGTGCATGTGACCGAGGTTGATGATGTTAATGGGCCCGTGAATTTCTGAGCTACATGGACGCATGCTGGGAAGTATCGAAACCTCAGATAATTGAGGCCAATGATCTTTCGTTAATTTTCAATTTAATTTTCATTTTGCGTTTCATCACGGCCAAGAGGCTCTACGCTCTGAGTTTCAAATAGCCAGGCGAATAATTAATATTATAGATAGTGGGATAGTTAAGATAAAATTCAAAATACGCGCTAGAAATACATGGAGGCATTTTAGTTTCTAAGTCCTCAGATCATAATTATAAAAGGGGACGTAGGACTCCATGTGATAAGCAAGGATGTGTAAAACTAAAGCCCTGGTCTTGGATCTACAATATGCTCGAGTACCAGTCCATTCTGCTGCCATTTCTGTTTACCTAACTTTTCTTCTCTGCATTCGACGTATTTAACACGTAGAGTACATTATAGTTGGGAATCTACGATTTCACTATTTGTTGACCCAGTTGTGAGGTTGAGGTTGAGGTCATTGCGCGGTGAAGAGGCTAAACGTGAAGCAACCGCACACAGAAAAGGCTCAGCTGAATTTCACGCGCAAGGATTGGATATATGGCTCTACCGACTAGGTACTTTACAAGAACACAGCGGTAGGAAAGCATGTCATTAAGCAGCGCGACTGTCAGGGGTCTGCTTCCTTCTGGAAAATATGGAACAAGGCGTTATCTTCCTGTAGCGAAAGCTGTAGCGTACATAAGCGAGTCTTCCAGACCAGTTAGATCTACTTGCAGCTGCAGAGGCGTGCAGAGCCTGGAGCTGACCCGAATATGCGACGCCAACGTTCGGAAAAGACATACCGGTAGTTTAAAGACATACCTGAATCTTGACACCTGCACAAGTCAGAGTAGACATAAAACAGAATAATAGCAGATGATAGACATTGATATTGCCTAAGTTTCTACTGCAAACTTCCATTTAAGGCGGTTGGGAGCTGAATGTGCCGAAACAATTACCATCCCCTCCGACTATCTATGGGCTGTGCAAACCTTGCAAATCAGGCAGTGTAACTTTATCCCGGCATTGATGTGTCGAGCTGAGGTTTCATTGTTGGTCTAGCATAGTGATCCTACCCATTAAAATTCGATCCCATCACGGTCTGTAGCCGGAAGGTGACCCAAGCTTCAACACTATCATCTTCTGTCAAATACGTCGTACTCACGCGTGTTACTCGTGCGAGACTATGGCTGAAACACGTCGGTGGGAATGTACGTTATGATTCTGTTTTCCTATTTAGCTACCTAGATGCACGATGGTGTGCTCTGGCCTTTGGGTGCTGGCCCCTTTCTGGGCCTCGTCTTAGCCCCATCTGATATCTTACGCCGAGAGCCTGCTTCGATCCTACTTAAACAACCATTGTTGTGCAAGGTAGTTACTATCTTTAGACGTCAAAATCATAGTGTGTAAGCTACATTAACTCCCAACAATTACAGTGTAGCCGCGCGCTTTTAATGGAGGCCTGCGTCGCATAATATGTGGGCTAAGTATCGTTTACCCAGACAAAGGTCACTTTGTCGGGCTAACAACGAAGCTGTTTAGCCTGCAGTAAGATCAGCTATGATGCTCAAATACCCCTGCAAGATATTGTCAAGTTGGTAACCAAGCGTTCTTGATTCTAAACCGGCGGGCTCCGATTCTGTTCTCGTTTCCATTGCCAAGAGAAGCGTAATGAGACTTTCGAGCCTGAAGATTGCAGGTCTTATTCAAGTTTGAAGGAAGATTTGCCATTCCAATTCCGCAGGGGTTAATGCGTATGGTTTGAGGCTGACAAGACAAACTGTTGAGTTACAGGGGTCAAGGGTTGTTGGAGGGGGGTGAGGGGGGTGTTGGTTGTGATGCATTGGTGTATGCAAGTCGACAACTGTTGGTAGCAAGTTTGGGCATTAGGCGCAAAAGATTGGTTCATCATGTTCTAGGGTCACAGTGATAGCCCAAACCGAAACGCCCACATGTAGGTACTTACGATATCGTATACTAGTGACCATTTGACATTTACCTAGTACATAATAGATACTTAAATGCGATGTCCTACGTGAAGCTGCTTTACATCTATATAATGACATAGCTTTCCGCAGCTGACCTGTTTCATAGCAAAATTACCGAACACATTTCCTCGTCTCCTAAATAGCCATTTTCGTTGATTTTAGTTTGTTTACACGTTCAGATATCACTTTATACCCTGATAGTTTGGAATTCCGTTCAGTCATGACTTCGACCGCAGATGACACTTCTTATACATCGACTCCTCCCTCGTCGCTGGACGACAGGGAGAAGACACCACATTCTGAAGAGGTTATCGATGACCCCATCTCAGAAAACCCGTTCGACAATGAGAGCAGCAGAATTCTCTTTGATGCTGTAGACCAGCTGCAGCACTGTGGCGCAAGTCGCCATGTAGCAACACCGCAAGTAAGTTGCGCCCTCAATCACCTCCCAAATGCCCTTGTCTGATTTATGGATGCATAGTTGGTCATTGTCGGAGGCCAATCGACAGGAAAGTCGTCTTTACTCCAGAGCTTGACTGATATACCGTTCCCTGTGGGAACAGGATGCTGTACCCGATTTGCCACTCGTATTGTATCAAAACGAACGGCGCCGGGTTCGGCCAATCGCTTCAAAATCACCATCGTTGAACCCGAGTTTAAGGTAGAAGGCTTCGTCTACCCTGAAAACGACGACTATAAGGACTACGTGCATGTGGGCGAAACACTTACAGCTGATGAATTCGAGTCCATTATGAACGAGGTGAGCGCGATCCTAGCTTGTATCAGCCACCTCAGGACTCTAATAATCTCAATAGGTTTCGGTTGATTATATGGGTATCCGGAGCGGTAAAGGATCGGACAAGAAGAATTTCGCTACTCAAGTTCTCCGGGTGGAGCTTTCGGGACCAAGTCGATCTTATTTCAGTATAATGGATTTACCCGGTTTATTCGTAAACTCTAACTCCGTCAATGAAGGCGAGATGCATGGTGTCAGTAACATGATTGCTGAATATATGAGGCAACCGGAGAACTTTGTCATGTGAGTGGTTACTGCCAAATATTTCGAGGTGTATCTTTCTTACCAATGTTTAGCTGCGTTGCGGATGCCGTGACAGACTTAGCCAACCAAGGCATCGTTGACCTGGCGTCAAAGAATGTCACTAAGGAGCGTTGTGTGGGAGTCTTAACGAAATGTGATATGCTCCGCGATGATATAGAGGTAGATCTTATGATGTCGTTATGATGAGCCCATGCTAACAAAGTTGTAAAGAATTCAAGAAAAGTTGTTGGTATTGCAACAGGCCTGGAAGAACACATATGTGACAAGTGGTTCGTTGTGCGTAATCGCTCTAGCAGAGAAGATAGGTCATTTGACCTCGTCCAAGCTGAGATGCAGCTTTTCAAAAACGCCCCGTGGAATGAGATTGACTCCAATCGAAGAGGAACCGGTATGTTAAGGAGGCATCTTTCCAATCTCTTAGCTCTCAGGATCCGAGGGAGCTTTCCCGGCATCAGGGCCCGCATCCAGTATGTATATCTTATGACTTTCTTCTAGTAAAGCAACCGCAGTAGCATGATCCCCTAGAAGGAGGCGAACTGTTGGTCTAAGGGATTATATCTAACACAAGAGTTCTAATAGGGAACTCCTTGTCAACACCGAAGCATCTCGAGCAGCACTTGGAGACCCTCGACCAACGCATGCAAAACGACTCCAATACTTGCGCAACATTATCGAACAATACGAAATTCATGCAACTAATGCGCTCGATAAGCCTGGTCTGTTGGAAGAAGGGCTGAGAGCCCGTAGCAGAGTCAAGGCTGCGTACGATGAATTCGCTAAGTTAATGCAGAATCATGGGCACACCCTCAAGTTCGAAGACCCTGACATAAACCCGTTAGAGGAAGTTGCCAAGATGAAGAATGAGTTGTCCGAAAAACCAAATCCTCTGTTCCATCCTCAGCAGCCTGCTACTTTCGAATTCAAGGCAACTGCCCCTTCCACTCCTCATAAGCATCCTTTTACCCCACCTTGTCAAGTCTCTAGTAGCGAAAATGTTGGAAAACCTTTGCGAGAAGAGATTCGAAAAGACTTGCATTCTTTTGAAGGCACGCAGCTACTGGGGTTAGTCAATCCGGAGGTGATACCCGCATTATATGGGAAGCAAACAGTGAACTGGCATAAGTATGCAACGGAACACATCATCAAGGTAGCAAACCTTGTAGGTGATGCTGCGGCAGGAATTCTAAGGATCGTATGTCCTCCTGATCCTATTGCTGGGAATCCGCGATTACATGATGCACTCTTTGAAGAATTGAAAGGATTCTATGAGAAGTCTGCCAGGCTCGCGACTGCTGAGCTGAATACATTTGATCTCCGAGAACGCTCTCATCCGTTGCAGACTGAAGACGAAAGGTATAAAGTGAGAGTCAAGGCCTGGCAGACGATCAGACTTTTGCGCTCTTTGGCATCCGTGCCTCAAGCTCCCGATGCATCAGCTATCTATGACCGCCTCCATTATAGCATTGAAGACAATATGGTCGATGCTGTCCATGATATACTGAAGGTATACTATCAGGTGAGAAACTTATTCATAAACTAATTGCTGACCACTTAAGGTTTTAGTTTTCTGACTTTATTACTAGATTTCTATCGAATCGTACATTCGACATGTCAACCACGTGATCGTGGAAAATATCGTTTCGGGAAACGGTGATGTAAGGGGCCCCTTAAAGGGCCTCTGTAGAAATTGGTTATATTCTTTAGGGGAAGACGAAGTGGAACGCCTTGCTCGTGAAGATGATATAACTATTTCAAAGAGAGCGGACTTGGATAAACAGATCATCGAACTGCAGGCAGCCGATGCGATTGCTCGGAAGGCTACTCAGGCGACAAGTAGCTTGAACTAAGGTATGAAAAGGTTGTTGTGATATATAGTATTTCGTAATTCCAGAACAAAGAAATGCCATGAAGTACTATTCGTGCCCGGTATCCCCCGTGTATACTACCAAGCTAAAGTGACGAATAATAGAGATGCTTGAGACTGATCTGCGTCATCAAAGCTGCAACAGGGCTCATGGCTGTTTGGGAAAACGAACAGAAAACGGGGATACTGAGATCAGTATCGAAAACACTAACGATAAAGCAAGCTGTATGATGGGAATAAATGTCACCGTCAGATACTCGCACCATCCTGTCTTAGTCTTTCAACAACGTCTCTATGTGCAATAAGGTAGCGTCGATTATAATGATAGTACTGCTCAGAGCTTACGTACTCGATTGTGGATGAGCTGAGAAGAAATACTGCAAATGGTTACTGAGAGGGATATCTATGCTTGGGAATGTTTTTGTGGAAAGTCTCCAGTGGGTTGCATAGAAAGTGGTTTACGACCTAAATTGATCTAAAGGTAAAAAGGGTAAGATTAGTACATAAACACAATCCTGAACAGAGATTACATCTCGCGAAACAAGTTTATCATATTAAAGCTACCTGAATATTACCGCATTCCATTAATCAACCCAATTTTCGGTATCATTGCTAACGCACCAAAGCATCGATTGTGTCCCAACCAATGAACACTTCAGGTCAGTCCTAGCACGTCACACGTGCAAAAATAAGTATTGGACTTCGGGGTTTAGAAAACCTTTACATTTTTATATTGACTATGTATTCTAAGTAACACTATCCAGTTATTGCTTATTTACAACACTTTATCGGAGGTAGGCGCCCAATACCACCGAAGTCTTGTACATATAATTAGTGCTCTTGCTTCCTTAAATCCCAGCACAGCACTAACGAATCATCATCTTGTCACCTGCAGGTCTTGTAGGCGTATGTGGCAAGATCTTTCCGTTATTAGGCCTAATGGATATGCGCGGAGTCGCAACAAGTTAGCACGTAATTGGTCGGGGCGCGTTAGATGAACTTTGAAACTTGGGGGCCAAGAAAAGGACCACGATTCTCTAAGTGACACAGTCAGTGCAGAGTGTGTGAGGCTGAACGACCCTTGACTAGGACTGGGGCATGAAGGACAGAAGAATCAGGGTCAATTTGGCCATATTAAAGGGGAGTGTGTCGCTTCTAAATAGCATTATTTTTCGAGGGATAGATATCGAGGAGAATATGATGAAAAAGACCCAAAAATCTTGCTAGCGAAGGAACTGAACAGCAGTTGCTAGGACGCTCGGCATCATGTATCGCTTCTCTTATGCACCCAAAAGGGATTACCCCTACAAGTGGCTCACCCCCCTCGTGTTAGCAGGGGACTCGTCGCGATCGTCATCGTTCTGTTTGTCAACATAATAACTCAAAGTTACGAGCTCGTCGCCATCCCAGCCGACGACATCAGCGTCTTACAAGCCAAGTATTCAGACTCCAGCAGCCTGCTTAAGTTTCTATGCCGGAACTCGAACGTGTCATGCGACTACACCACGCTTCCGGTCAACAGCGAGATCTTCACAAAGAACTATGCGCTTCCCTATACCATCAGACGTGTCTGGCAGCAGTACGATAATGGGACGATAGAGAACCAGGACGCCCTGCCATACCGCGAACACGCGCTAAATGACTGCAACGTTACGAGCGTAGGGATCTTCATCAACGGGAAATATAGCCAGAGCGTACTCCTGAGCGCCAGGTCAAGAGTAGGACTTGTCATCAAAATACCAGCGACGTGCGCCATCGAGGTCGATACACTCAATACGTAGAAGAATCCGAAGACTCATTTCAACATTGAGGGTACATATAATCTCGTAGACGATGACATCCCGGACTTCCTCAAGAACACGACATCTTCACCGAGCCTATTGTGGGGACAGTCTTTGCTACAGTTGTACTACCTCGTCACTAGCCACGCGTATTACAACGCCTCAGGCAGCAGTCCTTGGGGTCCTCCTGCCAATTTGTACTCGGGATATATCAATCTAACACGGCAGTCCACTGCGAGCGTAGGGGGACCGGACGAGGTTCTGAGCGATGACTTCTTCAACGTATATTGTACCACTGAGTACAACGTCTGCAATAATACTACGATCCCGTCATTGTCCCAGGGCGCCGGCGCCGGCGCAGGGGACTATGGGTCACCGTACCCGACTAATTATCTGGCCCGCGATAAACATCCTGGGCAAGGCAATGTGGTTCACCGTCATGACTGATCTTGGCCAGAAGAACATAACTGTCCCCAATATGCTCGCGGACGCAAGCCTGCTGGCAAACCTCACGAGAAACGTGACGAACGAGGCGAATGCATGGCTTGAGTTGCAGAATTCGGGAGTCAGGCATGGCAGCACGGAAAGGCTTGACACAAGCCTCGCTATCAAGAGCTTTGATCCCTCGGTCACAGTAGCGCCCGCACTTGGCGTCAACACTAGTTATTTCTCGACAAGCTATATCTGCCAGATACCAATGCTTAAACCGGCGGGCACGCGCTTCATTGCGATCCTGTCATCTTCCCTGATTTTGTTGCATACTATCTGGAATATCTTCTGGTTTGTCTTCAACTGGATCGTTCTAGACAGGCTACAGGAAGAGGCGAATAACGTTATTGGAGTTCGTATTGCGGAGGATACGAGTTCAGGGGATTTGGACCGTCCTTGGGAGGCGGGACGAAAAGTCAAGGATTATACACAAGTGAACCAAGCGGAGCGACATCTGGAATAACGAATGATATTTTTCGAGGAATGCTAAGTGAGAGAACGGAGAAGCGTAATGATATAGAAAGTGCTTGGATTAATATGAGAGAACGAAAAAGATGTATGTATTAGCTGAGGGAGACAGGGGCTAGCTAAGGGAACAAATAAGGCGCTAAGAAACATGGAAACCCGTTAGATATAACATTATACATGTAGTAAAAGACCATACACCAACATAAAATGGAAAGTAATTATAGCATCTGAGCGGCAGCCTGGAACCAAGTATCGGGCCTACCCCACAACAGCTGGCTTTTAGAGATATCGGTATTGTAAAAATAGACGAGTGCAGTATTTGAAGGCGGCTGAGCGGATAACTTACCTCAACAGGTCCGTTAAACGACACCAATAACGTAGAACCACCCACCACTATGGTGTAGGCTAGCGAGCTCAAGGCTCCCCTGGGTGGGGAAGACACGGACGGGATGATTGCCCAGCATTTCGTTCTATCTTTGTGGGTCGCACCGTAAACAATGAAGCAGATATATAATTTTGGGGCCCGTGTTGGATGATTTCCTCTACGAGGGCTATTTATCAGGAATCCAACCCTTCCTACTTGCCCAGGTGCTCTCACAGCGTCGAGCTGAGCTAAGAAGACGAGGATCGGGGATAGTGCGGATTTTGGATAAGTCGCAGAAGCTAGAGAGGGGGGCAAGCTGTAGCTCCTCTCACGGGCCGTGCCGGCGATAGCGCGTCATCGACGCGCTAACAGAATCTAACCAACAGGACTCACTGTGCTAAGTTACGATACACTACGTAGAATTCCAAATGAATGTACCAATCGTCGTACCATACAGAACTAAACTGCGATTTCTGCAGCAAGCCGATTATCCCAACCAGGGCGGGGTCAAGCCTTGAGAATCTTGGCAAAAAAAGGATGGTGACTTGCAGCTTATAGGATCCAAACCCATGCTTTATATGTAGGTCTTTCCGCCTTATCTTTGCATGCTAAGCCACAAAGGGACGACTTCAGGGGTCAGGCCTAGTACCGTACATACCTACTTATAGTGAAATTGATAGGTATGACCGTATGAGCCGGCAAATGTGGTAGGTATTAGATATCGAGATGTTTTTTCTACTTATCCTATTTATTCGTAACATCAAATTCAGTCAGCTCGACAGGTTGCTGAGACATTAGTTGAATTTTTTTTAAAAAAAAAAATTTTTTGCAGAAAGGTTTTCTCGTAGTGAGCTAACGGAACAGGAGAGATCGACCGTGACTCGCCGACCGTATGTTGTTGGTACGACACAATACAGTAAGACTAGGTGAATATGAGAAGCACCGCGTAAGGTACCTGCATCATTCCTACGCCACTGAATAGGGTTGCAATCCGGTCACCGGACATACGCCGTATTTTATAGCTATTCACCGAATCGCCTTGTGTTTGCAGCATGCGCTCCATTAAGGAACATCTTCTCATTGGAGGATGACAGTTCCGCTCATCTACTAAACCTTAGATAGTTGGCAACTGGTACTCTGTGCATGAGAGGCACAGCTCATACATATTGCTTTGTTACGACGTCGGAACTCAACTAGCCACTCCTCTCGAAGCCTCGCTTCGATGTGTTCGTTTCACGTCACAGCATAGAATGCAGGTGAGAGTCTAGGGGCACTTAATTCTTAAACCACCCAGCATTTCAAAAATAAAATTGCTCCACGTGTCCTGGTCGAACCTCCACTAGCCGACTTTAGAGCCATTTTGTACTGTCGAACTGTTCAATAGAAAGAAATGGATACACAGCAGCCAACGCCCGTGTTGCCTCCTCCTCCAGGGGAAACCTCCAACTTCGTTAACCCTGAATCTCTTGGCCAACAGCTGAAGATTGGGACGGGAGTTGTTATCCCCGTCACTACAATCTTCGTCTTTCTCCGAGTCTATGTGAGGTTTTGGGTGAAGAAAATCTGGGACTTGGAAGACTGTAGGTACAGACCAAGGCAGTTCTCTTGTCGCCAATACTAACGTAGAATGCAGGGTTTCTCTTACTCGCTTGGGTCAGTCGCGACAAGAAACATCAAATAACGTGGCTACCATTGACCAAATAATTCAGGCTGGTACTCTCATATTATCTGCTTTTGGTCTGTCTACCACAGCACACTATGGAGGGAGGCATGAGTGGGATATAACACCCGAGCAAGGTGTCGAGGCATCATATGTGAGTTTAAACGTGGTCGGAAAATCTTAGTAGACCGGCTAACCTGTAATCTCTTGAGTGGTTCTACTTATGCTCCGTTGGATACCCGATCACTCTATTCTTTGCCAAGATTACTGTTCTTCAAGTTTATCGTAGGGTCTTCTCTCCTCACCGTTGGAGCCACTTAGATATCGCTATCGTCGCGGTAGCTATTGTCCTCACATTGTTTCACACTGCGACATTTCTTGTCAAGATTTTCGAATGCCACCCTAGGTCAAAAATATTTAATCCCAAGATCCCTGGTACTTGTATTGATATTCCACTACTCTTTACGATTATCGGAGCGTTCAACGCTGTAACGGATGTCGTGATACTTCTATTGCCCATAAAAGCAGTCTGGGGAATGAGATTGCAGCGTAGAAAGAAAACGCTTATTGTCTTGGTCTTCACATTTGGCCTTGCGTAGGTGAAAATGCCCCTTGTTGCGCTGTTATGGTTCTAAACGTCACATAGGGCTCCTGCTTTTAGCGTTGTTGGATTCATCGTACGATTTCAGGGGAACAACAGCTCTGATAAGAATTGGAATCAACCGGCCATCATATTATGGGGGTAGGTCTCTGTGTAATCAAGAATATCACAAATTCTGACTTTACATTTAAATAGTCTCCTCGAAATCGCGGCAGGCGTGCTTTGCACGAGCTTTCCTGAACTCGGGCCAATTTTTATGAGGCGGAAGAATCGTACTACTCCGAGCACTAGTATTGTGAACGGAAAATACCGTTATCGTGACGGCGATCATGGAAGACTACGGGCAAAAAGATTTTCTTCAAGGATATCACAGAGCATGAGGGGGACTGAAACCGAAGCCTATTTCGAGCTGGAGGAAGGGGACTCTTACGGCGTGCAAGCCACCGCCCAAAACCAGAAATTTCCGAGCAATATGGATAACCATGGGAAGCCTGGGGAAATTACCATTACTAGAGAAGTTAGAGTTGCATCTGATACAACGAAGTAATATGATGGAAATGTACATTCTACAGATAGATGGCTATAACCTTTCGTCACAGCCACAATCTACTTAGATATTGATTTTATGATATTCTATTACGCCAATATAAGTCACAACTCAGTGATTCCGCCACTTAGCAATTGACCGTACTCACTTACTCAGTATTCAGTTGAGTAGTGATAAATAAGGAGGAGCATACCTGACGAAAAAATGTTCCCTACTGAGAATATGGTAATAGCAAAACTCATGGGAAACAAGAAAGGTACTGGCCTGTTGCACATAGAGTTAGAGATTATGCCTCTAGATAGATTCATAAGCCCCAAAAGAATGCATTAGCATCGTTACGTTATGGGGTAATTAATAGTTCGTTGCTGAGGGCGATATTGGATCGGTCCACGATTGTGTCTGGATAGTAGCAACGGCAGTTATATTCTGGATGAGACAATATTAAATGCATTTAAACATTACACTCTAAAATATAACTATCTTGATACTTTTCTGTGCCCGCTTCGGTTCTGCATTATTCATGATTCTGCTATTAATATTGTATAGTGTTTGTATAGCAGAACTAACTACCAGTGCCCTAATACACGGCATCCTCAGGTCCTTTAACGTGAGTTTTTTAGTATTTTGTTGCTCGATCGCAGCTTGCTAGTCTCTAGTAGATTCCAGCGTCTTCGGAATCTTGTCATAGTTATGTGATAGGACATCAAAAAACATTTCCTCAGGAAAGGGCGACTTCGCCTCTGCTGGCCGTGGCCTTTTATTTCGCTTCATTAGTTATCGTTGGCCAAAAAAAAAAGTAGGAAAATAGCATCGGGACTTTTCTAAATAATACAAGGAATCGTACAAGGGAGGTGTAGACATAGGCGGCTGTTATGTGCAAAGAAAAGCTGTGGGAAGGTTCACCCGGTTCCGGAATCAGGGATGCTTATCTAATTGAGCCTGAAAAGGACAGAATGGTAGATGTCCCAGCGTTTATAGTATCGGAAGAGGTCTCGTTGCTTGAGAAGTCGAAAGCCAACTCTAGCTCTCCGAAACCTAGCTCGGTAGTATGTAAATGACTGATCGGGTTATGAAATAGGAAAGTAAACTATGTTAGAAATATGAACGCTACCGGGAATTGGCTACCATTTTTCTCAATAGTAAGACAAGGAAAACAACTTCCCTCGACTCAGATGTATTGTATTGACGGAATCATCATGCATCGCAAAAATCAAGTTAAAGAACGACTTCGTTTCATACCCTTCCTTTAGGGAGGCTTTTACTGATGGACGTACTTTTTCTAGAAGTTTTCGTAGCCTACTTGGTCATGTCAATGAGGCCCTTTGGGTTTGAATATTGATTCAGGCATTTCAAAACCCTGCATAAATACTGGCGATTCCCAAAACTTTCGGGTCGTCTGAGCATCACCATGCTTGCTTGATCCATGGTCCTACGTGAAAGGCTCTCATGATAGAGTTTAGCCTTTTGGGATGATCATCGATATTGGTGCTTCAAAAACCAGATGGACTAAGTATTGGAGCTTACAACTGCAGTCGCGTAGCGATGAGATATTTAGGCATAGGTATATACGTACCGTATAGTATATTTGCCCTTCTTATCACCTGCTCGAAGTATGATAAAGCGTATACAACTAGCAATCTTTTTCTCACGATTCGATTACACATAGCTTTGGGAGAATACATGAGATATTGCAGCGAAAGTAGTAGTGGCCGGTACTCAAAGGCACCATCATAGAGGAACCTCGACTTGGTGTAGGTTAACTTACCAAGAGACAAACGGCCACTTAAAGAAAGCTGCCCTTCTTCTTCTAGCAGCAAGCTTTATGTGAGATAAATTCAGTTTTCAGAGTTGCGTTCACCTTGAAGAATTTCACAAATCTATTCGAAATGGCTGACTCCATGATATTATAATTGTGCTGAAGCTGCCCCCAGCGCGTCAAGAAGCAAGCGGCTCTGCATTTCATCGGGAGAACTAAAAAAGGGAGGAAATGGACTAGTTGGTATGAAGTGCGCGCAATGGAATCTACCATGTTACAATAGGTTTAAAGCGGGTGAGATTATAGTGAAATAACATGCACTACCAGTATGACTCAAATCAATACTACCATTGATTGCTACAGTAGGTAGCTTCCACTGCTTGCTCTTATTCGGGTTTCCGCATTAGGCATCTAAGTTGTTCCCCATCGAATTAAATTGCTCGGATATCCTGCTGGTAAGCAAGTGGATTAGATATGCAGGTGGGAAAGGTGAGAAGATCCATCGGAACGGCAGTGCGTTACAGTACGTCTACGCAAGACCTTTGAGTTGGATACACTTTATTAATTTTAATTACTGATCTTCAATCACGCTTTATTTTACCATGTTCACCAGAATCACTTCTCACATTTATCATGACAATTTTCTGGACACTTGAAGCCGATAGTTTGACCCATTTGGTCGAGCAGCATGCATGTTGATACCGTATATGGTGTGGAGGTTACGCTACCGATCAGCTGGAGAAGGAATTTTAGTGGCTTTTAGGATGGGTAGTGTAGGTAGGTGCCTTGGCGGATTACGGGGGCGGGACGTGGAATGTGCTATAGTATTGGATTGACAGCTACCGGTACTTTCAGCTCTCCAAGATGCTTATGTTAATTACCTTGCCTATGTTTTACTCTACATCCGTGTAACATTGTCTTCAACACCTATTAACTTCATCACACACAGGGTCTTGTAATATCGAATGTAGGTCATTGTGGCCCACGGCTTTAAGATTTACCGAGAACTCTGGGCAGAGTTCTAAGAAAGATAACAAGCCCGCCGGCTTTTCGCGGAGGACTGTACAGTGTGCCCCTGTGGTGTGATTGTGCCCAGCTCGGCTTCCTTTTTGGTTCTGGGTGGCCCTAAATGTGAGGAGATTTCTTCTTTCTGCCATGCTAATAATGCCCTTTCTTCCCAGTCCTGTTTAGTGTGTATCTCTGCATGTATTGAGTATCATACAGGGCAAGTCTATCGCCTCAATGCGGTCGCATCGACAACGAGAACTTTGTCCCAATTCTGGCATCCCGACTATGAGCATGTTTAGAGTGACAAGATTGAGGGCATAGACCGGACTTACACGAGGCTAAGACAGGCTTGTCTGATTACTAACCCTATGATGTAACTTCTACTATTAAGGGAACAATCCCGGCATTCCTACTCCCTGCTTGCCACTTTGTCCGCGCTGTACTGTGTAAGCATGTCGTATGCGCTATCACTAGATCGTAAACGACTAGTTATAAATAAGAAGATGGTGGCCTGCTGCAACGCATGTATATATCTCATCAACTGCAGCAATGAAATTCCCTTCACTCTTCACAACGGCGGCGCTCGCCGCATGGGCTACCAGCTGCAGCGCCACGTACGCGGGCCCATACGTAGTTGACGATACTCAAGGAGTCACTTACAAGGGTCTTGATCGAAATGGCATCGAAGTGTTCTTGGGGATCCCCTTCGGAGAAGACACAAGCGGTGCAAATCGCTTCAAACCCCCACGGCCTTACACACATGCGCGAGGAGCCATCGTAGACGCGACTTCCTACGGTCCGGCTTGTCCGCAGTCGATTAAAGCAGCCTCTCCTCCTTTTAAATACACCGCGGTCTCAGAAATTTCAGAAGATTGTCTAAATCTCATCATTGGGCGTCCCAAAGGAACCACGAAAGGCGACCGTCTCCCTGTGATGGTGTGGATTTACGGGGGCTCCTTTTTCAGTGGGCAGAATCGCGAGGTAGCCACGTCACCAGATGGGATTGTAGTCCAATCTGTCGCAAATGGCCTCCCTGTTATCGTGGTGGCCATCAATTATCGCGTTGGCTTCTTCGGCTTCGCACAATCTACTGCTCTCAAGACCGAGGGGTCGGAGAATGCCGGTTTGAGAGACCAGCGTTTGGGTTTGGAATGGGTTCGTGATCATATCGAACAATTCGGAGGGAATCCGGATAAAGTCACGATATTTGGCCAGTCTTCGGGTGGTCTAGCTGTCGGGATGCAAATCATGGCCTACGGAGCAAGCAAGCCTGTGCCGTTCCAGCAGGGAATTTGTGAGAGCCAGGCTAACGAACCCGGTATCACGGGAAAATTCACTATTGATGCTATGCAACTTATGGTTGACGCTGTTGGTTGTAATACGAGCAGCTTGCATTCGGCTGAGACGGTAGAATGTTTGCGTCATTTCGATATGGAGACTCTTCTCAACGCGTCTCTCGCGACTTATTCTGATGATATTGCTCACAACATTGGTGATATATGGCTCCCGGTGGTTGATGGCGATTTCCTGCCGGATGCACCCTCACAGCTTATTAGAGAGGGTAAATTTGCTAATGTCACCACGATGATCGGGTGGTGCAATAACGATCTCACCATATTTACGGATACCACCATTTCGACTGCCAAGCAGGCACACGACTTCATACAGAAATATGTGCCCACTATGACCGGTGAAAATGTCGACAAGTTATTGTCTCTTTATCCAGTCTCTGACTTCAAAGCTAATGAGGCAGCCAACCTATCAAGCCAGTTCTACCGCACGGCGCAAGCTTTCCGTGATATCCTGATGGTATGTCAGCCTATGTTCTATGCCGAGAACCTCGCCAGGCGTGGGAATGATGTCTACCTATACGAGTGGAATCAGACGATCAGCGACCAGATAATCGAAGCGCTGGTAAACGAGACAGGCTACGGCGTGATCCACACGTCGGATCTCGAGTACGTGTTCGGGAACCTCTCGGTATACAACAGCGGCGAGTATACTTTTCATGCTAGGACGGGGGATTATGCCCTTGCGTCTCGGGGTTCGAGGTCGTGGTCGACATTTGCGAGCACCGGAAAGCCAAGCTCCCAGGGTAACGGTACATTTACGGGGTTCACCACAGCATTCCCTAAGAACGATGAGATTGAAATCTTCATAGCTGGAGGACCACATGAGGGAATATCTCCTATCGATGGCCCCAGCGCGAAAGATGTGTTGGCAGTACAAAGATTAAGGGAGAGGTGCGCTTTCATTAATTCAGACGAAATTATTGAGCAGCTTCGATACTAGCCCAGTCATTCAATAGCGGAAACTGCCTCAACATTGCAACAGGTAGCTGTATATATGTCATGCACCAAATACGTTTTAAGAAACCAACGTACATATTATGTCTCAAATAAAAAGTTGTGACTCTGAATCTACATAGGCATGCCTTACTTGCCAAGATAGCAATCCCCGACATGACATTCTACAATTCGGGCGTATCGTGAAGCACGGGCTGGTGCGAGCCTAAGTCTCGTGCGCCGCATCCTTCCGTCCTGGACCGCAGGGAGTGACTAGGTCGAATGACGGCTGCGGAAGATTACCAGTAGCCAAATACTCACTCGCTTGAGATGTCTTAGGAGTGATACGCTAGGCCGATTAACAATACGTGGATCTGGTATAGGGGAGGTTGTGATGAACGAATACTACAGATAGCTATAAAGAAAGAAGGTTATTGGCACTTTCAAGATTAATTACTCTTCATGTAGGAATCCAAATAATCTAGCATTTGACTCCCCCATCCAAAGGTAATGGAAGGGGCCATTAGACGAGACTGTGTAACTACCAATCGCAAATACCTGCGAATTAGTTTAGCGCATTATGTGTAGGTTTCCCCATTGGCAAGGTCTGCTAAAGAAGCTAAGACGATACAGCTAACAGAACTAGTATTTAAGAGTTAGTATACTCAAATCAATAGCATTCTAGACTAACGACATGTTGCGATTCTCGACTGTCGAACTAAGATAAACGGACTGCCAAAATAAACAAGTTAAACCCCAATCGGCGGCGGCCCCAGGAGACCATTTTGTCAACTCGGGGACCGATGTTTACGTGCATAGGTCCGCGGCATATCCTTTGGCTCCGACATGATGATCATTGCCCAGGGTCGATCTACATAGTTTGTTAACAGAGAAATGACTTGAGGATTGTCAGCAGTACTTGGTATACTAAATGCCCTCGAGCCCCGTCCTCAATGTATGAATGCAAGCGACGACGCTTCTATTCTATTACGTACTGGGAACGCTTTTGTATTCTTAGTTCAATCTTTTTGCTGAGGTGTGCAAGTAACGCACCATCTCTGTAGTCTCACTACCATTGAAACTAAGAGATCAAGGCACATAGGAATACGTAAAGGTTTAAAAGAGACTGTAAAAACATAACAATGCTCATAATATTAACCTATCGCTTGGTGTTGGCTCAGGCACAATCATCTTGCGCTGGAATAATGCTGTACGTCGTCCACTAAAACAGCGTCTACAGTAGGTGTATAGCTCGCACCCACGCGCATAGCGACGGCTTAGGGTGATAAGCCACTAAACCCCTCCCGCAATCGGGATCACAGCAGACAAGTCCACATGTTACAGCTACTGGATACATCTAGACCCAACCCCGCGCTGTCTTCTTGAGCAATACTCACATCTTAATAAGTCCGTATTTCATCACATCTACATAAAAGTAGCTTCATCACAGCTCATTCAGAATGACTTCTCAACTGCAGAAAAGCAAATTGGCCTTTATTGGCGGTGGCAATAGTGAGTGATCTTTTCTTCTCCGTTTCTTTGGCTCCCTATACCGAACACTCTCTGTCTAGAACTCTCCATTCCGGCCGATGACGGTTTTCGCCCAAAAGAGCAATGATTAACTCCTGATGGTCTACAGTGGCCGCCGCCATCATCGGCGGGTTGTCGGCTAAAGGCATCGACAAACAGAACATCTGGGTCTCGGAGCCATGGGACGTCAACCGGAACAAGATGAGTGAGATCGGTGTGCGCACGACCGCATCCAACGTCGAGGCTGCACAGGACGCCGACCTGCTCGTCATTGCCGTCAAGCCCCAGGTCGCCAAGGGTGTCTGCCAGGAACTCGCCGGTGCCTGGGCACAGCGGTCGAGCACGCCTCTTATCATCTCTATTGCTGCTGGCATTACGTTAGCCAGTCTGAGGGAGTGGCTTAAGCTCGCTGACGGGCGTGTGCCGCACATCGTGCGTGTCATGCCTAACACGCCGGCTTTGGTGGGCGAGGGCGCATCGGGCCTGTATGCGGATGAGAGCGTCTCTGAGTCTGAGAAGGAACTAGCAACTGCACTCCTCTCAAGCGTTAGTAGAACAGCCGAGTGGGTAGATCGAGAAGAGCTTATCGACGTGGTTACGGGACTATCTGGTATGACTATTCAATTCCAACCTCTCTTCGTGCATCTTCCCCCCCACTCTAACAAGATGTATTTAGGATCTGGCCCGGCATACTTCTTCGCCATGGTCGAACATCTGATCGAAAGTGGAACGAAGCTAGGACTCACCAAAGAACAGGCCACCCGATTGGCGAAGCAGACGTGTCTAGGTGCCGGCAAGATGCTCACAGAGTCGACGGAGGAACCAGCGCAATTGCGGAAAAACGTCACTAGTCCCAATGGCACAACCGCTGCCGCACTGGAGAGCTTCGAGGCATCCGGATTCAAGGAAATCGTAGATAAAGCTGTCAAGGCGGCAACCAACCGGGCCGAAGAGCTGGGAAATACCCTAGGCAAGGCATAGATCACTAGTCTCATTCCTTTGACGTCTTAGAAGCTCAATAGAGTGTAAAATCACAAATGTATACCTACTCACTACAAGGTGGCCAAATTGTCTTTTTTTTTTGTGTTATTTGTTTTTCAAACCCAGAATGTAATGGACAGTGAACCCTCGACAATCTTCACCGACACCCGACCCTTGCATTGATGGTTATTGTCCTCCTTTCCGTCGTTGCTGTTACCATCATGTACAATCGATTTCGCAAGGCTAGATTCTCATCCGTCCATCCTCGTATCATCCTTATCGTGTTCAACACAGTATCGTCGCTCATGTTATTGTCAACCGACCAACTACGGCTGGCATTCGTTGGCCAGCGGTGAAGTCGGCTGTCCCGTTCGAAAGTGGGCTTGTACCGTGTGCTTCCTCAGCATGTCGAGGCTGCTGCAAATCTTGCCGCACTCACCGCAGGGCGATGCTTTGGGCGCCCTCTGTCTCAAATAGGCCGAGCTCTTGACTGGGTTTTTGGGGTGCATCTTGGAATTATGGCACTTGATCAGCGCCTTCTTGTTGTTCAGCAGGCTGCCGCAGATGTTGCAGCAATATTTCCCACTTTTCACTATGCCTCTCGCGTTAGTCGCGGAATGCATTTAGAGTCATCGTAAGTAGGTAGTGTTGATAGTCGATGATTGGAAGATGGTCAGAATACTCACAGATAACTCCGTTGGCTCCTTTCAGGGAGGGACTCTGGCTTGGATCGACCTCGTTCTCTTCACGGTATTTATTGGCAGCCGCTCGAAATCTTTTCACTTGGGCTGAGCGTCTTCGCGCGGCCGCCAGAACCCTTTCGGCTTCCGCTCTCTCATGGGCCGGTACATATGGTAGCGTAGGAAGGGGCGTCCGCTTCTTGACGGGAGGGTTCATGGGACCAGCCTCGCTAGAGTTTTTGTCGGTATCGACTGCCGCTTGTTGATTCGTGGGCAAAGGCATCCTCATGATCTCGGTCATTTTGCGTTGGGAAGGCGTGGCGATGAGTGCGAATTGCTTATGTCGTATGAGTGCTAACTGGGGTCTTGAAGGAGAAGGATGGCAAATAAGGGAAGGAGAGTGTGTGTTATATACATCGGGAGACTTGTTATTCACGTTTCAGGCACTCCATTGAATGCTTGCTTGCCACACGCTAGGGGGGTTGTGCCATTGAGAATCGCCATTTGCGCGCAGCGATTCTATTGAAAGCGTCTCGCGTGACTTACAACTTTTACCATCGTCACTGGCAGTAAACAATGTATCCTACACTGTACTTATCGCACGATAAGACGTCATAGCAACTTTTTTCTGGATTGACATGATCGACATCTATAGGTCGCACAGTCGTTGCTCTTGGGTCTCAATAAACGAAACTAAAAATAGGCATCTGTCGGTCACCTGAGTAGCTATAAGGATATATACGCGTGCCTAACTGTGTGGTAAGTCAAGCTCAACGATGCCTCAATAGTTTGAGTAAACTGGTGTTGCCTATTTCGATTTCATAGAGAAGCCGTGAGGTAAAATTGTTGTTTTATGGGAGCATAAAAGCACAGCTATAACGCGACAGCCTCTAGGGCCAATTCAAGTTGCTCCTTAGTACACAACAACAATAGACTATTCACCATATCTCAAGTCCAGTGTTAGTTAATCACCACACGTAGAAGCCTTAGAACCTTGGATACTTGTTGCAAACAGAAAGGAAGCTAAGTAATATTGGGAGTAATGATGAGCATTATTTAATTCCTCTGTTGTATGATATCTCTTCTTGAAGACCTGAAATCTCAGAGTGAATTAAGGGGTGGCTATTGCCAACTATACGTGACTCACGCAGTGAAATGCTTAAACGTTAAAATGTAACTTACAACACTATTGGTAATGAAAGGACATTCTTCACGGCTATGTAATGTTTTTATTAGTGTAAATATATGTAGGACTTGATCATTGAAATCGCGGTTTTACTTTCGTTCTATGCTACGAGAAAAAGATACAGAAAAGATAAAAAATGAAAGTTCATGAGAGGCACAGCATTGACCCCTATATTAGGTGATAGGTAAGTATATCGCATGAGTTCATACGCCGTGCACGGCACTCATTGGAGTGCTGGCCTCCTGTTCTACGCCTCGCTGGCCTGAAAGCTTGAATGACAGTAAGAGGATGTAATAAAATACATAGGATTGGAAAGGAAAACCCCAACGTTCGCCATCGACTACATGAGTAACATAACGCAAATAAATTTGTACTCAGCTATAGTGTATTGATGGCCAGTAGTTTTCGCACGCATTTTTAGTGCAACAAACCTCTGTTACTCAACCAGTGCCGTTCTGTCACGCAGCCGATAAAATAAACTGCATTATAGTCAGGTAGACTTCAACAAGAGGCCATTTTAGGAAACAAAGAAGAGTATCGTCAAATACTTTTTATTTTAAAAACTGCACTTACTAATCGCTCAAGGAATTTCATAGCAACCTAGTTAGCCTAGTAATTACTACACAAAGTTATGAGACAAGTGAAATGATTACATAACAATTCTCGGAGTCAACCGTCGGAGGAACTGCGGGCTCTGATTTCAGCGCAGCGACGGCTATGCCCGAAAATCGTCACTGAATAGGTAACTTTGAATAATGCTCATCGGTCCAGAACAGTGATCCGGTACACAATGTACACAAACTCCTTACTAGCAGTGTCATACTTACCTCAGTGCCACGGGTGGTACCATGGGTGAGATGAGGCAGTAGGTATTGGTTTCTTCGCCCTATGTGAGGATCTTCGCCTCGGCTAAACCGGATCGGATCTGGTTGTTTAGAGCAGTTGATGGCGACAATGGAGACCGACACCGGCGGAGATACCGGCGTCTTTGCCGGGTAAAAAACACCGCTCGCCGATCCATAATTATCTGTTGTCTGTTAGGTCTGCGCAAACCCGCGACGATGGTGCAATCGCTCTTCAACTTTTTTCTCTCTCCGCCGACCGCACTCGACGGTTTATCAAGAGGTTGCAAGAACCGCTCATCATGTCTACGGTCATAAACTCCATCCGATGGTTCTACAACGAGTTTGGGCTTGCCTCAGTTCATGCGACCGGACGTAATGCTTACCTCATCATCCTGGCAAGGACATGCCGCATGTTCGCTTACGGCACCAATTCCTTAATTCTAGGTATGCTGGTCCCATGCGGTCATGTCACCGCAAGCGATTCTGTTCAAGTGTATTAATGCATCGCACTAGCCATCTTCTTTTCTTCTCTCGGTGTGACCGACAGCAGAATTGGTCTCTTTATGACCTTGACACTCGTAGGAGATGTCTTCCTCGGAACACTACTATCGCTGGTGGCGGATCGCATTGGAAGGCGCCGAGTGTTAATAGGCGGGTCGATACTCATGGTAACGAGTGGTACGATATTTGCCATCTTTGAGAACTTCTGGATCCTGTTGCTTGGCGCGATCGTCGGTGTCATAAGCATCACTGGTGGAGATTTCGGTCCCTTCCGAAGCATAGAAGAGTACGCATCACTAAATAAGTCAATAAAAGTTATACAAATTCTCACAAATTGATAGGTCTATACTGTCGCAGCTCACGACCTCAGCTACAAGGTCTGATGTGCTTGCCTGGCACGTCGCAACTCCACTGATCGGTTCGTCTATTGGGAGTGAGGTATCCGGACGAATCCTTCACTGGCTTCAGAGCAAAGATGGGTGGTCCGACGTCGACTCGTATCATGCTCTTTTCTGGATCTATGCAGGAATGGGCTTTGTGAACCTTGGGCTCGTTCTCCTGCTTACTGAGGCTTGCGAGTTACAGCCATCCGATAACAGCTACAGCCAAATTCCGCAGGGAGAGTTGGAGGTCGAAGAACCGGAGGGGGGGCTCAATACTCCCGCCTCAGACCCGAATGATGTCTCGACCGAGAAATCGAATCGATTATCCAAAGCCTGGACTTGGTTTTCTAACCGACTAGGAGAGATTTCGCGCCCAACAAGATCAACCATGTACAAGTTATGGTTTCTCCTCGCGGTTGACTCGCTTGCTGACGGTATGGTGCCTTACTCGCTGACAAACTACTACTTGGACCTCAATTTTCACCCATTAAAGTCTACACTCGGCGACGTGACTTCAGCTAGCTATTTCCTCGGCGCACTGGGTGCAACGCTTGCTGGACCGTTAGCTAAGAGAATCGGACTCGTCAATACAATGGTGTTTACTCACATCCCTTCCTCAGCCGCCGTACTCGTATTCCCATTTCCACCCTATTTCTGGATGGCCGCCGGTCTTCTCCTGATCAGAGCAGCTTTGAATAGCATGGATCAGGCACCTCGCACCGCTCTTATCGCCGCCGTCGTCAAACCTGAGGAGCGGACGGCAGTCATGGGAATCACTAGCACGATAAGAACCTTAGCCGCAATGCTTGGGCCGTCTGTCACTGGGATATTGGCCTCAAATGAGCACTTTTGGGTTGCATTCGTCGCGGCTGGCGTCTGCCGATTGGCGTATGATTTTGGTCTTTATGGATTATTCATTAACATGAAGATTAGTTAAGATGGAACGCTACGAAAGAATTAATAATGGGCGTTCTTGTCAACGGGAGAATATCAAAAGAAGTGATAAATGTGGCAATCATCTTCTTCTCAACGGCTCCATCATTGATGGCTCAGGAACAAACTCACAAGACCAATTCAACAAGGAGCCATCCATAGCCGCGGTCAGGTACCAGACATCGAACAGCGTCATGAAACTTCTTCTGTGGGCTTATGGGTTAATGCCATAAATTGCTGGCTATCGCCCTCTCAAACACGGGTGATACCTGGGTCGCCGTACTGTTTCTTGATATCAGCCGCCACGTTAGACTTGAGTATAACAGCAGCAGCAGCGCTCCCATACTTTAGAGCGAGAAGAGATCTATTTAGAACATACAAGCAATAACTTTATACGAGATG
Organism: Xylaria venustula; assembly: GCA_022578775.1. NCBI lineage: Eukaryota > Fungi > Ascomycota > Sordariomycetes > Xylariales > Xylariaceae > Xylaria > Xylaria venustula. The sequence continues at coordinate 190,303 of MU389329.1, read as the reverse complement.
AATTAGATCGTGAAATAATCGAAAAAATACTGGAGTACATCTATCTGCACCTGATTACGCCACCTACGTCTTGATGCAGCTAAGAAAGCACGCACGCAAGTCTTACTGTGCCCTAAGCTGTATATACTTTTTGGGGCCACTCTAGGTGGCCTCAATTACTTGACTTAAATTTATAACCACATAGATATTATATATGAGGATACATGCAAATCGCCTTGCCCAGCTTCATGGGAGTTAAAGTGTGTTGTCCTTTGAAAATGACGAATCTCCCATAGGTGTGTATTGACTTTGAAAAGGCACTGTGAGAAACATCAAAATAGTGCAGCCTTCTATCTAGTTAACCCGAAAGCAGACTACTCCTGATAATTTTTGCTCCGTGCTCTGCGACACCATATACCGTGGCTTGGGGATTGCTCTGCGGCGTCAGTGGGATGACGCTGGCGTCGCAAACGCGGAGGTTCGCGGTTCCGTACACGCGTAGCCGTGGGTCGACCACGCCGCCCATCTCACGCGGGAGCATCGAGCAGGTCCCGGTGTAGTGGTGCGCCCCAACGGCGCGGTCTTTGATGTATCTAACACCACGTTAGCAATTTGCTATGTTGGTTTCCAGTAAGAAAATGAAACGGGTGGGAAAGATTGAGGGGGCTGCGAGGGAGGGTGAACTGTGACCTACTCCTTGACCACTTCGAGATCCTTCAAGGCCCCAGCAGGGGGAGCTCCAATTGCCCTCTTCCCGTTGGGCTTCAGACACTTGACAAGAGGCTCTGTGGTTGCCAGGCTCTGCTCCACGAACTGGACGTGGCGCGCCATGACTTCCAGGTCAAGCGGGTGGCTGAGGAATTTCGGGTCGATGACCAGGCTCTCGTCTGCTCCAGTACCTACGACATGCACAGAGCCTCGCGACAAGGGGTGTGTGAGCAAGCAGACGATAGTGATGTAGTTGTCTTCGGAGCCGTCCAGGGGTGGTAGCCCGCTGGTGCCATCGGGGTTGTACGTGGCGTAGGCAGGTCCGAATATAAAATACCCAGATCCCTCGGACGGCGACAAGAGGATGGACCGCACAAACTTTTCGTGCGCCACAGAGAAGAGGTCGCTCGAAGGAGCAGCCATCTTATGGTTAAGGAGATTGTCGAGGTCCTTCTTCCCCGCGGACGTGTTCAGTCCGGGCAGAGGCAGCAGCGCGGCCGATGTCACGCCGCTACTCGCGAAAATGCCCGTGTGATGCTCCATATACTCGCTCATGGCGGAGCCTAAAACTTCCTGGTCCTGCCGCACCGCGGCTCGCAGGAAGCTGTCCAGTGTGGGCGGGGCATCATCAACTACTTCGAACGACAGCGTCATCATAGGGTGATTCTGCAGGTTCTCGCCGACGCCTGGGACATCAACTACGACGTTATCAGCGTCAAGCCGTCGGGCGTCACCAATGCCGGAGAGTTCTAAGATCTTAGGGGAGCCGAAGGTCCCCGCCGAAATGACCACTTGCCGCCGGGCAGCGACCGTCTTGATGGCTCCAGTCGCGTACTCGCTGTATTCGACACCTGTGGCGACTGCGTCATCATTACCCTCGTCGGGCTTTCTCAGGAGAACTCTCTTCACCTCGACACCGGTGAGCACTGTTAGGTTGGCGCGCCCGCGGACCTCTGGAGGCAGGTACGCGTTGGCCGCGTAGCTACGTATACCGATAGCCGGGTCGACTGTGTCTGGTATCATCAGCCCGCCAACAGCCTGGCTGGTGAGTATATCCTGAGCGCCTGGTAACCCGAGGGACTCGATCGTGTCAGCCCAGATCTTAGGCCACCCGCCCACGTAGTCGTCGGCATAGGCTACTTTCAAGGGGCCTTGGCTTGGGTTTCGCAGTGCGATAGAGGGCGGGGCCTTCGCTACGGTGAATGTTTCCCCCAGGGACTGCGAGAAGGAAGGCCATTCCCATCCGGGGTTGCCAAGCGCCGCCCACTCGTCAATCACGACTTGGGCACTGGCGGTGAAAGACAAGCCGTTCAGGCCGCTGGAACCACCCAGCATCTTGCCCTGGGGGAAGTTGATCTCCCGGCCCTTTAGGTTGGTCTTTCTCGGGCGTCAGCGTGCTGTTGTCTCTCCCCATTATGAGATGAAATTGAAGGGCGTTGATCTTACCTGAGGGGCAGTTCTCAGATCCCAATCCAAGGGTGTCTTGTGTAGTTGAGAATTGGCGGCTGGAGTCAAGACGGCCTGCATCAGCTGTTGAGGCAGCTCTGGTAGGTCTGGCCCAGCTTCAAGGACAAGGACATCGAGTGTAGGGTCTTCCGATAGCCGCGAGGCTACCACGAGTCCAGCCGTCCCACCACCCACGATAACGACGTCGAAGGTATTGGTCTCTGCGGCCATCTCCTCAGCAGAAAGCAGCGTCTAGGGAAGTGTCTTGGGTTGTCAACCACGACGGATCGAGAGGGCGTGAGGGCAGACACTCATGTATAGCCCTAACACACTCTTACCCCTCACCCCCCCCTCCGAGTATCTGTACTGTACCCAACAAAGAAGTTTGCACGAAAGTGCTGCTTACATGTAACTACACTAATATGTAAGCAAGCAGTTATAACAGTGACGGATATCCCCGACTATTCGCTTAGCATAGCCCGCTATAATTATAGCGGGTCGGATCACTAAATGACCTATGCCCTTCGGTTTGACTAGGTCCAATAGGTAATACAATCATACATAGTAAGTTAGTCGGCAAGTCAGTTTAAATCAAAAAGCAATTTTGCTATATATTTTTAAACTTTAACTTCAACTTTAACCTATAAATGTTATCATCAAAAAGCGATTATCCTACCTTTAAAACACAATCACTAGAAATACCTCTATTTTGAAATCTGTTGCATACTGTTTGCGATAGATGGGAGAGCAAAAAAAAAAAAAAAAAAAAAAAAAAAAAAAAAAAGGCAGACCCCTTCTCACCAAGCCCATGTAATGTCTTCTACAAGCAACACCGCGTTCCTGCACAGAGGCACCTACCCATTAACCACCCATACAGGAACTACCTAGGTAGTCAACTAAGTACCTAAGCAGCTCTGCATCGATGTCTTCTTCCACAAAGTCCATCTTGATCACAGGCTGCTCTGCTAGCGGTATCGGCGCTGCCGTCGGCATTACTTTAGCCAGGCACGGCCATTACATCTTCGCCACGGCTCGAAACACGGCCGAGATTCCTGAAACCCTGAGCCGTCTCGAAAATGTGACGTGATGGACAGCCAGTGCGGGCTGCACGTGCTACTTAACAATGCCGGCGTGGGCTATGTGCGACCCGTGCTAGACATCGACATCGTCGCTGCCCAACGCCTTTATGAAGTTAACCTCTGGTTCTCTGCGGACCACCCAGGCCTTCGCGGACCTCCTGGTCGCTAGCCGTGGCCGCATCATCAATGTGAGCTCGTCGCCATCTATCATGAACTCTCCCTGGGTCTGTGAGCTTCCTCCCTTCTTATTCCGCCCCCTTTCTCGGGGCCTGAATAGATGGTTTCCTCTACAACATCCCCAGATCATGCATCGAACGCTGCCTGGCTCCCGTCACACGGTAGGTTAGGTAGTCAGGCCGCTTTGTAGCTGACTGGCTCCCTCGGGGTTTTGAACACCAGCGGCATACGCCACATCAAAGGCAGCCTTGAATACTCTGTCCGAGACTTTACGGCTGGAGCTTGAACTGTTTGGCGTCAGCGTTGTCACCATCTTGCCCGGAGTTATTGACAGCAACCTCCACGTCAACAACGCCGCCGGTTTCGACGTACCCCGGACCTCGCGATACCAGCCATCAAGAACATTATCGCGAACTGGGCCAACGGGGAGGCGCTATCAAAACACGACCTTTCGGCTGAAAGTTTGGCGAGTTAATCATGCACGACATCATCGGCACTAGTAAAGGGAGTATAGTCAGCAAGGAGCCGTATGCTATGATGCTTAGATGCATAGGGCAGTGGGCGACAAACTGGCTCGCTGTAAGCATTTCCTATCCCCTTTCTTTTTTCTTTACGGTAAATGGTTTGGTTATAGAGTGCCTGCTAGCCGTAGACATGGAGATAGACATGAACAGGCAGGTGCTATCCTCTAACACTTCCTTAACTCAATAATATCATTCCATCAGTCAACACCAAGGGCTTAAGTAGCTTTCAAAATCGCTACGGGGCAATGAACACGAGAGAAGGCGCAGTAGCGAGAATGGCCATTAGACTATCATAGTCGTGTCAATGAGCTAGCGGGCTCTGTTTGGAAACCACGGCACGGTGGGGGTAGGCCGGCCGGTCAATACATTCATGATCAATCAAGATGTAGTACAGAAACGCCGTGACTATATTCTCCGGGTATAATACAAGCAAAGACGCCTGACTTTTCATAGTCTGTCGTACAGATCTCATATGTCTCAAAGGAGCTCTCACCCGCTCTCATGAGCCCCGTCTTTAGTGTATCAATCCTCTTTCCGCCTTCAATGGCCTTGTTGTTGGTGAGAAGTTAATTAAATAGGACGTATGTGTGGGAGATTGTGTTTGTCTGGTGCGCACCGTGTGCTGTCCGACATAAGGGCATAATATAAAGATTACTTAAAAATAAGTACGCCGGTTAACGGAGATGATATAACGATGTAGTTTTCCACCTATGGTTATTGGGAACGTTATCTCCGACCTCGACGGTTCTAGATTCAGAAACTACATGTACCCCAGGTTCTCATGATCAGTTGATTTTCATTTCTGTGGGGGTCACTTACGTCTCTAGTGCGGTTCTCCCCCTTATTTACTGCAGCACATCGATTTTGCAGTGGGGGTCACTTGCGCCTATAGTGCGGTCTTCCCCTTTATTTACTCCAGCACGTCGGTTTTGCTGTGGAGAAGATGGACACAAAGTTGGGGGAATATACTCTTGTGACCTCTTGACCCCGACGACGTGGCTTGTCTCTGGGGGATTTGCTAGCAATTGGCTTGTGACGCTAGATATCGTATCCGTGGTACGCATTACGCAGTTGTTTCTCATTAGTCTCAACGATCGTATTGCATTTTTGCAACTAGTCCGGTGCTCACGAAAAAAGCTTATATCTGCCGGGTGAATACAAATATAAATATAGGTAACTTCAAGACATTTCATGAGCAAAAAGCATTTTCCCTTATTTTATAGCCCAGTATCATGTCTGCTATTCCTACTACCCAGACAGCAGCGACTGTCCCCGAACTAGGTGGCGGAGTAAAATTCGTACACGATTATCCCGTACCTCAACCAGGGCATAATGAAGTCCTAGCCAAGGTACTTTATTCAGGGGTTTGTCAGAGTGGTAAGTCACGGCGAGTCCACAGCTATAACTGTACAACGACTTTTAGATACGAGGCGAACTGACGTCCATTCAGATCTTCATACACAGGCAGGGGTCGCATCTGATGCAAAGGGAAACCCCATAACCAAGGTGAAGCTGCCGCATGTTGGCGGCCACGAAGGCGTCGGCCGCATTGTTGCAATCGGGCCAGGTTGCGATGATGATATTCGGCTAGGCACATTCGTCGGAATTAGATTTGCGAGTCGGATTTGCAGACGGTGCGAGTTCTGTCTCTCAGGAAAAGAGCAGCACTGCATCAAGAGCACAAACCACTTGCACCATGAAGATGGCAGTTTTCAAGAGTATATCGCTCTCGACGCCGGATACTTGACTATCCTACCTGACGACATCGATCCGGCTGTGATTGGACCAGTGCTCTGTGCGGGGTTGACGACATATAAGGCACGTATTTCGTCCTTGGCAAAATGAGCAGAGAATGCTTACATTCATCACAGGCCGTTAAGAACGCAAATGTCAAAGCCGGGGACTGGGTTGTCGTTGTCGGTGCTGCCGGTGGGCTTGGTCACCTGGCTGGTACGTTGTTTATTACTGTACCATTGACTCCTTAGAACATAGGACTGACTCGCAATCACGTTCTAGTTCAATACGCGCGTGCTCAAGGTGCACTCGTTATCGGAATTGATGGCGGAGCTGCCAAGGGTGAATTCGTCAAGGAAATCGGTGTAAGCGAGTACATCGACTTTACAACAACGCCCAACCCAACAGAGAAAGTGCACGAGATCACGTCCGGTGGCGCCAATGCCGTCATTGTCACCGCGGCGAGCGTCAAAGCTTTCCAACGGGCAGCTGACATGTTGAAAGTGGGTGGGACACTGAGCTGTGTCGGTATTCCATCCGAGAAGGGGTACCTCTTAACCCCTATTAGTACTATTGTCATAAAGGGGCTCCATATCACAGGTAACCTTGTGGGGTCGCTGAAGGAGTGCTTAGAAGCCGTGGATTTGGTTAGGAGAGGTGTTGTTAAGCCAAAGATTTCCATTCGGCCTTTCGAGGACTTGCCGAAGATTTATGAGGAACTGGAGAAAGGCGATGTGTCTGGTCGGGTAGTTCTCAAAATCGCCAAAGATGAATGAGGCACGTAAGGCATGTAACTTTACAGACAAGATAGTTGTATACAGTCGTGGCGTTGGTTACATGAAGTAGCGATTAATATACTTTACGATGAAATACAATCGCTCCTAGACGACCTTTTGAACTAAACTATCTTGGACGTTTCACTCAGACCTTTTGCACGTAGCCTCTCTCTAAGTTCAATCTCATGGCTACCATGTGTTTCTGATCATAGCAATGGTATTCCAGAATAAACAAAGGTAATGCCAATCCCTTGTCTACGCGAATAAGCAGAACTCCGATGTGTAAAAAGGAACAATTGAGATTTCTAGCGAATGAGGTATATTTGGGTAGAACCAAACACGAGCGGTAGTGGCGGACCGGGGTGACAGGCTGTAGATTAATACCTGCTTAACGGAGAGGTAGCAGGCTGTATTGTACATACATACGAGATGTTGTAAAGAGTGTTAGGACTTGGGACTATTGAACGGGCCGCAGTGTGCCATCGTCCCCACTTTGTCCCGCCCCCAAAACTAAAGTAAGGCGCTTGGGGTTTTTTTTTTTACTTGGACTTATTTTATAATCCGTGCCCCCCCCCCCCCCCCCCATTTACAAGACATCCTTGCCCTCATTCACAACCACAATGCCTTACTCAGTCCTCATTTTCGCCTACAGGAAGCCAGGCACAACTCCGGAGCAATTCAAAGCGCATTACGAAGAGAGCCATGTCCCCTTAGTGCGCGAACTTGCAGGCGCATATTTTCCGCTCTCCCACACTCGACGCTATCTTCATCGATCTGAAAATCAAGCCGATGGCAACACGGCGCGCAACCCAAGCACGCCAGCAACAGTGCTCATCGGCACGCAGCAAGATTTCGACTATGATGCATTCGCCGAGCTCACTTTCGAAGACGCTGCCACATTTCAGTCCTTTTTCGCTCACATGCAACAGCCCGAGATCGCGGCAAAGATCGCCGCTGACGAGGATAAGTTTCTCGACCGCACGCGAATGCCTGTTGTTGTTTTAGGAGATACTACGGAGACGAGGCGATGAGGAGGTTACAGTGCAGAATCTCGAAGAGTGCAACGTCTTGTAGTCAATACCAGCATGTAACGTGCAAGCTCGAGACCTGCTGTTGGTTCTAGGTTTAAGCAAGGGATTCCCTGCTACCGCCTTCGATATATGCCCCAAATAATATCAGAAAATTGCTTAAAAGGGATATTCTACTTTTGGTTTAGACTCTTAAATTCATACCTATCCAGTTACCAGGCGAGCCAGGATTGTGGGAGAACTACAAACACCTATGGCCAAAGTTTTGTTGTCATTCAATTCAATTAGACTGCGTTCCTTTACGATAGCAAGTTGGCGGCTAGAAAAGGTATGATCACAACACCGCCAAGTCAGCAGAACGTTTTTACTCTGTGCTCTTCTACAGCACACTTCAAGAACTCATTAAGGTCTAATACTCTCAATTTATACAAAAAAGCTGCGACCACTGTGAAACTAGAGGCTTATCGGCGCTAACTCATCGATAAAGTCACAGCCATCACCACACTTGAAGCTTCTTGCCCAGGTGATCTCACGTTACTATTTAAAGCAATGGTAATAGAGGCAGGCGAAGAGTAGAGCTTAACAGTCCCCCAGAAGCTTTCTTCGCAATGCCATAATACTTCGTGAGGTTTTTTATTCATGCGCATATAGCAAGTACTTAGAACGTTGCTAGCTATGTGACGTAAAGTCGTTAACATACCCCTTCGCTTTCGATTCGAACCTCTAGGTACGTCTTATATTAAAGTTCATGTCACGACACTCGAGGCTTTTTACGGTACACTGCTTTTCTTGGCAGTGATATATAACAGCTCAAGAAATTTTGTTCACGTCCGGGTAAACCTCGTGGAACTTGATTGATGCAGGTTATTATTCTGCGTTTTGGAGGTGAACATAACGGGTTTATATTTCAAGGCTAGACGCATGGTTACCTGTTTCGTACTTTGCTACGGCTCTTCACATAGGGCACCACAACACTTGGTGAAAGAACTCTACGAATTTCTCCATCCTTGAATCTCGTCTAAAGTAAGAACGTATTCATCGTTATAGATCTGTACGTTTTAGTTTGTGTCACGGCGATGTATGTTCATAGTGGATGTTAAGGGGCTTACCGATTTCAAGGTATCAAGGGCGTTGTACTGTTCATTGTTAATAAACTGGTCGCCCCAAGCACAGAACCAAACCCAATCAGCCTGGTAGGCCTGAAGTTGCGCAGGTAAGGGCACCGATCCAACTTCAGCGGCGGCAATCAGCTTTGTGTCGTGTCCCAGGTCGATTAGCGAGTTATATTGAGCGGACATGGGCTACGCGACACGATTAGTATGAGATAACTTCAGTGTTTCGACACCATTTAGCAGAGAATGCAATAACTTACGCCATTTCCTGTGCATATACGTCCGTAGAGAGCACATCCGTCACTTGGTCACCGGGATACCAATCGGGGGAAACCGAGTTCCACACCCAAACGATGTTGTCGAGGCCGTGGAAATTGGTCCAACGATCATAAACCAAGTTCCAAAGCTGTTTACACGGTTCGGGACCTTTCGCACCCCACCAGAACCAGCCGCCCTCGGCCTCGTGGAGTGGGCGGAACAGGATGGGTACATCAGCATCTTGTAACCGCTTCAACTGCACGGCTATGGCATCAATGTCCCTGATGATTAGTGTATAGTTTGCATTGGTGGTGTCGCTCAGGGCAGCGGCGACGTCGAAATCAGTCGCAGCAGTATAGAATCCGCTCCACCAGGGCTCGTCCGCAGTGTCGTAGAGACCTGTCGGTGCGTTCCAGTGCCACACCACTGTCACAATGCCGCCCTTTTCTGCGTGCGCAAGGGCGTCTTCGACTGTTGTACTTGTTGTGCCGTGCTCGACGCGTGACGGGCTGTAGTCTATCAGGTCTATGCCAAGCACCGCCGGCGTCTTGCCCACTTGCTGCGTTACCCAATCCGCCCATGTAGCATCTTGCTGGCCCGATAGGATGTTCTTGCCGTAGATGGAAATGAGGTACTTGTACAGCGCATTTGCGGACGCACCCGCGTTAGGATTGCTCAGCGTAGGCGTTACGTTGTGCGGTGGTCGCGGCGCCGACGGAGAGATGGCGATGTAGTCAATGAGATAACTGGACTTCTTTTAGTCCTGACTAATCCGAAAGCGAGTAGTACTCAGAGATTGTACTACGAGATCAGAATATGCTTACTATCCCCAGTTGCTCACGATGTCGATCGTATTTGGCCCCTCATTGAGCAACACCTGCCCTCCAGAAACAGTCGTGAATTCTGAAGTTTCGGAGAGAGAGACATCGGTGCTCTCACCACCGTTTAGGACAACAGTAGTGACCTTTGCACCATATATTCCTGCATAGCGAATGCTGAGATCGTATAGCTGTGCGCTGTCACTGTTGATATTAAACGTGATTTTGTCGGCCGCATTGTCAAAACCATCGACGTAACCCGTCCCCGAGTATCCCGCCTGTGCTGTGTCGACTGCGACCCCTGAGAGAGCTGCATCTTCCGCTTCGTATATTTGTGCGTTTTGGCGCCTTACTAGACTACGCGCCTCGGCGCATAGCGCTATAGCAGTGCTCAACAGAATATCAAATCTTACCATTATGTCACAGAGTCCTCGAGTAGTCTGACAGCCACATTATATCATGAAGGAAGTAGGTATGTGCTCACAGGAGATCCGGAGCTTTTTATGTATTCGTAGGGGATCCATTTACACCACCTATCGGTACCACCCTGACTAGGCACTGAATATTAGTCACGGTAACTTTATTTTGACTGTTGAGCATGTGGAATGTGAGCCTCCGTGACCCAAGACCGTAGGAGTCTAAGCTTGGCGGCAGTGACGTGATGCTTGATTCGCTCAATACGATTTGCGAATAGACCGACTAAGACTAGGTAGAAAGTCTCGTTTTTGTGCTTGGTAGAGGAGAGAGCTCATCGTCACATCTAAGGTGTAATAGCTTGTAGAATCGATTACATCTTTTTTGAAGATCTGACCTCGGCGGATCAGCTTGCGGGTTCTCTTCCGGATTCCGATCTTAAACCGGCAGGTCGGCTCGTGATCCGCGTTGCGGGCGTTAACGCTAACTCCGCCAAGCAGATCGGACATCGGCTTTTCTATTCCATTTATGGCAAACAGCTTGCCGAGAGGGCACCGGTGATCTTCAAGCTACTGAAGTACATTAGTGAAAAGGTAGAGATACAACATGTACCTTGTTCTGCTTGACAAAGCTTTGATCGAGAATACGACTCGTTGTAGATTAAAAGTTAGATCATGCTCTTCCGAGTATTTGATACCAACCAATCCTTGGTTGTTCGGGTCAATATTGGCAGAAGCAGACGAATTTCTCGCCGTCTCAGGCATCTGTTGCTTCGTCTATTATCTCCAAGTCTTCTAAACTCTAGAGGCATTTCTTGTTGTTGGCTTTTAACTTTAGAAGATTCCCATAACATCCATTGTGCAAATGCTAAAATACAAAGGTTGGTGTTCTTCGGAATGAGATATTAAGTCTAGAAGAACAGTAATCACAAGATATGACGGAGTCAAAACGTCGCCATTAAACCCCAAGGAGTTAGCAGTGTATATATAGTATATATGGCACGTCACAGAAGAACATGTGATTAGTAAAGCAGTACTTCATATCCACGTTAATTGAAGATCTGGGTTGTAATATTTGCAGCAGCTTTTAGAGGAGCCTCATATGAACTCTAATCTACTAGGAAGTTTGGAGAGCTAAACATGCATAGAAGACAACTGTTAACTGCTGTATGTATCTAAACCCTCAATTATCCAACTCGTTATAGGTCTGAGGGCTAAGCATATCTCAACAAACTAGCCTAGTGAACACAGTCGCTCTTTTTAGCAAATGTGAAGCCTTGCACGCGTAATCTTCAAACCAGAAACAACGAATATCGTCCTATGCGGCCTATTCTTCCCTGGCAGCCAAGATATTTGTTCCTTTTCCAGGCCGGTAAGAAGCGAGCCTGGTCAATATCAATATCCGGGGGAGTTGTTCAACATCAGCGTGGAACATGTACGTGCCTTCCCATCGATCTATATATCGTGCGATAAATATCAACTCTGCTTCCATTATTACCAGATAATTATCTCTGACTTTGTGTTCGACAACGCTTAACAGAAGGCCGCGGACCCGAAGAGCCACCCTATATCCTCTTTGCTTTCAAAGCTCTGTCTTCCTGACTCTAATTTCCCTCATCCTCATCATCCTCACGATCATCCTTCGCGACGCCCAAAACGACGAACCGGTACGCGTTCCTCAGTAAACAATACAACCAGAAAAGGTTCAACGCCTGCAGCGCCGCCAACAGGACGAACGTAATAACGTTCGAGATCTCGCATTTGTACTGCTCAGCTTCCCAATCCAGGACATACGGACCGACGGTGCGGAACTCGGTGAGGACCGAGTACAGGATCTTCAGGTTGATGTAATGGCGCAGATACACCCAAAGGGCGATACATAGGGTGAAATACGGGCCTTGTAGGGGGCTATCGATGTAGTTGAGAGATTTCGAGGTCTGATTGTAACCACGTTAGCCGACGCACTCTCTCGAAATTTGCAGGTAAGAATGCTAGTAGTAGGGGAGTGAAAGAGGAGCAAGATCTCACAGCCAAGAAGAAATCGCTGATATCGTGCGTAAGGTAGACCAGCACCCCAATCATGGTGAAGTGGAAGCGATAGCTTAGCGCAATCAGTGACACAGTGACAATATGATGCACCACGAGCTCCTTGAAGTCCCTGCGTCTCGTCTCGAGCCCGAGTATCATGACGAGCGCCTGCTGTGCCCAGAACGCAGCCTGCACAAGGTAATAGACCTTGGTCACGGCGTTGTGTGTCTTATGCGGATATTCGGCGTACATGCCCGCCGTGGAAAAGTACCACGTGGGCGAACGGTACATGACGTAGAGACCGAGGGGGCCGACGAGCCCCGTATAAATGGCGACATACGCCTGCTCGTTGAAGCGCCCTTGTTTACTGCGCGATGTGATGCCGAGGGAGATTGCTAGTGGCCGCAGAAGCTTCTGCATGATGAATTCCCGCGCGAAGAATAGCGCGACGGTATAGAAGCCCACGAAAGCAATATCACGCTGTCCCTTTCCGTATTCTGGCATCGCGAGAGTATCGGGGAATTGGACCTTGTATGAGAGGAAGATGAAGGGGTAGACGATGTTGGATTCAGTCGGATCCAGGGCGTAAAGGGAGAGTACTATGATAACGAGGATGAGTGGGATCTTCCATCTCCAATCTTCCCTCTGCTCTTCATTTTGTTTAGCGAGTTTCCGCCTCTTCGCTGGCCGGCGCGATGTTGCAGTTTTGACATTATTAGGAAGCTTGATGCCTTCTCCCTGCGATGTCGAAGGACGACGTAAACGTAGGTTTCGATTACTCATGGCTGAGTGCAGTAAGTCGACCGGATGGTCGATGATATTTCGCGCGTCCATGAGGAACTCGTGTCTAGAAGTATTAATTCTAAAAATTAGAGACCTTGAAAGAATGAAGGGATATAAATATTAATGTGCTATGAGCATTGCAAGGTGTGTTCAGATTAAATCTAACAAACCTCAACAGGGGACCCGATGTTGAACTCCAACATTAAATAACGGTAACCTATAGCAACATACAGAATACATTATTATTCGTACTGCAGAGTTAGTAGAGAGCATTGGCTTTGATTGGAGTATTCCTGGGCCGGAATCGGTTTCATCGGGCTGCCGTGACACGGGGCCCGCGGACCGCGCCTATTTAACGAAGTGCTTAGACAATCCTCCACAATATATCAAAGAAATGATTAAAAGGGGCAAGGGGGAAAAAGCCAGAGCGCATAGAGCGATGAAATTACTCTTTTTTATTTGCTCACTGATGGGGCTTACAGTGCCTCCATCGTTTGTCCAATAGCAATTTTTATATATACAGTGGGCAGGCGCAAGCGCAGCAGCATTTCTAGCCCTATGAGTAAGATGTATATGCTAGGTATAAACTGCGTTCAGCTCAATAAATCCTTGATATCTTCGATTCTCTGAAGCCTCTTTTCTTCATCTGTCATCATGCCTAACGATGTTGCACTAGTAGTGGTAGACTTGTTAGTAGGGAAGTCTTCGAACTAGCATCAGAGGCATTGGAAGAAACTTACATGAACTTTTTGCGATCCTGAACCTTGAGCATGCGCTCTTCCACGCTGTCCTTGCAAATGAATCGATATACCTTGACTTCCGCATCTTGACCCATGCGGTGAACCCGATCAATAGCTTGTGCTTCGATGGCAAAGCTCCACCAGGGATCCATCATATAAACACGCTTTGCTTGAGTGAGGTTGAGACCGACGCCGCCGGCTCGTAAACTTATTAACAAGATAGTGAATTTATCGCACTCCGCAAACTCTTTCAAGATGGTCGCTCGGGTCTTTTGGTTAATCGTACCATCAAGCCGAAGAAATCTCATATTGGCTTTAGTAAGGGCAGGTTCGATCAGCGACATGAAAGACGTAAATTGACTGAAAACAACAGACTTCATCCGTGGGTGCTCCCGCCTCAATTCTCGTAAATGTTTCATCAGTGACATTACTTTTGACGATGACTCATTAACGCCTAAGCGCTGTAGGCTAATTTTAGGCGAGCCACGAAGAGCGTCGATTTCATCGTCGTGTCGAACAACTTGGAAGATATCACGAGAGTTCAGTGGCTTGCGGCAATTGAAGCATCGTGGTATCTCGTGTCGGTCTGTGTGATGTTTCATGTAGTCCTGGAGACATTTTTGGCAAGCTGAGTGCCAACAGCCTGTAACTGTCTGATCGATCATTGGCTCCTCGGAACATATTGGGCATTCGTTAATCGCTTCATCACGGATTTGCTCTAGGACATGAGCTCCAAAAGTGTTGGCATCTTTCTCATCACCGGTAACAGCGGTGAATTGCTGGATCAAGGTCTGAAGGTCCATATCATCGCTTAATCCCGCGGCGGCGTCTGCTTCCGCCCCAGCAAGTTCTTCTTCAGCTACGATGTCTTGATTACGGACAAGTGTTGGATGACAACAAGTCTGGCGTAAGCGCAGGATCTGTGCAAAGATTGTGGTGTATGCTTTCATTACGGTTCCTTTCTCGATGTTTGCGGAGAAGGTACGCTTCGCTCTGGCAAATACATAGTCATACACAGCTCGCTCCGCCTGAGAGAGCTCAACATCCACTATTTCGATGGACTTTGGGGGTAACAGAACCAGACTAGAGCGGGATTAGCGTTTGGGCTTGTACGAAAAGCTTTGATAATGCTTACGGTTCTCCACTGGGTGTTTTCATATCTTTCGTTCTTCTCATGACTAAAGGCTCTAGTACTGTTTGTACAACATCGAGGGCACGCATAAAATCTTTAGACTCAAACGGGGCGGTAATAAACGTGTGCCAGAAGGAAAAATTGTTCCATGGCTCTACCCTCAAGAACCTCACTAGACTGAACAGATCCTCGAGACGGTTTACGATAGGGGTTCCAGTTAGGACCCAGCGATGCTCAGCCGATAGTTCATAGCAGGCTTTCGCGGTCTTAGATTGCCTGTTTTTTATAGTGTGCGCTTCATCGAGTATGATGCGAAAGAAATCGAGAGAGAAAAGCCCCCTATGAGATTCCCTGCCGCCGGATCGTGAGTTGATATGCGAGTATTCTGAAAGGACAACGCCATAACTCGTGATTATAATATCAGGGGCTGATGCGAAAGTAGGTCCGCAGCACAATGCCTGCAAATTATCCATCTTGTCATTTCCGTAGTAGACAATAGATTTGAGTGTGCCCTCTTTTGAGGCGTTTTCGGCTTCGCTCTGCCATTGCGCTAATAACGACATAGGTGCAATCACCAGGGTCGTTTTAGGAGCAGAAGCGATAGTGTGAGAACTAGGCAATCGTTGTAGTGTCCTATTTAAGCCATTGGCGGATCTGTCAGACTTCTTGATGACAGTTTCTGACTTATGAGAGTGAATAAGGCTAAGCATCTGAATAGTCTTTCCCAGACCCATCTCATCGGCCAGAATACCTCCAAGACAGTGCTGTTCCTGTAAGGGGAAGTTCAGTGACATCTCGCCCGAGTATGGATTGACATAGAATTTGGTTTGCCCTTTGACCTCGGGCAGTTCCTTATCGTCGACGTCTTTAAGTGGCCAAGTATATTCCTCCCACAGTGGATGCATCGACGTTTCTCTGGCCTCATTCTTTTCATCTTTCTCCTTTGCCAACATCCAGTACAGTGACTGTTTTTGATAGGGCCGCAAGCTCATGGCAAAAGTGTCAGCAGGTTCTGCTTCGGGAGTGTTAAAGTCAAATGACTGTGCCTTCCGATATAAGGCGTCTAGTTGGCCCTGTTCTAGCTCTTCCCCTTCTTCAGCATCATCTGACTGCGAACCCGGTGTGTCTCTTCGGTTAAAGTTAGCGAGAAATGATCAGTGAAGTTACAAGTGTGAACGCACCGGTTGTCAGACTGATGAAACTTGCTCTTCTTCTCAGCCTGTTCAGCCGCGTCGAGAAGGCCCTGTCTAGCGTTTTGGGGCGAGGCCGTGTTACTCTTAGAGGGTGCAAGATTGATCTCTTGAAACAGCTTCACGATACCGACTTGTCGTAGGCGTAAATTTCGTTCCTCGGCAGATTCCTTTTCTTCGTGAAATCCGGTCGAACGGTTGTCCAACAACTCAAAGCCGGTACCTTCAAACACGCTCATTTTCAGGAAACAGTGCAACTGGAGGAAAACGGTGTCATTTGTTCGCAAGCGCTCGGGGGCGTATACGCAAGTACCCTCAAACTTGCAGACATTTTGGTCAATAAGAGATGAGATCCAGTTGGCAGCATCCTTGGCCAGCCTTCCGATCTCTGTCCCTTTGCTATCTGTGAAGCGTACAATGACATCGGACTTTCCTGACGCAGCGAGACGCATCCGCAGAGGGGTCTGTTGGGTCTTTTGACGTTCGATCTTGACAATGTCGCCGTGCTTAACGAGATTCGTCCCACTTCTGGTTGCCCAACCCTCAGCACCAAACGCACCGATGTAGCGAACATCCAGATTACCTCGGGGGAGATGATTACGAATAGGGGATTCGGCCTTGGGAGGGGATTTCGTTGCCACGGGGGAAGAGGCGGAGGGAGAGCGCAGTGTCGATTTCATCAAGGGGTGGGTGCGCACCCTGTAGTTCTTCCAGGTGCCGTCAAAGTACATATTAATGGCCCTTTCTAGACTATCACCGCAGTTTGCGCGGATGACAGCCAGGGTTTCCAGGCTGACGGTGTCGCCCACCAAGGCCTGAAAGACATCTTGGTCGAAAGTGACGGAGGCATCGGACTCGGTAGAGGGCTGCGGTTGCGGTTGCGGTTGCGGCGCAGAGGGGCTGGTGGCTTCGTGAATGGGTAGGGCAGAAGTAGAAGTAGAAGTAGAAGTAGAAGCAGGGATTTTGGATGGTCGTGGAGGCGTCAAGTCCCCTCTGTCGGAATGCTCGTTTCGAGGACGGTCGGCGATAGAATCATCGGATCTGCGGGCATTGGGAGTAAAGAATCTTCGTTTCTTCGCCGGCGGCTCTCCAGAGTCGGCGAAACTCATATTAAACACCACGATTTACAACAGCAATGCAGGGAGATGGCTAGCATTTTAGCCACGGAGTGTGTTTAAAAGCGGTTCGGTGCTGTACATGTATGTAAGCCGAAAGTTGAGGACAGTCAATACTACCGAGTTGATCATTAAGCAGTGAACGCGTCTGCAAGCTAGGTACCTATATGTGGAGGGGTGACGCGATCCGTTCGACGGGTCATCACCTGACCGCGTTAATGGGCTCATCACTGCCTATGCTCGAGATAGGCAAGCGATAACAGAGCTACTGTATCAGACATTTACAGTGTTAAGAAATTTCTATACTGTGTTTACTTTTTTGACTGTACTGACGAATACACAGTATGAATCTACTTTCTTATCCTAATTAACTCTTTGATGTCATTTTGACTATATTATTCTATCAAGCTTGGGTATCTCACTCTCCACGACTTGTGCCGCCCTTATTGCCCCTTCCTCGTTGTTGTACGATATCCCAATGGAGTTCATAATATAGTATTTTATTTCCTTCCGATGTATCGTGCAATCCGGCAGCGTCCCAGGCTACAATGTCAAGGACCGAGGACGAGTGTCCATCTCTCGCGAAGAGGTCTGGTAACAGACACCGATGTTGACAAGGCAAGACAATACTGCATCGCTCAATTGAGGTACGTTTCTTTTTTCTTTTTCTTTTTCTTTCTCTCTGTTCTCTCGCTCCTCTCGTTGCTTTCTGTCAAGTCCCGATTACTGACGGCACTAGGCAGACAGTCCGATAACGATGCCTTTCTGATCCGCCACTTCATCCCCCAGTCGCGGCGAGATGCCTACGACGCCTTCCGCGCGCTCAATCTTGAGCTCGTCCGCCTCCCCGAGCTCGTGTCGAACCCGACCATCGGCCAGCTGCGCATACAGTTCTGGCGCGATGCCGTCAACAACACTTTCGCCGGCCGCCCGCCCAAGGAACCCATCATGATCCTCCTCCACCGAGTCCTGTCGCGCCTGGCTGAGACGTCATCCAAGAGCAACACCAGCTCCATCCGATTCTGGCTACTGCGCATGATCAGCACGCGTGAGAAGCACATGGACAACCGGCCTTTTCCCAGTCTGGCCGCCCTCGAAGACTACGCCGAGAATACGTATTCCACCCTCATGTATTCGACACTGGCTGCGCTGTCCGTCCAGTCCATGCACGTCGACCACCTGGCCAGCCACATCGGGAAGGCTTGTGGTATTGCTGCCCTGTGCCGAGGCATCCCCGTTCTGGCCTCGCCTGCCCCTGCCGTGAAATCGCCCGACGGTGCCAATGTAGCTCCTAGCAGAAACCCTGTCTTACTTCTGCCATTGGATGTCATGGCCGAGACAGGCTTGAAAGAAGAGGATGTCTATCGCCATGGCCCCGAAGCCGAGGGGTTCCAAGATGCCGTCTTTCAGGTGGCAACGCGTGCTAATGACCACCTCATCACCGCCAGGGAAATGTTGAAGAACATCCGAGCGGGAGAGCACCCCGGACATGAATACGAACACCAGAGCGAAGAGCAGCACGATCACCCCGATGCCGACTCGGGCGCGGAGGGCATTGACCCCCTACTTCGAAGAGGGTTTGGGGTGTTGCTGGAGGGTGTACCAGCCAACGATTATCTTGCTCGGCTTGAAGCTGAGAACTTTAACCCGTTTACTGTGAAAAGTAGTTGGAAGCTCCCTTGGAGACTATGGCGGGCGCAGAAGACGCAGCAAATTTGAGAATTGCAGTGCGCATATCAGCAAGCGCCCCTCCATCCGCTCAATCGTACCAACGACAACTCTAAAAGCAACAGTTTCTCGATATTGTCGTCAAGGCTAAGCGGCCCGACTAGCGTTATAGCCAGAGAGAGTCGTCAATTTATCCAAGCCTCTTCACATCCAGAAACCATGTTAGCCATCATAGATCGAAGCAGATAGGGAGACCCACGAGGCTATGTCGGCTGTCAGCTCATGCACGCACCGTTGAGTTTGAGACATGTGGAAGAACCACATTGCAATTGGGGTGTAGCCGACTACTAAGCAGTAGTAGCTACTTAGTGAGTAGTTAAGTCTATTTATACATGTATATATTGAATCTTATCTCAGCAAAAGCAGACAAGAGCGAGTCAAATTACGTCTTAACCACTACGGAATATCATCGACGATAAGTATTCGTCACCTTGTTCATATCACCAACAAAGCCTAGACATTGCTACACGAAATTCATCCAAAGCACACTAGCACGTATTTTCAAGTAATGGAGTACGTACAACTATCAATCCGCTCAGTCAATACTTTATCTGCAACAACTCAGCGAAATTCTAGGGGCATCACAGCTTGCCCTAGAAGATGGCGATGGTTTCTCACAGCTACACGCGAGCTCTGAATAGAATATCCACGACTGAGGACTTGCTTATAATATATTAGTGGCAATAGTTGAGTCAAAACCAGCCCTGAAGCACTGTTGTATCATCAATCATAAGAACAAAACTCGGAGATAGCTTTTATTTATTGATCCATCATAGCACCGGATCATGTTCGATAGGTATTTCATGGAGATAGCCGGAAACCATGCTTATTAATGAGTTATCTATATTATTGCTAGATTCATTACGATGCAAGAGAGCGGTGAAGTCTTGCTGCTTAGACTACGATTCCTTCTTCAACCTGCCACTCGACGCGTTGTCTTCCCCATCTCTTTACCTTCGTGTCCATTTCCAACCAAATGAAAATCATCACTATCATCGTGATCCATCCCAGGGCAGTATGCACCAGCCACTTGAAGAAGACCCCCCCTTACGCTCCCGCCCATCACACTAGTCATCACGAGCTTGGTGGTGATGCTTGTCGGAACCGGCTCGTCGCCGTTCTCAAGGGACGCGATCGCACGGCACGCGCACTCGTCCGCCGGCAGGATCTGGTCGGCTTCCTCCAGCGACTTGGTCAGGTCCGTCTTGACGGCGTTCTCGTCCTCCAGCAACTACGTGGGCATCATGGCGGGGAAACCGGCATGGATGCGCACGGGCGAGAGCTCTGGGTGCGCGGCGGCGTACAGATTCGCCTCCTGTGAAAGGGCGTCGGAGAGCGAGCGGACATCGGCCTTTGACGGCGCGTACGGCGCGAAGCCCGCAAAGCTGTAGAACCACACGAAGGAACCGGTGAATACGATATGGCGCGCGGGGGTTTTGATTCCATCCGTTTCGGCTGCGATTCTGGTTGTTGAGCTTTCTCCGCGGCAAGACCCAACCAGGTATTGAGGATCGTGTGCGCCATATATACCGAGGAGAGATAGTCGTTATCCATCATCGTCTTGCTGCGGCGGCGTGGCGATGAGTAGCGTGGGATAAGCGCTGCCACTACAGCACCACAAAATATCCGGAGGGTTGCTGAGGCCACTGCTTGGGGCGACGGATCGCACGCGAGCACATTCGGTCGCGATCCTCACATCGGCACTGGTGTAGTGAAAGCGTTGGGTCTCCAGCCTCAGAGCGCCATTCTGGAAGAGAGAGAAAATCAGATCCCGGGCACCGGTCTAGCTATTGGTAGCGAGACACAAACCGCGACATGAGCAATACCATCTGTTAGATGGTCAAGGTCGCACGCGACGATGATAACGTTGACGCCCTTCTCGGCGAACTGGCGAGCCGCGCGCAGCCCGAGACCTTTCCAACCGCCAGTGATGAGGAACGTCACGGTCTCGCATCAACAATCCATACTAGAGTAGTCCGCATTTAATGAAGAGGAAACTCACTCGTCCGTCAAGGGGGAACTCAATTTAGGATATGAGGGCACCCATCCTCGATTTACGACAAGGGAAACCCCAAGGCTCAGAATAACGAAGCTCATCAATAGGACATAACCAACTGAAGTGTTGGTCAGATCGCAATCGTAATAAGATCGAGAATGGACCGTCTCAGGCATCCTTTTCGCTGATGAGCTGTATTTCATCAACATTCAGTCCATTTTCTGGGTCGTTTCCTGGCGCTAGTTGTGGCTTTATAAACCAGCGGCATTTCCAGCATCGTTCAAAGGTCTATCGGGAAGTAATATAACATGTGTTCCATGCTTAATCATTGATAGTATATCATCAGTATATCTTTTATCTATTCCATCTTACGTATCCCACCCAAAACACACATGGTATACTCTTCTCTTATAACAAGGGCTGGATATTAGGGCTTGGAATGCTTTTAAAGATATAATAATCTGTTAAGGGGCGTCTAAGACCTTGACTATTTAGATATTTTTCTGTTTATATAGGCTTGGCTAGAAGCTATATACAACTTAGAACTTTTACGTAAACTCTTGTTTATACTGCCTATGTTTTACTTAAGCGAAGGCTAAATAGCCTCACGTAGAACATCGGGAATACCATCAGGTTCGAACGGGTAGACGCGTCTCTACGCGTGTAACGCGTATTAGAAGGTCTAAGACTTGCAGCCTCGTATTCGCTACATGTGACAACTCTAATGACATAAATCTCTACATATTTGCAGATATCAGCACCCCGTATTATCGTAGGCTCTACTCCATTTACTGATTCGGGGGAAGAAGGGTATTTTCAATCTAAATCGCGAAGGAGGGGATAATACAGCGCACCGGGTTGATCCTCAAATTCAGAGAGAAAAATGTGTTGTGATCATGACGCTATTCTTCTAGAAACATCATATGAAGTAGTTAGTACATGGCCGGTCCTACAAACTGTACTGAGGCAAATAAGAATTTGCCAGGCCGGCGAGAAAATAACTATTATGACAAAGCATATTAGAGATGTCCGCGATTTGACGCTCATTTCGAAATCAAGGCACTTAGATTTAACGTTTTTTTTTTTTTACTCAACTTCACCATATAGTGGAAGTTGGATTTTTATGTAGAAATGTATGTTCTCTCAGTACTTAACCTATCGAGTGCTTACTATGGCATTTCTTTGCAGAATGCCACAGAAAATATATGACCATAGGTAACTCTGTAAATCTTAGCGGCTGAGACAACATAGAGTATTGTTTTAATAGACATACAATTAAGGGGCTCTTTAGGACCTAATGCATCAAAAGAAGCTTGTATATCTGATTGGCCCCGTATTTAAGATTTCTGTAGTCTAAGAATGCAAGGCGCGTTGCATTGGCGCCGCGCCTAGCGCTTCTAGCTTCTCAACCAAAAAACTCGGCGCGTCTTTATACTTCAACCACCTTTACCACAACCAATTAAATTCGTAAAAATCATCAAGAAAAAGCAACACATAATGAATTGACCTCGCTGGGGGTCGAACCCAGAATCTCCTGATTGCGAAATCGTGTCTTTGGAAACTCAGCATCGTAGTCAGACGCCTTGCCATTGGGCCACGAGGCCGATTATGAGTTATACCGGACCAACATTTACTTAACAGTAGAAGCAATTTATGCATATCACTTCCGACAAAACGTATTCGGCTTGTTCTCTACTCGAATAGTGCTAGAGGAAGAATATCACTAATAGCCTGCCTGATGAGTTTGGTTCGGGCAGTTCTAGATTTAAAGGAGGTCTGATAACGGCTGCAAGGGTTGTTTAAACTCAACAGATTGAGCGATTTTATCATATTATTTAACTACCTTCTATATAAGACTAAATACTTGAAATGGAATAATGTACACGGTTGTCAAGCAACCCCTTTTCTAAAATAATCGCGAGAAAAGGAGATATCGGGATAACAAACCGCCATGATCTCAACACGAATTTACATATCGATTTCGTCGGGAGTTTGTTGACTGCTTTCATATTCTGTGTGTTTCGACGTGACCTGATTGTGGTTGATCTTGCTCGTGGAGACCACTGTTCTGCTCTTGGTAGTGTAACGAGAAAAGGCCGCGGTTGTGTACCGTGACACCGACCCGCCCGATTTCGGACTAAGCTGGGTAGAGGGGATTGCGGTCTGGGTGCTCTCATTTGCAGGGGCTGTGACCAGCCTGTCGTCCTTTTTTGGATTGTTCTCTTCAGCCTCACTATCGTCGGGATCATTATGTTTTGTGTCATCCTCTTCTGGGACATCTTTGCGGTTATGCTCTTCATGATCACTTTCTTCAGGATCGCTCTCTTTGGGGTTATTCTCTTTGGTGTCACTCTCATTGGTAGAGCCCTCTTTAGGAGAATTATCTTCGGAATTACTCGCTTCAGGGCCACTTTCTTTTGATTCATTCTTTTCCGCGCCCGGGGTTTTGGTAAATTTGTCTTCAGCGGGCGTGGCTTGTCCAATGTTGTTTTTGGAGGTTAAGATCTGACCGATCTTCTCTTTAGGGAACCTGGAGATTAAAACCGATAATGCTAGGCTTGCTGCCGTCAAGAGAAGTGTGATGATATACGACGGAGAATTGCGCCAATCAGGGGTACTTTCTGGTAATGAATCAGCTGGCGAGGAGTCTTCTGATGAGTCTTCTGGTGATGCATTGTCTGACGTAGGAGTGTCATTCTCTGGTAATACATTATCTGGTGATTCATCATTTGACGACGCATTGTCTAGAGAGGAATCACTACGAGTGTCATCTTCTGGTGAAGTAATGTCTGGTGCAGAAGTATCTGGTGAGGCATTATTTGGCGAAAGAGGAGAATTTGGTGCAGTGGGAATACTTGAATTACTCGCATTTTCTAGTAAGGCAAGAGGAAACGGTATAAATTAGCTAGCTGTTCTCTTATACATAGCAAAACAAATATGGATCAGCCTGGTAAGACAAAGGAAGAAGAGTGAATCTCCACCGTAGTTGTTCATAGCCCCTTCAAGCACCTAGTACATGTAAATTTCCAGTCCTTCAATTCCAGTACTGAATGAGAATTCAAAGGTTTATTTACCTTTCTTAGAGCAATTCGGCTTGCTGCAATCCACCTTGTTGCAGCATTGATCACCGCTCTTCCAGATGCAGTTATTCTTATCAGACTTGATATTGCACGGCACCTCAGTAAACTCAAACTCCACACACATCTGCGGGTCTTGGGTGTAGAAAGTCAAGGCTGGAGTTGTGGCCGGACAAGCTGGCCCGACACCCTCCGTGAAGCCACCCAGACAGTACTTTCCGCAAGGCCACTTGCTGATAGAGAAGTGTCCGGCTGCAGAGAAAAGAGGCGTTCGGTTGATGTGTATTCCGTTTTGGGCATGGGCGAGCCATTCATTCTTGTTTAGGCCGGTTGCCAAATCACCGTAGGTATCGCGGATGAAGACCTCGGTTGATGGGTTTACCGGTTTGCCAGGAGTGCACTGTTCGTCAACACAGAGTTGGAACTTGGCGTAGCGCTGGGTCATGCTGTCAGGTGCTGCATAGTAATTGCCGTCACCACCGAGACCGAGTCTGTAACCATTGTCGTCTTTGAAAATATAGCATTTGCCTGATAGGGGTCAGTACATGTGATATAGTGTTTCTGTAACAAGTATTCATGATTATCCTTACCGGACTCAAGGCCAGAGGAGCATTCTCCATCATCGCAGTCTCCTGCAGGCTCGTCTGGTGTCTTCTTGCAAGTCCCATCATCACTCTCAGTCGTTCCCTTAGGGCAGACACACTTGCCATCTACAAGGGCCTTGCCGTTCTTGCATTTCTCTTTGCATTGCTTGCCATCCCAAGAAAAGCCAGTCGGGCAGCAGTGGTACCCACAATGAGAGTCACCAACTAAGTCGTGACCCTTGGCACAGCAGTCAAATGCGGTGTCTGCACTGCCGAGGAGTCGCTGTCCAGCAGCACAGCAAGCAAAGTATTTCTTGTCCTCAGACAAAGAGGGAGTGTAACCGGATTTGCTACAAGTCCTGGTTGTTTTGCAATCCAAGCCCTCATCACAATCAGGGTCGTCGTATGTTATCGCATTGCCGTTGACCTTGGCGCCGGGTCCAATTTCATAGGTTGGGACATTTTTCTTGAATGCCTTGGCATGGAGGCCAGCTGTATAAATCAGCACGGCCAGCAGGCTGAGTTGTACGTTCTTCATAATGAATGAGTTAATTAGGTGCAGAAATTGCAACAGTAGAATGGAATGAATGCAGTTTGAAGAATGAATGATTGTTTGAGCGATCTTCGAAACATAACATATGACAGTCGTTGTTCTTTCTTATATAAATATTTTCTACACCACATACTCTCTCGCATTGTCCAATGGCGCTTGCCTTCATCGGCGTCTCTACGGGATCACCGATTCAGCTTCCATCTTTTACTAGTGAAACCCGTGAATGTCCCCAGTAACGGCGTGGCGTGTGACATTCTACAATATGCGATTGTATAGGGCCAGCCATCTTTGGCTTGGCAAAAAATATAGTAACAAGCTGAGTCCTCAGTTCTTGTGATCTACAGGTATAATTGGATGCTCATGAACTACCACAACCTGGCTCGCCGATTAATAGTGTAAACAAGCCCAGGTAGAAACGGTTGCACTCATCCTAGACTGCAAGTCCGGATCTGGAAATTTTCGTCAGCAATACATGTATGTGTCCCACAACACCAGTTCCAAATCGGCTATCCAGCTCTGCCCGTCTCATTAGCTTTCCGCATAAGGCAATGCACCCTGGCAGCAATATGAACCTATCAGCTCGATTCTACGAGATTGAAGCTGCCTGATATGGAACGAAATGCAGTTGAAGTTGTTGATACCGGGGCGTAACATCGCAGGTGGAGTTGTAGCTGGCTAAGATCCTGGCCACCCCGTATGTCGTTCGTTACTCGGGTCGAAACCAATTAGATCATATTGATACAGCCGAAAGCTTCCAGCCTCAGCAGATAATCTCTGGGTAGGCCAAATATCTGCACCAAAGCAGTTACAAGTAGGATTAATGCATGTACGAGAAGTCGATTTATGTATATGAAGAAAGGGGCTTGTGGTTCTGGGCTCAAACCTCAGCAACAAGTCACAGATCAGTATTGTGAATGGACTGTCGGAAAAGACTATTCATGATGATATGATCTCATTCAGCTGAATTTTGTCACTTGTAGGCTAGCTAGGTAGCAGCGCGTCTACAACGAGTTCCCTTTGTACGCGCTGGTTCCCTTCCTGCTCAGTACAACGAACCAATCATCGTGTCCTAAGAGCACAAAACTGTGTGGCCCCTCTATTTGGGGTCGCAACGCGTCTGGCTTTTCAGCTAGACGTGGGACAAGCCCTACGCCTGGATGAGTACGACATTATCGTAGCTGAGGTTCGAGACACCCTAGTCAACGAACGGCGACGTTCTATGACAAAGCTTTGAGGAGCTATTACACGTTGAACTAAGCAGCTGTGGCCCGTCTTCAGTAGCACCGAGTGCTACCTGTAGTATACACGGGAATGGACGATGACTTCCAAAAGCAGCTTATACTTTTTACGGTAGACGTAGTGTGGTAGCTATGCCACATGCAAATGTGAGTTTTAGACTACATTTCCCCCACCATTGACTGCTTGAGACTGCCGAGGCCGTTATCAGCTGAATGAAAGTGGATAGTTCACCCGCGGAATCAGGAATAGCAGCCGTTGAGAGTATACGGCACTAGATAAGCCCTACCGCATATAGTCTAATACCTATTTGGGTATAAAATGTCAAGGAAGCCACTGAAAGGGATTAGGACTAAGTATTTACGGACCTAAAGAGAATATCAGCTGAAAATGCCAAACTTCGTGTTCTTGAAAACTAATCATTGTCAAGAGAGTTCTCTGTCAGCGTCCGACATCTTTGCAATCCCACTAGGGCAGGATTTCAGGGGCAGGCGGTCTGCGCAGGCAAAACTGAGGTCAGTCTCCAACCGGCCCTGCTAACAATTAAATTACAACTTCTACGTATCTCGTCAATACAAATACCTGGAGGTATGGCGTAACTAGGTTGTACTTAAAGAAGGCATGGCTTCTCGATTTCAAATTGACTATAATAAAGCAAGGTCGCCACAGCTGACAATAGCACCTATCGGAAAAAAAAAAAAAAACAGAGCCAAATACTCGGCCAGATGTAACAATGAATCAATAGGAAGACTCTATAGAGTGCGGCGCAAGTGGGATACATGTAGTTAAATCATATAATCGTACTTACAGATCTTCTGTATGGCTACGTAGAGCTTGTTGTCTGGGCGATAGCCTGCACCTTTTAACCTAGCGCAATTATTACGCGGCACATGGTTATTACTCTCTTAGTTGTGGAATTAAGTTTTTTTTTTTGTTAATCAAGAAAGTTAAATAGATGATCAACCTAATTCTTATATTCGATTACATAAAATCTATTTCTTTCCCAAACCTAGCTGCTCTATTGTGTTTGTCTCTTGAAACCTTCGAAAAGAACATGAAAAATCCGAATTCTAAGCTAACAGTACCGTACATAGTAGGCTTCGCAGGTAACTTAGTAGATGTATCTGTAATCATCCATCGATTAGATTGAAAAACATGAATATCATCAGGTTTTTCAAGTTATTGTTCCGTTCATTTCTTATTCATCTGTATGCCTTTTACCTACTGGAAAGCTTAACAAGGCATATATCAGACGACTTAGTATCTAAATTGAAGACACTTCACCGGTAAGTAGCAGCTATATCGTGCTGTAGGGGAAATGGTCCGATATCATTGGGTCCTGAGACTTTCCTGATTATCTTTAGAGAAGTTTAAGCTTTATGTAGAATATACCCAGCTATATCCACCTTTCGAACCCCTGACAGTAAATACATCAGAGCGAATACGCCTATTTAACGATTGCAAAAAGAATAAGTGAGTGTAGTAAGACTTAGCTAAGGCTACGCATAAACTGATCTTTAACCAGAGCTAAAACATGTCGTTGCTAAAGTGCGAACTATCGCTTATCAATGCGGGCCACTTAACATGAGTTGTCATGGACAACCTGTCTCTACATACTGACTTTTGAACGCTGGTAATTATCAATATTTTTATGACATATCTAGACTATTCATCTCCACGTGCCTTGTTATTCAATCTGCTGATTCTGATGGCCGTGTGGAAGTTAGGCTTACTGTCCTACATGGGGAGCGTGACCAAAAGATTTTCCAAGAGATTGGATTCTTGTTTAACGTAGAGTTCTCAATTCTATTCGTTTATTTCATGGTATGCTTTTTCACGGGAAAGTCTATTTAGTAAATGGCTTTATCCTACTGACAGTAATGAGATGTGGTTACATTTCCAGAACGCTAGGGGCTGTTTTCGAGAGCGAAGTCGGGTCCAAGTAGAATACTAGTACGATGGTGGCTAACGAACGCAATATTATCAGTGCTCGAGTCTCCCTCATTGTCCAAAGGAAAAACTCTAGGTTTTGATGAAGAAATTACTAAGCCATATCCACTCCCGAGTATCCCTTACCCCTGACATCAGGTACGGCAAGTATCCATTGGTGGTCAAGCCCTTCACACAGTTTACTCCTCGAGTTGAACGGGTTCGAAGACCAGAGGCACAAAGATTAGCCCAAGAAATGAGAAGGATGATGGAATATGATACATCTCAATTATCATTATTATATTTTGTCTATAATGCCATTTCTATCTTAGAATCTCGGTTCTTTTTCATGTCATCGTAAGTTTTCTTTTCCTGACTCAACTCATTCTATTCGAATTTGAAAGATTAACATTTGAATCATCGCGTATGGGGGTATTTTGCGCTACAAGTGAAATGGACGAGAGACATCGCCTGTCCAAGCAATCAATCTTCTAAGCAAAGGAACTTTTGGGTATCGGTGTGCTGCTTTTGCCTTATGGCAGTTTCCAACTGCTTTCTTCTTCCTTCTGCAGAATGATGCTACCAGAAGGTGAGCATAGTTGTTTTGTTACGTCATTCTTGATCCAACTTCCACAGGTGAGTTAAACTCTTGTCTGGGGAGATGTGATATGGAGGAATCCGAGTCATCTTCACTAACGGAAGAGGATGCGGACGAGAGGCTGAAGTCTTCAACGGCGCCGTTTTGGAACGTAGCCCGCGCATATGAGGGCGGGGAAGGAGGCACATCCTGATAAATGGGTGGCGCCTCATTGTCCCAGCTGACGCCGAGTCCAGGACGGTCCGTAATGACTACACCGAAGTTCATGCGCAGGATGCGAGCCACGCCGGTAGGGGTGATGTGGCGCATATGCGCCAGGGGGGCGTATTCCTGCGACACCACCATCTCGACCACGAGCCTGTGCGCAACCACGGTGCCGTCCTCTCCGCGTACGTCGCAGCTCACGGGTCGCGAGGAAGTTCCACCAGTCTGATACTCGATGTCGGCCTCGATACTACCTTCTGCGGAGTAGTAGTCTGCCTTCCAGCCTGAGTGCAAGTCTGCATGGGCGATGACACGAGTGTCTGTGCGCGTTATGCCCTTTTTCGCCGCGTTGTCAGTATCGCTGGAGGCCTTTGCTTTCGGCACGTGCTTCGCGCATGCGGGCGCCACCGTCGAGACGTCCTCCTCTAGTTTCCACGACAGGCGCTTCAACTTCCAGTACTCTACGGTACGGCACGACGGGTTTTGCTTGCCAATCCCATCGAGCCGTAGCGCAAGTCTGCTGGTACCGTCTGGGTGAACGATAGGATCGTAGTGCACGTTCGCTGTGATGTCGGTCGGCGGAAAGATGCGTACGCTGTGGTGCGGGATCCCGGGTACAGGCAGCGAGCGTCGGACATCAATCGTACGGCGCATTTTAAGTGGTAGCCCGCCGTCCCGCGTTCGTGCCTCTGCAGTGAAAACATACTGAATGGAAAGGAGGTGGTTATCCGTTGTGGCGGGTAGGTGCCCTTCCAGTAATATAGAAAACGGGAAATCGTGTGTGCCTGCGTTCTCATATTAGTTTGTGTCTAACGGGTCGAAAGGAAGAAGAAAAAGAAATCACGTACGCTGTGATAGGACCGTTGGCTCGCCCAAGAATGACCAGCTCTTGAGCTCTGTGCTCTTGCTCGTGCAGTCCTGGCAATGGCCATTGTAAGGCTTCTTCTGTGTTACGCAAATTTCGAGTTTGGCCTCCAGATTCTCGACCTCATAAGCCTCTTCCTTTATGTGTAATTGCAGCTGCCCTGATATTAAAGCTCCACTACTCTCCTCCGGGCTGCCGTACATGATGGCTGGGGCCGACTCGATCTTCCAGCCTAAAGATGCGCTCGGATTCTGTGATAGATCTTTCTGGGTCTTGTGCCCAACTAAGCTTAGACTTGGAAAGCTTTTTCTAGATTCCTTGTGTTTCTCCTTGGTTACTTCCATCTTGACAGGGGGTGCTGAAGTATGGTCTTCAACAACGCCATTATGCGAGGATTCATATGATGACGTGCGACTGGGACGGTGTCGTTCTTTCGAACTTGGCCGGGATGTAGGAGCTGTGTGGCGCTGAACTGTTTGCTTGATGCTGTGGATGCTGTCGTTGGGCGAACGGAAGAAATCTACCACGCGGTGCGGCATTGTGAAGTAAATTTGGGGAATTTTCCCTGTTGTATCAGGTCTTCTGTCTTTGTCGGGCGGCCTTGACAGGTTTTCACTCGCTAGTACAAGCAGGAAGGGCGAGTGGCGATAGTATATATCACGGGATATCTCTCGTCAAACCAAGATCTGTAAAATGAAGTAGATCTATTATGTGATACTCCACTCGCTTGCCATACAGAAGTAAGCTCCAGCCGACGTGACCTGTCACCGCTTTGATGTTACACCTCCTTCGATATATCGCTGATTCTCGTCTCCGGTCCGGCCTCTGTTTTGCTGTCACAGCTCCGTCTCAGTGCGTATAACCGTTATAGAGAAGTGTCTATCCACTTTGGGTGGTGAATAGCCAAATCCCGATATCTGATTGGGTTGTGAGCGTCGGCAGGCTTCACTGTAGAACCAAGAGAAAATGTAAAATCCGGATGGGATATAAATGCTATGATGTGAGATGACCGATCCTCAAAAGTAAAATTTTGATACGAAGTTTATGAGGAATATCTCAACTGTCGAATTCTTTGGAACTAATTGGTGCTCTTAGAAGGACAATAAAGACTGTAGGTAATAAAGAAGGCCTAGTACGTTCTACTAAGGTCTATAAACGATCGCTTCAAAAGAGCAACTGGAATTCTGTGGCAATAGTTGTCATATCAATAGTACAACTCCAACATCGTGAAGATTCCTTGAAGGGCATCGATGTTTATTATACCCTTTTGTCCTCATGACTCCCGACGTGCATTTAGAAACGCAGGGAAAAACTCAATCAAGGCAAGGCTCGGCAAGGGTAAGTCTTTGCCTCGCCTGGAGTTTCGATCGAGTAATTATGTGTCATGGAATCCAGTCGACTGGCTGGTTGCTAGCGCTGGTTGCCCACTGTAGCGGGCTTAGGTACCTACAGCAGTCATCAGGGCGTTTAGCCCGAGCACGCGGTGCGCCCTTCCTGAAATTTTAGCGAGCTAGCGCCCGAGACATATTGTCTCCATAGGGGTCTACAAAGGAAAGCTACAGCTAAGTATGTCGCAACGTGTCTTGGATACGGCGGTTTTAGTGGTGCCCTGCCAGCACTGCCCTGACAATGACCTTTCAGGATGCGCTTCGCTAATTCCTGACTCTTATGGCGCTCGTATGGTACAATATACAAGCTAATGCGAACGGGATGTGAAGAGCTGCGTTAAATCTTGCTTCGGCAAGCAGCGAATCTGCTCTGCTGATTTCATCATCTCATTTATATATGAGTATTATGGCGTCATGAGCCGCACATGAAATGGTAGTAAGCACGGGCGGAACGGCAGTCAGGTTAACCTGTGTTAGTACTACGTATATGTCGATTTTCATGGCCGTGAAATGAGCAGAAGAGTTAATGGGTAAAGCTATTAATACTTTTAGAGGTACCTTACTTAGGTACTGCACAGATGTAGCGCATTCCCTGGCAACAAGCTCTTGTCCAATTATGCGGCGAGAATGAAACTCTGGAGTGCCCGAAAGGGTAATCAAGTAGCCGTACGTACTAAATCTACTGGGCTGGATTGTGGCAGGTGGGACCCATACACACCTATTATATGTACTGTAGCTAGCTAGCGGGACCTCCATCCCATCTACATAGTCAATCCATCATTCAGTGCCTCACATGAATGCTAAAAGCCCTCCCAGTACAGCTGTCAACCCTACCAGAACCCCTACCTAGGTACTAGGTACCTAAGGTACCAATTATTTATACTGATAAGTGCTTGTTGAACTTTGGTGTATTCGAAGACTGTTGCCGCATAGCTGGTTGGATGAACTCGATTTCACACAATTGCCCTATCATATGATCCACCGGCAGACAGGATCTGTTTGCTCGTACAAAGTTTTGTCATGACCCAAAGCTTGGCTTGATGTTGGCTGATGGGTAATGCAGTGCAACTCCACATCAGACGGACTCACGCGTTGTTAACGGCAACGCTTAGAAGAATTTTCCCCTCGGGCTCCACATGAATGAAGCCATCGTGAAAAATGGCCATCACGAGGCCTTCAGGAGATCGGTACATTGGATCTTTTGAGCCTCGCTTTCGCTTCTAACCGCTAGAAGGCCCGAACTAGTTACACCATCGTTACCCTATAGAATCCACAGCCAAAACCAAAGAAGGCTACGGTGAGCAAGAGCCGCAAGTATATCGCCCCAGTTTAAGCCGTCCATCTACTTTAGGTGCGCGAATCTAGAAGGACATGGCCACGTACGGCGAAGAAAGAGGGCAAAAAGGAAGAAAAAAAAATATTAAGATCCAACAATCCTGTAACGTCACCCGCCCGGCCCCATCCCGTACCACTAAGATGTTGTACCTGGTAGATCGTCGTACCGGCTTTGTAAGTTTTCATTGGTTAGTCTTTGCAGCATGAGTGTCACAGAGCACGTTTCTAGGTACCTTGTTAATATGTCTGCCAAGAAAGCTACATATCGAGAGAAGACTCTTCCCCCCCCCCCCTTTTTGACCCGGCTATGATTCTGGGGATTTCTACGCTTGCTACGAGCTATACTTTTTAATTGCCTCCTAGCAATAACTAATCGATCGCTCGATCGATCTGTTTTAAGTATAATGAGCGGTAACCACCGCAATGCCGCAGTTTGCCGAGACTCCACCGCAGAGAAAAATTCTCGACGGGCTAGTTAGCAGTCAGTACCACGAACCGCTGAAAGGAGTCATTAGAAGACCCGATACATATGACTCTTTCAGGGCTCTGCCGCTCCATTCCGGCTGCAGCCGCCGCCTGGGCAAAGCTTTCAGATGACTCTCAAGGGCTGTGTATAATATTTTCTTTTCGATAATTTGTCCCCTTATTTTTATTTTCTAGAATACAGAGAGAGCGTTGATGTGCAGCACCAAGGGAAGTTACAAGAAAACTAAATCCTCGACTTCATATGCATCTGGATCCATGTACGGGCTAATGAAGATAATACCATATACCCCAATACTGAAAAACCAAACCCGCAAGAAGAAACATGCGACGAAAATGTCAAAGAAACACATAATATTATAGGTAACCAGAATCAGATTAACTATCCGAAAAACACGAGGGACATACTGCGTATGCCTTAACTTCAATGCTATCTGCGAGAGAATACGACTACCGGTGTTCTTATAATAGCTATATTGGATGCTACGAGCTCGAAAATTCTGCCGGGGCGAATATCTCACGTTGGTGGGTAACAAATTCAGGTTCACAATTACCCCGTTGCGTCATCACAAGCTCCAGTAACACTGGATCCCTCCCAGTAATCCCCGATCCACCATAACCCAGTTTAGGTTCAACGCGTAAGGAAAACCTTAACCCACCAGCAATGAGCATCGAAAGCTGTCAACGGGATTCATCAAAGCTCCCCCAGATTTTCTAAGCATAGGTAATAGACTATCGTGGGATCTGGGGATCATAACAACTATTCGCTAGATTAGATTAGTCTACCACCGGCACTGGACAACCAAGACACTATTGCACATCATATGATCGAGCAAAGCAAGCGATAGGCCAGCCCAGCCGGTGTCGGCTCACGTCATTAACAGCTACATTGCATTCCACAGCACACCATCACACCACGAGGTAGCGTTACGCGGCCATCTCCGCGGAGGGCAAAGGGCGTGCTTACATAGCCCGAAGGCTGCGTCTCCGGAAATGTCTCTTCCGTCACCGGCAGCGTCAGGGCGTACGTTAGAACGTTAATGGCGAATCGAAGCTTTCCTAACCTCCCTCCGCGGGGAGATGGGATATCGGTGAGGAGTAACTCGGCGTTCCGGAGTCTGTGTATGTACAATACTAAGCGGGCGAAGGAGTCGTTCCTGTGACTCCCAAGCAACCAATGGCAAAGTCTGAACGCGCTGCTGGCTAGCTGGCATACATGTTCTATTGATCTAATTAAATCATCTATGGGAATTTAGTGAAGTAGGAACTTCTAAATTCCGATGATTGAAGACGTCTGTGAAATCTAATGTGTACCTTCTGTAGCTCCAGATTTCCTAAAACATTAACCAGCAACGCCGTACTCTATCGATCTTTAGTGTCGATCTTACGCTATTATCAAAAAGAACGATAAATGGAAACATGGAGATCACACGCTAAAAAGTGAAATGATCCTAAACAGCGGGATGCGGCAAGATCCTCAACAATCCGGCACGCTCACAGGAATGTTCAATGGTACACTCGTAGCAAGCCCACTGAGACTCGTTTCTTTGAACTCATTTCGCATCCCTTGGGCTGTCACCCGCATAGCGCGAATCGCATCGTCGAGGCTGACCTTTTGAGTACCGGTATCAGAACTCAGCGCCAGGTTCGCGCTCGTGATGGCCTTGACAGCTCCAAGCGCATTCCGCTCGATGCAGGGCGCCTGAACCAGGCCACCGATAGGATCACAAGTTAACCCCAGGTTATGCTCGATGCCGATCTCTGCCGCCTGCTCAATCGTCTCCGGGCTAGCGCCCATACAAGCCGCAAAAGCGCCAGCAGCCATTGAGCAGGCAACTCCTACTTCGGCCATGCAGCCGCCCTCCGCAGCAGATATGGTGGCGCCTCGCTTGTAGAGCATGCCTATGGCTGCAGCCGTCAGCAGGAACGTCAAGACGTCACGTTCTGGATCGTCGCTGATGAACTCGACGATATACTTGAGTACAGACGGGATAATCCCCGCAGCTCCGTTGGTGGGCGCCGTCACGATGCGCCCGCCTGCTGCGTTTGTCTCGTTCACAGCTATGGCGTAAACTGTCAGGTAGTCCATGGCTGGAAGTGCGGTGCGACGATGCGGAGCAGGCATGATCGGGTGATAGACCGACCCGTGGACACGCGGTGGCCCCCTTTTGCCGCTTAGTCCCTTCCGGCTGAGAGCCATCGTCGTTGGCTTGGCCTTTTCCACTGCCTGGAGGCCCTCCTCTATTGAAGCCAAACTCGTCTCGTCAGACTTCGCGGATGGCAACTTCCCCTGCCTAGCCGGCGCAGTAAGACTTTGGCTCGCCGGGTAGAGACCTCGTGTTAGTCGATTATACAAGCTTGGTGCACGTCTATGTAGGTTCAATGACCCCGGTAATGTTGTACCGGGTGCTTGTACGCCTTCGAGTATACTCTGATCCATGACCTCCCAGATTCGGAACAGCTTTTCATGTATCTCCTCATCTGTGTAGCCGTGACTTTTCTCGTTCTCGTACACTAGCTGGGCAATTGTCAAGTTGTATTTGTTGCACAAGGCTAGCAAGCTCTCCCCGTCGCGAAACGGGTAACGGGGCTTCTGAGCACCCGTCTCCGTGGTACTTGGGTTGGCATCTATTGGTACTGAACCGGCAGGAGAACCGGTTGACCGAGTGTCAACCAAGGCAGCGGACTCGTCAACCGCCTCCGGGGGGTTGATCTCGGATCCTGTTCGTCGATCTCCAGCGGCATCTGCACGTCTGATTTCTTTGTAAAACATGTTCTCAGCTAGATCCGCTGGGCTACCTCCGCTAGTCTCTACTTGCAACTCGTTGGACTCTGGCTGACTCTCTTCCGCAGCTTGACCGGGGGAAGGCGGATTTGGAGCTTTGGAAAGCGCCCCGTTTACGACAAAGCCTCCGCCTACGCTGAACAAGTCATTCGTCGCCAGCATCGTGCCGTCCTTGTCGAATACAATGAAGCGCATGCCGTTGCTATGTAAGGGGAGTTTACGTCCCCATTCCCACTTGAAGTCGCGCTCGTAGTCGAAGTCGATCTCTTTGCCTTTGCCTTCAGCAAGCCCATGGCCAAGATAGAGCTTCTTCTCCTTCTTGATCTGGGCAAAGCGGGAAGGTACATAAGATGTATCGACAGTCTCTACATCAGCGCTCTCAAGACCCAAAAGCAGAGCAGATGGTGTCATATGACCTTCGCCAGTGAGCGCAAGGCTACCGTAGATAGCTATGCGGATCTTATGGACCTTGTGGAGAAGTCCGGCCTCTTTGAGGTCGGCGACAAAGATGTTGCCGGCTCGCATGGGGCCGACGGTGTGTGAAGACGATGGGCCAATACCAATAGAGAACAAATCAAATGTTGAGATAACGGCATGTTCGTGGTCGGCTTCGCTATAAGTGCCCAGTTCAGAGGCGTCATCATTCTCGACGCTTGCACCCTCGTTACTAAGAAAGCGGGCTTGCTGCAGTCGCGGTACGTGAGCAGAAAGTAGCGATGGTCGGATCTTAGCGGCGTGAATAGAAGTCAATCGCCGTCCTATTGTTGAATGCAGGCGGCACTGATTTCGAAAAACGCGTTGCAACTGGCCCAGCTGATGCGCGGCTGCTTGCCTCATCTTCGGCTGACCGCCCGAGGAATGACGCGGTCGATGGACGCTGAGCCGGGGAAGATAAGATGATAGATGTTACCTGCCAACAGCTAGGGTGTATTAGTCACTAGCAATCAAGAAATAAATTGAGTAGCCCAGTTTGAAACAAAAATCAGGCGAAAGATATATTCAGTCGAGTTGAGTCAACGCTCTTTCTTTGCAATATTGAATGTTCGTCACGGCAGCTAGCTATCATTGAGTGTTTGATAAAGTACGGTGGGGGGAGAAGATGGTGGCTGATAGTCAATGCCCAATCATAGCCCCCTGATTTCCAAAATTTCTAAGACCAAGATAACGCCGAGCATCGGCTCGCTGTGACATATAATTACATACCATTCCTCTACCTCGGAAGGCTTACCGATCTCTCGGCCTACAGCTAACGTGAAAAAACAACATGAATAGAAAAAAGGATGTAGAATTGTAGTACATAGTCATCGTCTATGATTGCTTCTTACAGCATTTAATCATAGCTAGAATAGCGAATGTGCGACTATGATAGTACCACTGGTGTCAATTCCTCTAACGGCTTTTTTCATAGGTTGAAAATAAAACATCATTGAAATAATTGAATGATTTCCTTGAAGAGCCTTCGAAGTGCCAAGCCGTTCAATTGACAGCTACGGGCTATTTAGTATTCAATTTCTAAATCATCAAGAGCTAAGTGGCCATATGAACAGCAAAGAAAGCCGCCTTCCCAGATTCTAACACATATATTTTCTACGATCGGTGAATCAGCAAATAATATAAGCAAACCTGTAGATACTAGTACCTACTGATAAAACTAATCGCGCCAGATGATTCCCTAAAAGAACAAGGTCACATTTATTTTTAAAAGGGATAATCATATATTAACTTTCATACCTTTGGTTCCCGAAATTTAGTAATAGCACTGATTTAAAAAGATGATAAGAGATTCTCTATACTTATCGCAACGGATTTGAGAATACATAATCTAGCTAACTATATGAAGCAGGAAATAGATAATCTAAGGTGAATCACCGGAATCGAAGCGGATACGCCATGTTAGAGTAAACAGAGCACTACGTGTCAGAAACCACATATGGGGGGTAATAAGACTTGTCATATCGCGCGGTAACATCTGATAGGCTCTAAATGCCGTCATACTGTCTGCAATCTAGCTGTCTCAGTAGTATATCGTAACAGTACCTATCAAAATATAGAAATGTCCGATGTATACATCTAGGAGAAGCAAGATGCTGTCTCCAATTTCTAAAAACGATATTAATTCTTTATTCATGCTAAAGGGTTCTCTAACCAGCTATCGTTAGCTTAAAATATAACTACAAATTCCATGTGCTAGAGTAAATTTGAACTCATACAGGAGCAACTCATACGGAAGCACAGGGAATCGATGACAGGAGCGAGTCGAGGAAATTAGTCCACATCCCAGATCATCCAATATGGTCTCTCTTCTTTCATAAGGATGAGACAAACTTAGATCGAACAGTATTCAAATGCAGGAGCCTTATGGATATTAAAAGTGGTCAGTTGGGAGTGATATATGCCACGAAGTACATAGGGTACAAAGATATAATATTTATATACAGTTAGATAGTTGCCCCCGAAGGTTTTGGGACTTGGGTGTAATAATAAGTGACTTTACCTACCACACAGTACGAGACTCCTGACAATGTAGAACTAAGTATAGTAGTGTCTAGTTGAACCGCGATTCATATGGGGTCTGTGACTGAACGTTGTCTCTCGTGTAATTGAACGCATTTCTGTACGCAATAATTATCTCGTGATCATAAGCTGGAATCAGTTGACAGTAATGCTCTGCATCCACTGAGCTTTGTTAGACTGTGAGGAGAGGCTTACAAGAAGTTGGGGATAATAGCAACTTATCATCTTTGTGTGCAGCCGGCAGGCACAGTACCTAGGCACCTATTGGAGACCAATTAATAAAAAACCGAATACCATGGTGAACGTAGGTTGACTCACTCTGGTTCCTAGTCTCAGTCTTTTGCTCCAGTTCCGACGAAATCACATCAAAACCGAGAACTCAAGCTTCATGAAGTGTGCTCGCTTTCAACTGAGTCAACCGGGATGTTTAAGCCACGCTTGGCCTGTACAATTCCGAATCTGTTTGAATGTCCTCGATTGCTATTGCACTCTTTGGAATCCGGACCAAACGTCCGGGCACGAGTAGTGAAAGAGGCCGCTGATGTGTGCAAGAGACAGCTTAACCAGGTAAGAGCTGGGAGAGACGAGATAACACAATAAACTCCTAAGGGCGACTAGGACCATGTCACTATTTAGAAACCTCCCCTGGTTTCTTCAAGATGTAAGTAAGTCGTTGTAGACTCAATTGAGGCTTTCGCCGACTCAGACCTCTATTCTACAGCATTCGACGTGTGACGCATGAGTCATCCGCACAAAAGAGTAGGTCATCGTATTGACAAATATGAAAGCTTCTAAAGCTTGTTGCATTATTCAGGATTAGAATACGATTAAGAAAAAAGCACGGTATGGAGGTTAATTCGTTTTTTTAATTACTATCACATGGATCCCTCCACTTAGACGCTTCATCTAACTTGCTTTCACAAGCATCCAGGATTCCGGGGACCCGATAACGCAGCTCATTCCCTCCCAACCGTCAAGCTCGCATCTATAAAATCAAAATCATGATATAAGTTGCGCCGAAACAATACAGATTTCTCACCCCGAACCCTTCTCCTCTCATTTTGTATATATACAAATGTCTAAATAGTCTTAAAACACACGAGGCTTGAAGTGGATGTTTAGAGGGGGCTTGTGCCAGATGACGTAAGCCTTTTGTCCCTCGATCCAGTCGGAGGACTCAGGGGCGAGCGTCAGGTCGAAGTTGAAGATGATGCGGGCGACGATGAGACGCATCTCAGCGTATGCAAGGCTAAATTTGGGGGAATACTCGTTAGTATTTGGTGCAGGACGGGTGAACAGATGTGGAAGACTCACTTCTTTCCAATGCAGTTTCGGGGACCGGTGCTGAAGGCTTGCATGGCGTCGAACACGTCGGTCTTGTACTTGGCGTCACCCAGCCAGCGCTCGGGGCGGAATTCCATTGGGTCGGTCCAGTACTTGTCCCAGTGGTTAATAGCCCATTGGAAGACGGAGACGACGGTCTATTTTAGGTCAGCGCTGGTTCTTTGCTCTTGGGACGAATCGACTCACATCTTCGGGGAGCGGGTCGCCATCGACTGTCGCACCGCCCTTGGGGACATCTCTAAGCATACCGCTAGCAAGAGGGGGGTATCGGCGGAGGGACTCGTTCAGAACAGCCAACATGTAGGGGAGCTCGTTGACAGTATTCAGCAGGATCTCATCTTCGCTCTTGAATGTAGATCGGATTTCGTGCTCGAGCTTGCGCTGGACTTCGGGGTGTTTGGTGATAAGATAGAGGGCGCCGGTCATCAAGGTGGCAGTCGTTTCGGAGCCAGCAATAACCAGCATAGAGGCGTTCATGGTAAGGCGATCGATATCGAGGTCGAGCTCATCCTTTCGCTTGAGTAAGCCCTCGATGAAATCAGGACGCTCGGCACCAAGTTCCAGACGTTGCTGGACCTTCTCCTTGACGACAGCACGGTGCTGGGTGTTCTTGGAGGCGGCAGTCTTTCCGAGCCATTGGATGGGAGTGCTGAAGCCGATGTTGGCCAGAGCAATCAAACAGGCATTCTCACGAATCGTGTCCGTCAGGAGACGCACCCACGGGTGGTAGTCACTCTGCTGCAGACATCCGAAGCCACCAGGAGAGCCGAATGCCAGATCGCCAATAACGTCGAAGGTGGTGTAGTTCAGCCAGTCACGCATGTTTAGCGGAACACTAGGGGCCTTCTCAACATTCTCGCGCAGACGCTGGATCAGAAGATCGACGTATGAGCGGATCAGGGGCGCCTGCTCGGCCATAGTGCGGGCGCTGAAACCGTGGGCAAGTTGACGGCGCAGGGCACCATGTTCCTGGCGTCTCGCATTGATGATGTGCCTCGGGGGGTCAATGAAGAGCTTGTACAGGCGGTCGGACTTGGGGAATTCCTCCTCACCGGCCTTCTTGTGGCCATAAATGTCGTGCCAGGCCTGGGGGCTTGCGTATGCCAGCTCATTAGGTGCAATACGGACGACGGTGCCGTATTTCCTGTGGAGATCACCAACGTGGAATGTGAGAGTGCCGTTGAATAGATGCCAGGCACGGGGAAGATAGGAGGCTCGGTGGCCGATTGGGCCGGGGAATCGAGCCAGAGGGTGTAGGAAGAGGTTGTAGAAAGCGGTGCCGACCACGTATAAAGCGGCCTATCCAAAGCTTCATCGTTAGTTTTCCAGTCTATGTAGATTCGTGTAAAACCACGACTGTCAATAGCGAAGCGCCGCGTGATTGTCGCTGGAACTGGAAGAATCGGTGTAGGCAATAAACGTACCGCTATCAGACCGTAGTAAAGGAGCGCCATCTTGCCTGTCTAGCCGACTGGCGTTACTGACTATTGTTGAAATAACTCCGACTATTCATAAATGGTAGCCGTCGCAGAATGATGCGCCAGACCGTCTCCCCTTGAATTGTGTGATTGTATCAAGAGCCAACTCAAAAAAAAAACCCCCGGGACAAACGGAGGGTGACTGTTGATACTTAAAGGTCCATACGTATGCAGCTGCTCATGCCAAGCCACCCACCCTGAGAGAAGCGCAGCCTAGGTCGATCGGAATACTATAATAAGCATGTAACTAGGTCGGGAATCGTTTACACTACCTATATACAGCAATGCCAGGGCACTGCGAATTGCTGCGCTGTTGATCTTATTTGTGTTCAATAGGCTTAGCCCGTCCGACCACGATCCTTGGCAGGATGACAAGTGTAAGCCATATCGCTTACTACTTACTACATGTAGACCAGCCCACCTTTCGCCGTCGAACCACCATTCTGGATTAACACACAATTCTCAAACCTCGATTTTATTTTTAGAGTCGCCGCACTCTACTAAGTAAGTATGTGTGTACATGGTGTAGTCTGGTTATAGTGGAAACCATCCGACCCTCCGGCCATTAGGGGGACATCATGGAATAATACCTAGTGTACATTAGATAGATATAACTAGGTAGTGTAGTGTAATTATTCAAAATCCTTCGGTACTTCCAGACTGACTGCACTACTTATATGAAAAAAGCTGACACCACACGTGTGTGTATATTTACCGGCCAATTTCAAGGAAGAATAGTTATGCTAACCTTAGCGAATTAGAACAACAGTTTCTTATTTACCTTCTGCCGACCATTAAATTTACAGCAAGCTAAACAGCAAACGGGTTGAAACAATAAAATCACATGCTACTTAGCTAGTTGCTCTTAGCTGAAGATGCTACCTATGCTGCTAAGTTAGGATAGGGTACGGTACTTGGATGGCGTGGTCCCTTAAACATACTGTAGCGCTCCGAATCGGGACCATCCCTAACAAGAAGTCCGACACAGCCAATTAGGTCGCAGCGTCTACTTGCCTCCGGTAATACCAGTTCATTATGCTCAATCTTTTGAACAATACATAGCGTACGCATCATATCTATCTAGGTAACTTGGAGTTGCTGTTTCGGACATGGGAATGCCATTTTTTGAAAGTAGAGTTTTGAAGGCTACATGTCTTGTTATAGACCACTTGTTACTGGAATAAAGATCCGTTAGATAGGTACTGCACAAGATGCATTGTGGCTTACGTATAAGCTTCAATCAGCGTTGCTATTTCTAGCGCTCAATCTGGGGAAGCTCGTGCTGCGACCGGAGTCCAAACAGGGTAAGACTGTCACGGCAAACCCCGTTCGAGAACACGCCAACTTTTCAGGATACATACAGTACACTGCTATGTTACGTACCTATGCCTACTACCTATTACCAGGTAATAATGAATGCATCATACCCCTGAAATCCTGCTCACCGCTCGAGGCTCTTTCTCCATTCACAGCTTCAGGCTCAGGCCCTCAAGCCAACTCCAAGCCCTATCAGTCGACATTTTGAAAATACTGGAAAACTTCCTGAAACTGATGACAAAGCTGCATAGCAAACCACAAGGGTATACCGGTACTACATACCATCCGAGTATAAAACATGCCTGGAAATGGCATAGAGTGGCCCTAGCCAGTCGGGATCGGCGCTCCCAAACTAATTTGCGCCGTTATGCTATTTGGAATGAATTGGTATCATCCTTACTAATCTAATCTTCTAGAAGGGCAGAGGAAGCCTACAAAGGCGTCCGTTCCTTGTGTTAGCACAACCAGTTTGAGAGCTATGCATGTACCTAGTTCATGTCGAGAATGCCATAGGAAGCCCGGTATATTTGACTATTTATCTATCTAGGTATCTATTCATCTGTCTATACGTATTTTTCCCAGTCTCTTAAGTTCTCTTACAGGTGGGTTACCTACTTTGCACGTGCAAAGCTTGGACCGTACACTGGGCGCTAACCGTAGGTAATCAACGAATGGATCACTAAACTAGCGGCCAATTGCGCAATAGACATTGCTCATCAATATGACCCTAGACCTATACGTACTTACACTACATCTACACCAAAGAGCTTGCAGTTAGTTGTGTATACTTCGACTTATGATGTTGGTGTAAATGGTACTAATTATATTCAGGCATTGTTGAAAGTCCATACCGCTTCACTTTTCATTCAACTCCCAACGTTAATATTGCTTAAATTCTCTTCATAAGATTAACCACATATAAAAAAGGTGTGCGCGCCGTCTTCGTGTTTCGGCGTTGCTTGTAGTGCATGAAGATGAGATGTCACAACAATCACAATTCCACTTGACAGGCATATCGAAAAACGAGATGAGCAATGTGCGTGTCTAATTTATATAACGAATGAATATAAGTGCTGTACAAGAGAAGGAAGAGAAAAGCATTGCATGGATATACAAACAAGCGCGGTTATGCTGCTGTGTGACTGTTCTGCCCCCCCCGACTCCCTTCTACTGTGACGCCGCAACTCCTTTTGCAAACCCGTTCGGCCCAATAATTCGACAAAGCTATATGAACAGAATAGCTACCCAGAAGCCCAATTGAAAGAACAAGGAAGCAGGCGATAGGTAGCAAAACCTTGCAATCATCTATCTTTCTTGTGCGACCCCCAACCGGGGCCTCTTCACAAGCTGATCAGACTGCCATTGCTTATGCGCCAACTTTTACCCCGGGTGGTGCTTGTAGGCCCTGATCAGTCGATGGTTTGGACCCCTCTGAATTATCGGGTGCATCGTCCGCCGATTTTGGCATCAGAGGGTGCTTCGGGTCGTACCCAACGGATTTGACAATTCCTAGGCCTTTGGTACGACCTTCGCGGAACAACAGACGGTCTCCTGGAGCAAGATATTCAGGGCGCTGTACGAAGCGGAATGCGACGGTAGCACGGTCACCAGTTCGAATGAACGGACGGTCTACGTCGATGATGGCACATGTTTGCTGAACCGGCCCAACATGCAGCATCGCTTGGTATTTCGTCTTAATAGTGGTGGCATGTGACAGAATAAGCACCTCGGCGACGAATTCTCGGTAAACTTTAGGAGCCGGCTGGCCCTCGATTTTTGGGAGCACTACATTGCCTTTCCTGACATCTTTGCGACGAATCTTTTTCAGTGCAAAGCTTGCAGACTGCCCAGCCGATGCTGCTGGGACGCCAATTCGTTTACGCTCAATAGATCGAACTTGAAAGGGTGTTTATTAGTAAAATTTTCTCCTTTCCATGTCTTTGCTGCACTGAAAGAACTTTGGACTATGTACGAAATTTGATAGCCAGAAAAGTGTATACCAAGTCAACAAATCCCAGCGTATAGATAAAAGAAGTTGATGGGAAAAGAATTATGCTTACTACTAGTTTGTGAGAACTGGCCAAGCGAGTCGGGTCCGACAAG
Source organism: Xylaria venustula (assembly GCA_022578775.1). Classification (NCBI taxonomy): domain Eukaryota; kingdom Fungi; phylum Ascomycota; class Sordariomycetes; order Xylariales; family Xylariaceae; genus Xylaria; species Xylaria venustula. The sequence goes on along the minus strand of MU389329.1, from coordinate 145,746 downwards.
GACATTATCACCCGCATGAATAACACCAGACTTCACAATGCCACTAACAACAGTACCGACGAATGGGACGGAGAAGGTATCATTGACGTGGAACTCAAATGGGGCGTCCGAATCATACCGCCCATGGTGAGGCAGGATATTGAGGAACGTCCGTACTAGATCCAAGTTTTTGCCCGTGACATTTGAGACCTGAAATATAGGACATATTCTCTGACTCACGAATTGTGTGGCCGTGTTGATGCATTCCTCCCGGTTATTAATGAAGATGGGCATTTTCTTGGCTCCGGGGGACTTGAGAATTTTAGTGATCTGTTGAATAGTCTGTTCGAGGATATTTGGAGGACAGATATCAATTTTGGTGACCACTACCATGATTGGGACATTGAGCGCCAAGGCAATACCTAGATGTTCTTTGCTCATACCGATAAGGCCATTGTTGGCTGCTACCATGAGCAAACAGTAGTTGGGGCTGCTGGACAGTAATCCGAAGACGGTGGTTCTTAGATAGCGCTCGTGGCCTGCAAGATCAGTGAAGGTGATCACTTTAGCGCTTCGCTTGCCAATCTCTTCCCACGACAGTTTCCTGCCAGGTGTATCAGACGTGATCACGTTTCCGATTGTATCAAACCCCATAATCTCCATACCCACCGAGCTGGTTCGGCCAGTCTCGATCTCGTGTTTGTGACGGAAGAGGTTGACCCGAGCTTTCCCACGCCCATCATCGAGATCGCCTTTCACGAGTACCCCTAGCATAGAACTCTTGCCGGCATCGACTATCGGAGATCAGCGCTGTCAAACGGAAAATAGGTGAATGTGACTCACCATTCCCGACCACAGCAATGCGAGTCTCAATAACTCCTTCTACGGTGGCAGGCGCCTGACGGACTAATATCTTGCCAGTGCAATCTTTGACCTTGTCTTTGCTATTATCGCCAGCAGCCGTGGACTCGGCCTCCACGTCGCCCCCAACGTTCTTCGTGAGAAGGACAGCGCAATCGGCACGCTGTTGCTTAGCGGCTCCCTCCAACCGGGCCAGAGCGGTATCCCACTCGGCACGGGTCAGCCGCATCGACTCGCCATTGTCCTCGAAGCCCAGATCGAACATAGCCTCGCCATGTCCTTCGGCCAGTCGCTGGGCGATGTGCTCGACGAGCTTCGCTTGGTTTGCCTCGGCATCTTCGGCTGGCGGTAGAAGCAGCTGTCGCAAAGGGATCTGGGGCTCGGAGTCGTTGAAATTCAGAGAATCGAGGATGTCGAGCTCTTCGTGGTATTCGGTCGCTGGCTGTGTAGAGGTAGTGGCGGGTTTTGCGCCGGGATATCGCAGGGCTTGCTGCTTTTCGACGAACTCGGCGAAGTCGCTGAGTGCCTGCTCCAGATATCAGCGCCGTCGTCTTTTGCCATAGATCGATTGACTGCGCATCCGTACAGCTTCGCCCTTTCTGCGCTCGTGCGGCAGTTGTTTGGAAACGCCTTTCCCTGTCATATTTACTGGTGGACGGTAGCCAATGACTGGTGTATGCGAAGGATCATTTGGACAGGTGATATATAAGCGACTAGTTGGATGATAATATCGATGAGTCACTTAGTACGGCTTGGAGCGTGGCAACCGTTTATGTAAATAGAGTCATACTCTGCGCAGACGATGAATCCTGTGAGTAACCCGGGCAAGGTGGCCGACTCCAGTCAGTGTCCTTGATAGGGTCATGACTGTGACGGCATACCAACCTGGGCACTGCCTGGGGAGCCGTTATCGGTTATCGATACGTCGGCCTATGTCGGGCAACTGGATCCATTGCAGTCGGCCTAACAACACATGCAATGGAAGTTAATTGCCTAGGTACCTATGTATGTAAGTAGATACCCGTGAAGACAAAAATATGCTAGGTAGCTGCCAATCGCGTTTCAAATACAACGTGGTTTATATATTCCAGGTAAATAAACAGATTTGGCATTGGTGTGAGAAGAAGCACCGAAACTCCGTAGAGATACAATAGAGAAGCTGTTGTTCGGGGCAGTACCTATATAACAGCTCATGCCCAGCTCGCCTAGCTACATCCTAGCCTACTAATTACGCGATTAGTCCAAGTCCTACACAGTATATCCAATAAGTGTGGGTATGTATGGGGTAAATAGTGGTCTTGTAAGTGGCGCTACCTAGCCCCTTGCTCTCCTGTTGTCAAATATGTAGGGTAGATCATCAATGGCGTGGTACAGGGCTTCCACTTCCTCTACTCGTTCTGAAAGAATGACAGTAAAAGTCGAACCTTACAGGCAAGCTTGCTAAGTGTATCCTGCGGACTGAAAAGACAAACAGGAGGCTTGGTGCCAAATTCAAGGGCTAAATAGATGAATGATTGATCGGTTTATAGAAATTGACGAGACTGACAATGTGTCTCACTTCGAAGCAAGGGACAAAACATCTAGATTAAGGACGAGATTTAGTTCCAGAGTATATATTTTGATCGCGTTGATAGCTCTATTTTGGTTTGAATATAGGAATGTCTATTTTCATGATAAGCGGAATGAAGCATAACAACTCACGCAATTACTGTTACTGTTCCTTCTAGGTTTGTCGTATTCAAGCCTAACTGGTATACGTATATGGTTGGCGGTACCTAGAAGCCGTATACACTTACTATATTATATATTGTATGACTACGAGAGATCCGACCTTGACCGAAATGACATAATTGCACATCCCCCCGAAGCTTCTCAGGGAGGCGTCGCATCGCGTCGTGGGCTTTAGTCATATCAATCCGTGCTCTAGGATTGGGTTTACCTGCCTAAACTCACGTTTTTCCACGCTTTCCTCATCACAGGCCATTGGGGAGACGTATAGGCATTTACACCGCTGCTGGTTTGAGGGTATTTGTCAAACTCGAATAGCCACTTCTCGAGAGCCTTTTTCTGCTTGGGAAAATGCTTTGCCGTGAGTGTCTGGACATCGTCTAGCTCAAAGCATTGACTTTTATCAGTCGCAGGGTCCCGCATCAGGCAATAGAAATTCTGTAGATGCTCCAAGTTGCGTAATGCCCGACATACAGCCTCTGCATCCTGAAACACCTCTCTCCAATCTGGACACAATTCATGCCGCTCGTAGTTGATAGGAGAAACACTATTTTGCCGGAGGGGTTAGTGATTGTCGCAATAAATGAGCAATGAGGCTCGAAACTTGTCAAGGGAAGGAAAACGACTCCAGGGGACTAACTCAAGGTCTATCATGACGTTGGCGACGTTCCGGCTAGCCTGGCTGGTCCATAGATGGCGCGTGGCCCAAGAATCCGAACCATCTATAAACAGGATGTCATGGCTTCTTATCGCGAACCGACGAGTAACCGTGTGTCTATGGAACCGTTTGCGCGGAAACAGGGGCATAGTGACATCAAAATGGGTCAAAGGCTCCTTCAGCGCAACGTGTCTGCTTTCGTGATTAACACCCAGCAGGGGGCAGACCTATTCAGCAACGCGCGTTTAGTATTTGCCATACAAGGCGAAAAGTACTGGGTACCAGATTCCGGGGGTTTATAGAAATGTGTTAACTTAAGGATGGAAATGTTCATATCGTGAATCCCGCCGAAAACTGACTGACCTGTTCAACCTTGTCATAATGGGACGGGAAACGGCAAGTAAACCCGCGACCTGGTTCGGTGGGATTAAGCGTGTCAATACGAATGATGCGGGGTGTTCGGATGAATTCCTCCCAGATCATTAAACGGATTTCGGCGGGGAGATGGTTGAACGTGGTGGCTCTTTTCGGAGCACCTTTGCGGGGTCGTTTTCGGGGCCGTTTTGGGGCTTGTTTTGGGGCTTGTTTTGGGGCTTGTTTTGGGGCTTGTTTTGGGGCGCGTTTTCGAGTTTGTCTTTCGGGGACATCCTCTACAGCCTCGAGGATTTGCTGATAGGCTCGTTCTCTGGCCCTTGGATCAGTGGAATGCGCCGCAGTCCCAGTGCTATGTTGTTGTTTAGTTCTGCTTCTCGTTTGGCGGATACTTCTTTGCTGCTCAACCCATTGCTCGGCCCTCTGCTTGACTCTGCTTCTGGTTTGACAGACCATGGTGAGTGATCGGGGCAGGCAGAGTATGCACACAAGAGCCAGACCGATGGTGTGCAAAAGGTGTGCGTGTTATACAGTATGTGAGTAAAGAGACGCCTCTCTTATAACGTAATCAGGTCCCTGCACAATGTTTACATTTGCTTGAATGGATTCAGCGTAAATCACCCGTTTTACCCAGTACCACGGTGTCTCAGGGAATGCTGGCCAATTATTGGACAAGAAGAGTAGTACGCAACAGTGCGTTGGTTAAAAGAAAAAGAAAATAGGTAGTATAACACGAGCCGCCACTCTGGCAGTGCCTTTATTAAGTACCAACTTTGGGTGATGGGAGCCGATATGAGCCTGCCCTCAACTCTCTACTATACAATTGCTTACACCACAGCTTCACGAAGAAGAAAAAAGAAAAGAAAGGACAAAGAAAAGGGAGAAAAGAAAAGAAAAGAGGGAGAGAAAAAAGGCAACTATCAGTAATAGCTATTATTGACACATAATACAAACGTGACTACTAAGTCTAAGGGTACAATACAGCTGGAGCTAGGTGGTAATAATACAGTACAGGCAAGGGAGACCCGTCTCACTTAAGGCTAACAAAGCCCAACCAACCTCTTCTGTACATTATTTTGAGTCCTGTTTCGCCTTCTCAGCAATCTCTTTCGCCCGTTCCGACTTTTTCTCCAGGACCTGTTTCAGCTCATCCATCGTCTCTTTCAGCAGCTTCTCGCCCTCATCTTTATGTTTATCGGCAACCTCCCTTAGCTGGTTTACCTTCTCCAGAATCTCCGAGCCGCTGGGAATCAACTTGAAGTACTGATCAATACCCAGACTGCTGGCGACCTTCTCACCCTTGGATTTGGCCTTGTTGACGTAGTCCTCGAGCGCGCCTGTGTCACCCGACTCGACTGCCTTCTTCACTTGGTCAAAAAGCTCCTTCACATTACCCTGCTTCAAGGCATTTGCGTTCTTCTCGACCAGCTCCTTGACCTTGGGGTTCTTGTCGAGATAGGGCTTTGCCTCTTCTAAACCCTTTTTCCAGGCTTCGTCGCCAAGTTTCTTCACCTGCTGGATCTTTTCTTCGACCAAGCGGCGCACCTTGTCCAAATTCGCCACGCTGACGCCGCCGCCTAATATATCTTTAACCTGGTTCCATGTCTCGTCAACCTGCTTCTTCGCCTCGGGGCCGTAGTTCTCTCCCATCTCTTTTAGTTGGTCGATGCTTCCACCGAACTTCTCCTTGGCTTGTGGGTGGTTGTTGAGGATATCAGTCAGCGCGTCGCCGGCCAGACCTCCGAACTTCTTTGTCAGGTCGGTCAAGATATTGTAGGCTTTGGATGCCGACTCTAAGCTGAGGCCCGATTTGGACAGGTCCTGGAATTGTTTGTAGGCGTCACTAACGATTTGGTTGACTTCCTCTCGGTGGTTCTCTTTCAAAGTCTCGACGTCCTTGAATACCGTGTCAACATATTGACGGCCGCCAGGCACCCAGGCAACATAAGAGTAGGCAAACTCCTTCATATAGTTGACTGCGCTGTCTACATCGGGTGTTTGGCTCTGGAGTTTCTTCGCAGCTTCTTTGTATTTCTGATTGATTTCTTTGGCGCCCTTGTTGATCGTTCGGTGCATTTTGCCCGATGGTGTGACCAGATAGATGCCGTACAGAGCTATACCGGCTGCCAGACCACCGGCTGCACCCGCAGCAAAGTGGGAACTTCCCTGGCTCGCTGCATTGCTCGATGTCGAAGCAGACGATGAAGACTGGAAACGGGCTCGTGCCGGGCATGATGTGCGACCAGCGCGGGCAGACCGCGCAAGTGCAGTTCGGGCAATCGGTCTTGTGGTATTCATGTTGGAATTTGTATTGCAGAGGGGTTGGGAAAAGGGTACGTATTGATGATGTTGTGATGTTGTTTGGAAAGCAACTTTCGCAGCGAAGGGAGGTTTTATGTGTAGGCACAGATTGAATGCAACTAAGGTTAGTATCGTAAAGGCAACTTTTAGAAAGGCTACGTCACGACGGACAAACGTCAATAAAGATGCGCTTAAGCGTCAAGAAAACCCGCCCTATTTTAACTGTTTCCCAGGAATCCGCGTCAATGACGTCATGACTGTGTAATTGTGTGAAGAGAATTCGAGCGGCAGACCGTCACCAAGAATTTATCGCGTACTATGCAGAGATCAGAGTATTACAAGAATCAATACCTCGCTCAATTGAGTTAGTAGATAACCCGCGACCCTCCTAAGTTGAGCAACATGACATCGTGCTTTCGAGACTGGTATCATGACGTTACTTATAGAAGAATCGGCGAGCGGACCTACGGGAAGTGTTCATTTAGGATCAATTGAATTAAATCAGTACATATCCCAAGTCGAGAGCTGCTCAATTACTCTACTTGGTGATAATAGACGATAAAAGTGTCCTGAGAAACAAATGTAACACAGGTGAATGTGAACAGCACTATAATAGGAATCCAGGAATCCGGCCGCTCCTTGTCTTGCAAAAGGGGACGAAGGACGCTGATAACGCCAATAACAGCATAGGAAATCTATCTGAACAGTAGAAAGACACAAGAGATACAGAATATCTTTACAACCTAGCCTTCCCCCAGGTCCTGCCCGTCTCGTCCTTGTAGGTAGCCATCGCATTTCTCTTGGTATCATCTCCATGAAGGATGGGAGAAGGTACATCGAACGCTGTCGCGTCTGCCTTCTCTTTGCGGTCCCCGGCCTCGACATAGTCCCGTTCACTCTCTCCCAGGTAAAGCTGGCGGGGGCGCCAGATCTTGACACCAGATGGGTTGAGCATCATCTGGCGCCAGTGGGCAAGCCAACCGACGCACCGGGGCACGGCGAACAGCACTGGGTAGAAGTCGAGCGGGAAGCCCATCGCTTGGTAGATGAGGCCAGAGTAGAAGTCGACATTGGGGTAGAGGTTCCGGCTGCGCATGAACTCGCTCTTGCGTGCATAGTCGGCAAGCTCCAGCGCGGTGTCGAGCAGCTTGTTGCGTCCCGTGACGCGGAATACATCGTCGGCCAGGGCGCGGATTGCGGTTGATCGTGGGTCCACGTTTTTGTAGACGCGGTGACCGAAGCCGACAAGGACTCGCTCGCGACGCTCGACCTTTTGCATGAATGCCGGCACGTTCTCGGGCGACCCGATCTCCATCAACATGCGGATTGCGCTTTCTGATGCGCCACCGTGTGAAGGTCCGTAGAGCGCGGCGCACCCGGCCGCTACTACGCTGAACGGGTCGACCAGCGAGCTGCCGACCTGGAGGACGGTGGCCGTTGAGCAGTTGACTTCATGGTCAGCGTGGATGATGAATAAGGCATCCAGAGCCTTCTCTAGCACGGGGTGCGGCCTGTATTCGGTACCGGAAAGATGATCTAGTAAGTACAAGAAGTTGCCCGTGTAAGACAGACCCTGGGCAGGGCGGTTGAAGGGCCGACCTTGGCGCATGCGGTAGGATGCAGCCGCTAATGTAGGAGCTTTCCCGATGATTCGGAGAATCTGCTTGTCGAGGATTTGCAACGATGCTATGTCACCCGACGCAGCGTTGGTGTACAGCTTCTGTCCCGCGAGCGACGGGTTGGCCTCCGGGGCAAACGCGCCCATTGTAGCAAATGCCGAGGTCAGCATAGACATGGGGTGCGAGTCGTATCGGAACGACTTGAACATGCCCTCGATATCCGAGTGGATGTAGTTGTGGTGCATAACCTCATTTTGCCACGTCTCATACTGCGAAGTGGTTGGCAGCTCTCCGTAGATGAGGAGAAAGGCAGTCTCGAGGAAATTGCTCTTCTTGACAAGCTGCTCGATGGGATAACCACGGTAGCGGAGGATCCCCTGCTGTCCATTTATATAAGTGATCTTGCTGTTAATCACAGCCGTGTTGATATAGCCAGGGTCAAAGACCCTGAGGCCCTGCTCCGTCTCGTCTTCTTCCCGGTCGTTACCTTGCACGTCCTTAATCTTCTTAAAGTCTGTTGCTAAAATCGAGTTGTTCTTGATCGGGATCTCATAGACTTTGTTGTTCCGGTTGTCCACCACCGTCAGCGACTGACGGGGTGCTTGCTTTGAGACTATCGCCATCTTTGTGCGAAAACTTGGTGAGCTAACTTGGTACGTTCACTGCTGCCTCCCTGGCTGGGAGATGAGGCCGTCGTAATTTGGACGCTACAACAACAGCTCTAGCAAGACGTCCCTTGATGTGTTCCAATGCTAGCTGGTACTTTCAGTCTCGGCTGATGGGAAAGGCAGAAGCAACCGACTGGTTTGATGTAGGACACCATCACCATTATCCGAGACTAGCGGAGTTGAAGCTGATTCATGCGTGCCGAGGTTGGTAGTTGGTGGCTGATTGGTATGCTCGGCATTCCGCGGCACTAGACAACCCCAGTCCAACTACTGTACGTACTAACTCATGTGAAAATAAAAATTCCCATCACAGCTGCAATGCAACCATCGCTATCAATCGAGTAGTGTTTAAGTAACTCTATTTCATTTATAATGGAAAAGAAAGAAATATTCCATATTACGCGTGATCCAATCCTCTGAAGGCAGTCCTCAAATAATATGCGAAGTTGTTAAATCACAGAAAATCGCAGGGCACCAAAACGATCGTGGAAAGTACCATACGGAGCAGAGAGCAACAATTTGCTGCACATAGTTCTTAATGCCCTGAATGTTGCGCATAGAATAGTAGTAAGTAGGTAGGTAGCCTAGGTTAGCTTTCATTAATACGTATAAGGTGCGCAAGGAACTACCTAATCGGTCTACAAGCGCGCTATGTGGTTGCTATGCACTGTTTAATCATTTTGAAATTGAGAGATAGCAAAGCTGTTGGAAAAAAACATGGAAAAAAGCCTTGAACTACAAAAGGGTTGTCACCTACAATTAAAAACTATCAATGTTATAAGGGGAATGGGTAGTAATAGGCATGGTGGTGATGGCTAAAACAACATAACTGTCCAATTGAAAGTATAGACAGATAAATAGAATCTTTGAGGGGTAATTAAAACGGCCGAAGGTTGTTAAACGTCATGTATTTGGTAGAATGAATAATTGGGAAATATGGCCATGGCCTGCGGGCTCGGAGCTCTCTTCGAAACCGATAAAATTCTTGGCGCGAATTGAGGAGTCACCGAAAGTCCATCAGCTTATACTGGCTACCTGCCAGTCGAAGCTTCAACCAAGAATCCGAGGAGTGCTTTACGCATCTTAGCCGGATTCTCGACTATAGCAATGTGACACCATTCCCCAGCGCCATTAGCAGTCCGTGTTTCTTGGTCTGCTCTGATATTAATTCCAAAAGTAATTAGAACGAGACAATCCCAGTCGAACAAAGCGACATGGCAAGTTCCTTCCTTAACTGCATAATTGGCAGCCTGCTTCATCATCTTCAGTGAATTCCCTTTAAAGAAAGTTCTGTCGCGGTTACTGCTCGCTTCCTCAATGTACTGATTGATTTGGGTTTGCCGGTTAGGTTGGTTGTTATCAATCAGGCGGCAGGCTGCTGCGAATTCGTTGAGGCGGATGGTGCCCCTTTTTTTGAATTCGATAACGGCGAAAGTAGAGCCCGAAATCCTGTAGCTCACATCGGTTCGGATGCGGTTTGCGGCGTGCTCGGAAAGACATCGGGTGTTGGGTTTGAGGGCAGACAGGACTTGGTTAACTGGGTGCAGTAGATACAGAGCTGCAGCACGTGTTACATCCCCCTCAACTAGAAGCTCTATCGCCTGCTCCTTTCTGTAAATGAACTCGAAATCCAGATGTTTAAGGTGATTATGATAACGTTTATTTCCGAGAGTAGAAGCGCCCTTTTCCCAGTAGGAATCTCCAACGTTGGTCCAGAACTTGGGCGCATCTGTTCTCCTTGTCGATTCTCCAGACAATTGAATGTCTGTGGACAAGCTCGAGTTATCATCTTGGTATAGTGGTAGAGACTCCTCGAAAGATCGCAAGATTGTAGGCGGGTATGGATTATGCTGAGATGAAGAGGCCATCATAAGCAAAAGTAAGGCCACAGTACTTAAGAGTAGTTAATGTGAGATAATATATATATTAAATAAACAGATGGTATAATGTATTGAATAAACAGATATGATAATGTAAAATAAAGTGCGAGTTGTTGAGCTTATAATTTTCATGTAAGATGGTGCCGATGGCAGGTATATATAGATCTCTGAGATATTCATTAGCAAATTTCCCTCTCTACCAACTATTGAGTAGCTTGCGTTAAAGGAATGAGTTGGTCCTGCCAACAAGGGCAATGACACGACCACCCCAATAGTATGGCTGGTTATGTTTGACGACTCATGCAAATTATTTAAGCGCCTGGCTTAGCTGTTGGTTCCGGTATTGACTAACTGTTCCAACCCGCCAGTTCGGTTCACACTGCGCTTGGTCTAGAGAGAGTCTGAGCCCTTGTGATCTGATGGGGGGGTAGAGCCGGAATGGAAAAGGAGACTCAGCATCAGCTAACTAATTGTTAGCTCTGAACACAATTTCCGAGTATTTCATTGTACTCTTCGTGGTTCATGGTGGGACGAATGCGAAAGCTTGGTGTTCATATCAAAAACTCTGATCGATCATCCGTGCTTTGGTAATTTTCACATTTCACCTTCAATACATCACAGCACATCTCAAAGGAAAAGCTGTACGGCCTTAAGCGCCCACGGGCCACGGCGTCTCCATGTGGATACACCATCAATGGTCATATTCTTCTGTTGGTTTCAGAACTGAGAACAATCGATGAACGGCGGCTTGATGTTAGGAGGCCTGGTGGTTTGCCAAGCCATAGTTCCAACTCCTAACAGTACCGTGTGCTATAGCATGCTACCTCAGCCCGATGCCACACGGCGTATGTACCGGTCCGTGGTGAAGTGGCCAGTAACACAAGGATAAATAGGCTGTGGGGCCAACACTACCTAGGTCTAACATGCAGGTATATCCAACAATTAGCCAACGACGAATATAGAATCGGTCGAATCTTGTCAACTTCGATAAGCTGGTAAACCAACAATGAACTTAGCTTTAGAATGCCCTTGGACCACTCATGACCTGTTATCATAGGTATGAAACTAACACCGACATAACACGGGCATCAACTGGCCAATAAATTAAGCACACAAGCCGGGCTGTCATATGACTCATATCTTAAGCGCGCGCGACTTCAAAATAGTATCGCCATCAGCATGTTACCAACAGACACTTACAGCATCTCGACATAGAATGCCCGCGTGCATGCCTCGCTGGTCGCATGAACTTTACGCGCCCTGTTGGCGAGGACCCAAAGGGCCTTTTAGACCCTTGGAGAATTATTAGTTGTTGCAATTAACTGGGTATTAGACACTGTAGGATGTTGGATGTTGGTAAAAGATTAATCCTCACTGCAGTTGTACTAGCAGCAGGGCAGGCCTAAATCTGCAGTTGGCACGCTGTTGCATATAGTGTCATCTGGCCAACAAAACCCAACACAGTGTGTACGCAATAAAGGAGTCATATGGGTCCATTGTAACTGTCCGAAGCCTAAAAAGACCTAGAACAATACAATATAGCTCAATGACGGATAGTTTGCGGCGGCTGATAAGTATGGGTGTAGACCATGTAGTTGATGGGAGATGGGTAAAAGTGAAGCACCTTACATCTACGAATCTATGTATGTAGAATAAATACAGTGTGTCAATAATAATCACGCGGTAGTATGGCACTGTGTGACAGGGGCTCCCATTGAGAGATAGGCCCATGTGACACCAACAAATAATATTTCCCCCAATGTTCCTTCTACTGTAGTCTGTATCTGCAATATTTATTTAGTAAGTACATAACTACCTATCACCATATCGCCATTCAACTCGCTTACCTTCGTTCATCCTTCACAGCGTTCACAATACGACTCTTGCTAAATAAATACCTTGCCGAACCACCTCAGCATCCAATAAGCAGGCTCGCTATTACATACATCCCGTCGTTGTCGCGATCAATCCGCATCTTGCTCTTTTACGCACCTATATCACTCCACCGGTAGGTTGCGATAACCCAATAATATTCCTTAAGCCGCATGCCCACATACCGATCAACTCCTCACTCAACGAACATCATCTAGGAACTCGCGTGGATTCAGTTGGTGAATTGGCTTGGCCTAATAGATTTCGGATTGCCTGCTATGGGTTGGGAACCGCTTCTGGATCCCGATCGGCCAGCATGTCCGTACCTACCGGGCTTCGTCATACACGCCACGGAGCACGAGCCTCCTCCCGCGTTTGGCAGAGATTATCCTCCGAAAACACGGCGTGACCCGCCCGACGGTTTGATAGATAGAATGACTCAAACCCAGCTCGTACTGGATTATCCGCCCCAGGATACGCGGTGGACCCGTTCAGCACCCCCACGTACCGCCACGCTCACCATTATGAAGAGGATACCAAATGGTCGTGATCGCCATGCCAAACTTGTCGTCTGTCGAGTTCTTGTCAAGGGCCATCATCGGCCATACACCGCCGTTGCCAAAATTTACGACGCTTTACACTACTCTCCCGAAGATTCCCTCGAACGATATGTCACCATGCACGCTGACTGGGACTATAGTTGGGAGGCATTAGCCTATGCTTCTCTCCAAACACCTAAACACCCGCAAAAGCCTGGCTTCGCGCCTGAGTATTACGGGTCGTGGACTTTTGACTCGACCCTAACCTGGCAAGGCAAAGCGCACAAGCGCTCAATTCGGCTAATCTTGATTGAGCACATCCGCGGGGCATCCATTTCGAATTTATACACCCGCAAGCATCCAGATTCCCAACCCGACGCTTTTCATTTTCCGGAAGCGTATCGCCTTGATATCCTAGCTGAGATCTATGAAGGCGTCGTGAAACAGGAACACGCAGGCATCAGTCAACGTGACCTCGCACCGAGAAATGTTATGCTGGCTCCTAGCCCCCAAGGAGGCAAGATATCACAAGCTCTACCCAGAGTAGTGCTAATAGATTACAATCAAGCGACTGTATGGAAGCACACCAAGCTAGCACTCTACTGGGAGAGAAAAGACCAGCCACTCCCTCTCAACCCAGGACAATATTTTTGGGACTATCCTTTGGATGAGTTCCGGGGCTGGTATCCAGCTGAATGGGACCGTGGTGAACAAGGGTTGAAATCTTATCAAGACTGGCTTTTGGCAAAATTTGTCTGGAATCAGACCGACTTCGCACCCATCAAGAAAGATCACCCCTCGATGGTACGCCTGGATCGAGTTAACGGGGACAATAAACGATGACCTACCTGGTCGCTTGATGCTGCACTGCATACTGTACACGTCTAATATCGAGGTGTGCTACGTTATAGTATATAACTTAATATCAGTACTACAGCACTCACTGTATACCGGCAAGAAACGATTTATAATTCTATTAAGAGTCCACCAGTTCGGTCCAGTTCGGTCCAGTATAATGCGAAAGATTACAGCTTTTAGGTCCTAAAAGTTTTAGCTCACTCGGGTTTACTATCAATCATCAGTCGCTGTGAATACGTCAAGAAGATCAAAATGTATATTAAGGCTTAAATATAGATATTCAAACTTTGATGCTGGTTGTTGCACGCGTCGAACACCTTTGATACCTTGTCCATGTGTAGCCTGCAGACATCGGCGAGCCTCGCTGAGATAAACCTTCTTCATAAATGAGGCTATTCAGCCGTATCATAAGTATTGAAAGATTTAAGCATATGGAAATATTATCAAATGTGTTTTACTTTAACTTTACCAATATGTGTATATTTATTATCATTATCCGTGTAGACGCATCTCTAAAGCATCCTTACGAGATATGGCAAAAGTAGTTTGAAAGTAATCGATAATATACTTCACATCACGTATTCCCTCGTTGTGAGAGAGCGTCCGGACTCCGAATATGTCGCCTAGTGTTTCCACTACGAAATTGCGCTGCCAGGGGTTGTCTTTCAAGATTCGCGACCCAACATGTCCAATCAAGTAACCAACCTGCCCCAATAGTCAATCTAATTGTTAAGGCTTAATAGTTTACCAAATAATCAATCGACTCTTGCAAAGCATTGTGGCAAGGGTTATTCCGGCGATTTTAGAAAAGGACAGTTCCAAGCGACGACCAGTATCCAATTATCCCCAGAAGCTAAATATGCAGCTTGCCTTCTCTGGATATATACCAACTTCATGTCCTCGCTTTCGGCGCATTGTACATGTACAACTGTTGGCACTACGCTAGCGGGTCAGGTGACCCACATCCACTATAAGTAGCGTACTGTATAAGCAGGTCACCTAGCTAGTACTCCATTTTATTTACAACCTAATATAAAAAAATACATTTTGAGCTATTTTTTTGGCTTTACGCCAATAAGTAATAGCTAGCGATTGTAATTATTGTTGTTTTTTTTATTTTTAGTTATTTTTATTTTTAGCTTAGCAGTTAAAACGGAAAAATTTTTAATACAAGTGAAATTTAGCCGTATAAACGTTTTTTCGGCGTTTACGAAGTTTTAAATTTTTTTTCTCTTTTTTTTAACGCTGCCGGCGTTTTTTATTTTTGTAGATTATTTGTCGGCTATTTTTCGAACCATTAATTTATTAATTATTTATTCGATAAAATTTTTATATTTAATATATTATTTTAAGCTAAATAAATTTTTCGTTTTTTAGTTTTAAATTATTTATTTATTTAATTGTTTATTTTTTACAATTTAGCTTTTATAATTACTTTGTTAAATTTTTTTTTTAAAATTAGTAACGTTATTTTTTATTTTTTTAAATAAATAAAATATAAAGCCGCACTTAGTTTTTTTTTTAAAATATTAGCAAAAATAATAATTGCGAGCAAATTTCCAGCAAAAACCTTTTTTAAAAAATTTATTAAATATTTTATTTTTAAATTTTTTTTAAATTCCGTTGGATTTTTTACTTTTAAATTTTTTTTAAAGCCCGGCTAATTTTCCTATATTTTTGCACGAGAACCCGGTTAAACTTTATACTTTTGTTTTAAATAAATTATTTTTTATAAACTTTACAAAATTAGCTAAACGTTAATTTGCTATTTTTACCTTTAAATTATTTATATTTATAGCTTATTTATTATTTGCGGCAAATGTTGCCGCTTTTATTGCTGCCGCTTTTAGTGCTTAAAAAAAACATAGCTAAACTTGTTATCCATATTATAACCCGGGTTTAGCAAAATTTTTTTGCATTATTATTTAAATTATTTTTTTTCCGTTTTAAAAAAATTAAATTTTTTAATTTATTTGCTTAAAACCATAACAAATTAAGTGTTATCGCGTTTAAAAAACAAACTATTTATATTAACATGTAAATTTTTATAAATTAGCTAACTTATTTAGCTAAAATTTATAGTAAAAACAAAGTTAAAACAGTTTAAATAACCTGTTTGCAAGCCACAGCTTTTGCCTAGCATACAATTAAGCTTATCAAACAAAAAAAATTAACTTTAAACACTTAAATAATCAAAAAAATATGCAAAAAAATCTAATTATACTTTAAAATTAACCACAGCAATATATTTAAAAGTTTATAATAACGCTATTTTTTTTTATATAATTTTTAGTGTGGCTAAGTTTTTCGTTTTTTTATTTAAAGCGTTATTTAAAATGCTAAGTTTTATAACTATATAAAAAAAAACTAGCTTTTTGCCGCTTTTAAAGCTTTAAATTTTAAAATTTAAAGCAAATTAATTAAACTTATAGCAAAAACTAAGTTAAACAAATTTTTTAAAAAAATAAATAACCAAAAAAACATTATTATTAACAAAGTTTATTAATTGCTTTAATTTATTTTTACCTTTTTAGTTACCGCGTTTTATAGCAAACAGTAATTTTTTTTTTCAAAATTTTTTATACAGCTAATTTTTTTTTTACGGTTAATATTTTAATATTTAATATATTAACAATTTATTTTAACTATAAATGTAAAATTATTACCAGCTTTGTTAAAGCTATAACTTTTAAAAAAAATATTAAAATTGCCGCTTAAAATACCGCAAACGTTATTTATTTTAGCATTTTTTTTAACATTTTTTTTTAGCTTTATATTTAAAGTTTAAAACTATTTCGATATTAAAAACTATTTTAAGGCTAAAAAAGCAATCCGCTAAACTATATTTTTTAGCAAACGTTAACCCGCTAAAATTAGCAAATTTTTCGGCAATTTTCCTAGCTTTAAAAATATCGTTTTTAAATGGTATTTTACGGCTAGCAAAACTTTAACAATTTTTAAAAATACGACAAATTACAATCGTTAAAATAAAATATTCCAAATAAATATTATTTTACCAAATTTTTTAAAGATTTAATTTTAGCTTTATTTTATTTAACAAATATTAAGTTTAATTTTATTTTTAGCTGCAGTAATATTTTATTAAACTTTAAATTACTAAGACTTTTTGCCGTAAATTATTTAAAAAAAACAATTAATTTTAGTGTTATATTTAATAAAACCGTTATTTGTCGGAAATATTTAAACAAATTCCCATTTAATAATATTTTGCATAATTATATTTAAAAAAATATATATTTGCTACCTCTTTAAAATAAATTAAATATATAAATATAGCTATAGCTGCCGCATATTAAGCTATAAACCGCAGCAAGCTTGTTATAACGCTTTTACCGGATATTACTTTTTATATAAAATTTAAATAATTTATTATTTTATTTTTAGTTAATTTCCGCTTTAACCTAGGCATAAAATTTATTTACAAGTTTAAAATTTACTTTATTATATTTTTTATGCTAAATCCCGAAACGAAAACTTAAGTTCTAGTTTGTAAAAATACTAGTTGCACAAAAACTTTAGCTAAAATTAATTAAGTATAAAAAAATTACCTAAATACTAAAATTTGTTGTTATGCAATATTAATAACTATTTAAAGCATAGCAAAAAATTATTATATTATTTTAAATTATGCTATTTTTCCGCTTTTGTTTAAAAATATTCGCGATAAATAGCACTATATAGTTTAAATTGTTTGTAAAATTACTTTAGTACGCAAATTGCAAACTAATATATTAATTAATATTAATTTGCTTAATATTAAACAGTTTAACATATTTATATTTTAAAAACTTGCCGTTATACAATTTTATAAAGTAGCAATTTTTTTATTAATTATTTTTAAAGCATTAAAATAAGCTAAAGTTATTTTATTTCAGGCAATATAAGTTTTACTTTATATATAGCAATAATTAGCTGTGTTATTAGCCGCGTTATTTAGCTAAAACTTTATATTTAAGCCGATAACAAATTTAATATTTTATTTTGCAGCAGTAATTAATAATTAAATCAGTTAATTATCCATTCGGAATAATATATTTAAACCTATATTTTTACTAAAAAACTTTATTTTAAGCTATTTATTTTTAATAAAATTTAATTGCCGCAAATACCTGGTTAAAAATTTCTAGTTTTATAATTTATTTTTGCGACAAAAATTATTTTTGTCTAAAAAAACCTTTTTTTTTAAGTCGCGAAAATTTTTAGCGTTAAATTTTAATACTATTAAATATTTATTAAACATTACTATATATAAACATTTAAATCCGGCTATTATTTAAGCTTTTTATAACTTTATATTTGCATATAAAAATGTTTTTTAAAATAAAAAATCGGCTATCGTTTTATTTAACAAGCTATTAATATATTAGCTAAAATTTAACTAGAAAAAAAACGCCTTAAAAAATGCCGTTTATATCCGGTAAACGCAAAAAACCAGGCTATTATTTACAATACTATAAAAAATTTTTTAGCACACGATCAAATTTTTTAAACTAAACAGTTTACCTTATTTTTTTAGCCAATATTTATTATTTAGCAAATTATACTAAATAAAAAAAAAAGTTAAATAGTTGTTAATATTTAAAGCTTTAATAAAATAGTTTTTTAAAATATATATTTAATAAAATCTCAAAATTAAATGCTCGGGAAAATCGCAAATAAAAAATTTGTTTTTTTTATAAATATTATACTTTTTTATTATTAATAGCTTTTTTATTTATTTACCCGCTAGGCTATTATTATTACCACATAAAAAAAATAATATATATTTAATTGCCTCGTTATAAAATATAAAAATAATAATGCTTACGTGTAACGCTAAATAAATAATGCATTTAAACCCGTTTTTAACGCTAATTTATACTGCGATAATATTTATATTGCGTTAAAATTTTTTTAAAACTATTATAATAATTTAAAACGCGTTTTAACTATTTTATAATAGCAAAATATTTTTATTAACCTTTTTAAATTTTTTATAAAAATTTTTAATGCTGTTATTTTAAGCCGTTTAGCCGATTTTTTTAGTTTGTTAACAATTAAAAAGCATTTTGCAGCTATTAAACAAATTAAATTCCCATATTTACTCCAAAATTTGAAAACATTTCTCGGTATAGCCGGATATATAAAATCAAACATTTTTTGTTACGCTAAATTAAATAAACTATTAAAAAAATAAAAAACCGATTTATTACGCCGCAATTTCCGTAAAAAATCATTTAAAAACAAACGTAAAAAATAAGCATTTAGCGTTTTTATTAACCGTTTTACCGATTTAAAACAAAATTTTTTTTAATTAATTAAAAATGCGTTAATTAAATATATTACGCTTTTTTACTTTATTTTCACTTGTTTTTTATATATTAATTTTAACGTTTTTTAATATAACATTAATATTTTTGTTTATTATATTGCAAACAAGTTTTTTGCTAAAATTTTATCCGAAAATATATCCCAGCTAATTTTTTTACAACATATTTTTTTTGGACAGTTATTTAATTAATAGCTTTTATTTTATAAATTTTGTTTAACTAAAAAAAAAAAATACTAGCTTATTAAAATAAAGGTTTTAAGCTTTGTTTAAACGCTTTAAAAATGTTAACATTAAATTAACGTAATTTAAAATAAAATATATATATTTATAAATTATACCTTTATTATCGGGCTTTTATAACAAAAAAATATTGTTAATTTTATAGCTTTTAGCAATTAAAATTATTAAAAATAAATTGTTTAATAGCTAGTTATATAAATTATATGCTATAGGTTAAAATATAATATGCAAGCTTGGTAAAAACTATATTATCTATAGGTTTACTCGTTAATTAAATAATAGCTTAAAATAATAAATATATTAACTAATTTAATAAAAAAAAATTTATTATTTAGTTATTTTGTACGTAATACCTAGGCTTTTTATATTACTGTTGTTTTTTTTTTTTTTTTTTGTCGGATTATGTGCTCCGGAAATAGTTTTTATAAGGTAAAATTTTTAAAGTAAAACTGCCAAAGTAGTTTTTTTGCAAAATAAATTTTTTAAAGCGCTAATTTTAATAAAGCTTATTTTGCGCATATTTTAATTAAATGTGCGCAAAGTAAAATTTTGCAAAGCAAGGCCGCTAAAATAGCATTTTTGCAGGGTAAATTTTTTAAAGCGCTAGTTTTATATAAACACTAGCGCAAAATAAATTAAACTAAATATTAAATTTATTTGTTAAAATTTTATTAATTTTGTTAATATTAGCTTTATAATATTTTTATATATTAATAATTAATTAAAAAAATTTAATACATTTTTTTAATTAAAATATATAAGCAAAAAATGTTTATATAGCTTAATTTTTTTTTAATTTGCTTAAAATCGCATTTTATAAATTATTATAATAAATTTTCTATATAATTTTTTTTTTAAAATTAATTTATTTATACGGGAGTTTTTTAAACTATATTTTTAATTTAAATAAAATTAATAAATATATAAAAAAAGCCAACCGGCGGGTTAAATTGCAATTAATAAACTAAGTGTTTAATAAACTATAGTGCTTATTTTTACTATAAAATTAAAGCTTTAATAATTAATATTTACTAAGTGTTATTAATTTTTAATATTTTTAATAAATAATATTTATTAAATGTTATTAAACCCCGACGCTATTAATAAATAATATTTATTAAATATCACTAGCTTTTAAGCATAGCAAAAAAAGCTACGTTATTAAAATTGCTATAATATAAATAATTTAAATTTTTATAAACAAGTAAAAAATGCTAAGTTATTTTTTATTAGTAAATAATATTTATTAAAAACTTTTAATTTTTAAGTACAGTAAAAAAAACTGCGTTATTAAAGTTGCTATAATATAAATAAACTTTAATATTAGCAAAAGTTTTTTAAGCAGTTTATAATGTATTATTAGGGAAGCTTTATATAATAAAGCTATTAAAAAATATAAATGTTTTTTTTAGCTAAAAAAACATTAAATAAATTAGCCCGAGTTTTTTATAAATATATAAAATTAAACAATTATAATAAATAATTTTATAGTTATAATTATTATAAGCTCGATTAAATACCGGATTAATAGTTGCTTTAGGTTTTTTAACGTTAAAACAAATACTTTGTTATATTTACTTTAAAAAAAACTTATATAAATATGCGGCAATAAAATTTCTGCTTAACAGTTAAAAATAACCTTAATTATAACTTTTCCGGTAAATTTTCCGAATTAACGCATTAATAATAAAAATAAATTAACCAATTATTAAAGCAATAGCAAAAGCTTAATAAAAAAATAAATTATTAACAAAAACGCAATATTTTTAAACAGTAATAATAATTTAAGCCGTAAAAATTAGCTTGGTAAAATTTAAAAACTAAAAAAAATGCCGGTATAATATTTTTAAGTTTTGTTATTTTATATAAATATAATTTTAAAAAGTTGATTTACTTTTTAAAAATATTATTTATTGCTATTTTGGCTTAAATAAATTACCTTTTTTAAAACTTAGCTGCTTAGCAAAAAAACTTTAAATAAATAAATAATTTAAAAAAACTTTTTATATTAATTTATTAATACTTTTAAAAGCCGTTTTAGTTTTGCTGTTAAAAAAAAACGTTATTTAGGTATAAATTATTAGTTTATTTTATATAAGCATAACTATAGCTAGTATAATTTTTAAAAATTACTTTTTTAAAATTTTGTTTTTTTTTTTACAATAAAAAATATTTAGCGCAAATTAACCGGCAAATATAGTTAATAAAAGTTTTGCTGCCTAGTAAATAAGCTTTTTTTGTATTATTAACAATAATTTTTTTTATAATTTTAATATATAACCAGCAATAATAAATAATTTTTAATTTATTAGTTAACCAGCATTTATTAAAAAGCAAAAATCGGAAAATATTATCTTTTTAAAAACTATAGCTAATAAATATTACTAAAGCACTTTTTATAAAGCTAATAAATATATTATAAAAAACGTTTGCGCTAATTATACAATAAAATATTTATTGCTTTATTATGCTGCAGCTAAAATTTATAAAAAAAAAATCGGCGCTTAGCGCTTAGCAAAATATTTATTAATTTTTTATGTTTTAAAAACTGTAATTTATAATGCCAGTATAGTTAACATAAATAATTTAAGTTATATTATTTAGGTTTTATTATTTAACTTGCTATTTTTAACGAGGCTTAGCGCTAAATATATTAACAGTATATAGTTTTTAAATAGTAAAAATAATAAGTATATAATATAAAAAAATAAAAGGTTATAATTAATAATATAATATTTTTTTAATAAAAATTAAAATAATAATAGTAAGCTTTAGTAGCAAAAAGTTTATTTTTTTATTTAAAAAAAAAAGTATTGCTATGCGTTTTTTAGTTAGCATTAATTATGCCGATTTTTTAGTTAATAAAAAAAGCTAAAAATAGCTTTAAATTTTTAGCCGAAAAAACTAAAAGTTTGGCCAGTTTTTAAAGCACCGCTATAAATTTAAACATTTGTTAAAACTTGGCTTATTTTATAAAAACAAAAGCTTTAATTAAGCTATTTGCGGGCATTTTTTCGGTAAAAATATATTTTATATTTACTAGGCTAGCTTTTTATATTTTTTAAACAAATTAAAACTTTATTAAAATATATTTAGTACGTTAATAATGTTTTAAATTTTTAAAAGTGGCAATAATTTTTGTATTATTTTTAAAAATAATAATAAATTTTTTAATAAGCAGTTTAATTTTTTTAAATAATTTTTTAAGCTATTAAGCTTTTTTAATTGCTTTAGTAAAAGCAATATATTTAGCTTTAAAAGTAAATAAAGCAATAGTATTAATTTGTTTAAATTTTTAGCTAACCGCAGCACTAGCAATAATAATAGTATATATTTACGTTAATTTAGCGGTAATAAAACATTTTGCATAATCGCTATTACTTGTAACTATAAAGGCATAATTAATTATAGTTAATATTGTTAGCTTAATATTTATTTTATAGTTTATTAAGCTTAGCAAATATTTAAACAAATTAATAGCAGCAAATAAATGCTTTTTGCAAAGGTTTTAAAATTTTGTGGCTAGCTATTAATAAATAAAAGCTATATTTAATTAAATTATAAAATTAAAATAGTTAATAATCTTTATTATTTTTTAGTTAATAAAAAGCTAAAATTTTTTATTTTCGGTATAAAAAGTTGTAAAAAAACCTTAGTAAGCTTAATATTTTTTAAATCTAGCTTTTTTAAGGCTTTTTTAATATATTAAAACTGTTAAAAATATAACGTTTAATTAAATTTGTTTTGCTTAATTTTTATTTTTAAAAACTAAGCAGCTAATTTTTTGTTTTTAATGCTAAAAATTTGGTAAATTTTTTTTTTAAGTTTTTTAATCAGTGTTTTATTTAGTTCGATTAAAAAGCAATCGTTAATATAAATTACGATAAAAATGTTTAATATTAAGTTATAGCAAATTAACAAGTTGCTTATTAATAGGGTAAATTTTAGTAATTTTAATAATTTAAACAGTTTAATTTGCTACTATTTTAATGTTTATTTAAATTTATATAAAAAGCGAAAAATTTATATAACTTGTTTTAAAATAAAGTTATATCCGGCCGTTAAAATTATATTAAACAGCTTAAAATTTTCTAATAAAATTTTTAAGTATTTTAGCAAATATATATAAATAAGTTTTAAAAAATCGCCGTTAAAAAAAGCTTTAATAAAGTTAATTTGTTTAATTTTTTAGTTAAAAATAGCTATTAATACTAGGAAAATTTTCTATATAAAAAATATAGCAGTAAAAATAAACGTTTTATTATAATTAAAACTAAATATTTATTTAAAGCTTTTAATTACTAGTTTAGCTTTAAATTTAATTATTTTTTTTAGCTTATTAAGTTTTTTTTTTAATACTTAGCAATTATTAATAGCTTGTTGCTAGGCTTTATTTTTAGCTATAAATTTTAAAGCGCTTAATAGCAAAAGCTATTTAAATTTTAACTTAGCAGCTTTTAAATGTTTTTTTACATTTGCAGTTTTTAAAACATATTTTAAATTGCGTGGTTTTTTTAAAGCAGCTATAATAATTAATATAACACTTTAAACAAAGTTGTTAATTATTGCTATTTAATTGTTTATAAAAATATTAATTTTTATAAAGTTATTTAGTTGCTTATTAATATTAAGTGTTTTTTATTGGTCGTTTAAAAATATATTTTTGTTTTTTATTTTCGAAAATTGTTTTTTATATTTTTAAAGTAAAATTAAAAGTTTAACTAAAATATTTGGTATAATTAGCAATTTTTGCGCGTTTATTTTTTTTGCATCAAATTTTTTAAGGGTAATTTTTTTTAAAAAAAAGTTAAGCTTAGGTAATATTAATTTATTAATTTTGTTAAGCTAAAGCTATAGCTTTTTTTTAAGGTTATTTAACTTAAGTATTTTTTCCAGGTTAGTGTTATTTACCGAAACTAGTGCTTTATTTAGCAGTTTAATAATAGCTAATTATATTACCGTATGTTTAGCTTTAATATATACTAAATATATTTTTTTACTAATTATAGCTAATATTTAGCTTTTTTTTGCTTTTTTTGCCAGTTTAAAATTTTTAACCTTTTTTTACATAGGTATAAAAATAACACACGGAGTTTTAATTGCTATATAGCAAATAAGCAAAAAACAATAAAAAGTTAAGCTAAGCTTTAATGCATTATATAAAGCTTAATAAAACGTTATATTTTTGTTAATAATTGCTGTTTGGTTAATTAAATTTATTATAGCCGCCAGTATATAGCACTAAAAAAAAAAAATTCCGGCTTTTTGCATAGTTGCTTGTAAACGGTTTAAAATTATTTTAATAAACTGTTTTGCTAGGCTATTTTATTTAAAAGTTTTAAAACTTAAATAATTGCAAATAATACTTTTTTTGTTTAGCTAGGTTTATATTACTGCGTTATAAACCTTAAGTTTGTTATTATAATAAAAATGTGCTAAGTAAATTTTATATTTATTTTTTAGCATTTTAAAAATACTTTAAATAACTGCTAAAAAAGTGTGTTTTTTTGTTTTTAAAAAGCAAGTTTAATAATACCGGGTAGTTTTTTTAACTATTATAAGCGTATAAAATTGTTTGTTTTAAAATATTAATTTTAAGCTAAATAGGTTATTTATTATTATAGTAAATGCTTTTATAAAATAATTAATTTTAATAGCTATATATTTTTTAACAGTTTTATTTAAAGCATATTTTCGGCAAAAGAATCTGTTTTTTTTACAAAGTTAAAATTAAGCAAACTTAAAGCTATTTTAGCGATTTTTTTAAAAAATAATAGTTTGATATGCTTTAATTTTTAGTGTTAAAATAATGCTAACTTTAGTAGTCGAAATAGCGTGGTTAAAAAATTAATTGCAACAAATAGCAGCAAGTTTTTTTTTAGTTCTTTTAGTTTAAATTTTAGCATTAAAGATTTATTACTGTTAAGTTTTTTTTAGTTAAACATTACAGAAATAATATTAATTGCTTTTAATATATGTTTTTTAAATATTAAAAAAGTGTTTAGTTTTTAAAAATCGATATAAAAAGTTAATTGTTTAAATTTTAATAATGCTACAATAAAATGCTTGCTATTATAAAAAATAAAGCTATTTATATATTTTTTTAATTTAAAATAAAAAGCTTTTAAAACTATATTGCACTTAAATTCGAAAATATATAAAACATTGTTAAAAACTATTTTTTTATAAGTATTATTACCGCAATAAAGTTTAAAAATTACCGATTTTTTTTAAAGCTTTAAAATAGCTTTTTTTTGTAAAAACCTGTTATATTTTGCCATTAAATTTTTTATAAGTAATAAAATTTGCTTTATTGTTTAAAATATTAACAGTGCTTTTTATATTGTATAGCTAAAAATAATTGTTAGGTTTGTTTTTTTATTTAAGTTAAACTAAATAAACAGCTTATTTTTCAAAATTATTAAATGCTAATATAACTTGAAAACTAGTATAATAATTAAAAAGTTTTTTTGCTTAGTTAAAAATTTAATAAAAGTTATTTTATGCCGTTTTTTTTTTAATTTTTATTTGTTTTTTTTTTATTAAAAAGCTTTTTATTTTTATTTTTAATATTAATAAAATTTGTTTTTTTTATAACTTAAAAATTATGGTTAAATTAATTAAACTTTTAAAAATTTTTATTTTAGTGTTTAAATTAATAATAAAAGTTTTAAATAATATTTGCTATAAAAAATTTAATAATAAAATTGTTTACAAAATTAATACGGCTTGCAAAGCATATAGTTTGCTTAATTTAGCTTACTTAGCTAAAGCAGGTTTTTTTTAGTATTTTTAAGTAATTATTATACTGGTTTACAAAAATAATTACTATTTTTTTTTCTGTAATTTTAAAATTAAAAAAAAAAATTTAGCATTAAAAAAATAAAGTTTAAATACTTTATATAGTTTTAATAAGTAAAACTTTTTATAAAAATAATTTTTTTTTAAATTGTTATTAAGTTTATAAAAATTAATAATTATTTAAAGCGCTTTTGCAAAATCGCTAATCTAGGCAACATTTTCTCGGAAAATATCCGTAAAAATATTTTTAATTATTTAAAGCATAGTAGCTTATTTAGTATTAAAAAAACAATTAATTAAAGCAAAATTTTGCAAAAACTATAGCATTTTAACGGCTTAAAACATAATAATTAAAGTTTGTAGCCACTTTTTATAGTTGCTATTATTTTTAAATTTTTAAAATTTATTAAGCGTAATAACCCGTTTGTTTAATTTTTTGCTAAATTGCTTAAAATTAAATAAATATTTAAAGTTAAATTTTTGTTTAACTTTTTTTTGTGTAACTTTATTAAATATAATTAAAGTTTTAAAAAAAGTTTTTTATAATATTTTAAGTATTGCTATAATTTGTTAATTTTATTTTTAAAAACTATAAATAGTTTTTTTTAAAGCTTGCTGCAGTAATAAAAACTGGTATAAGTAATAAGGTAAAATAACTAATCATTTAAAAGAGAAATTTTTAACAAGTTTTTGCTAAAAACAAAGACCTTTATGTAAACTTTTCCATACTAGATTAGTAGGCTAGTAAACCTTAGTTAGCAAGGTGAAAAGCTTATGTTAAACTTACCCCCTTAGGTAACTGTGTTAAATGCCGGGGCACAAAAAATATTTGTTGTTTTTGATATATTAACTAACCGTTTAACTAATATATATATAAAGTCAATTAATTTTTTTTAACTTTTTTGCAAAATTTACCTCGATTTTTTTTTACAAAAATATTAGTTGCTTTTAAAACTATAACGTTTTTAAACAAAGCACCGTTTTTAGCCTTAATAGCTAGCTTACCTTTTTAGCGCTGCTAGTATTTTTTTACCAATTTCATAAAGTTCCGCATTTGCTATTCCGATTTTTACCAGTTGTTTTTATGCTTATAACTTTTTTATTTAACTAAGTATTGAAATCCTGTCTTGGTACGGTTTAATTGGTGTTTAAAAACAATTTTAATCTCAAAAAATTTTCCTTTTTTTTTAAGATTTGGTTGCTTATCGAAAATAAAACTAAAAACTGGTATAAAGCGGTAAAAAAAATTTTTACCTTGTTTATTAGAAAATAAATAAGCAATAAAAATAATAAAATAAATATTAAACGTTTTAAATAAATCGAGTTTATAAGCTAGTTGCTTAACTTGTTTTTTAATTTTTTAAAGTCCGGTATATTGTTACAAAAACTTTTTAAAAAGTTGTTTAGGCAAATAATATTTTTTATATAGCTTTAAATATATTTTGTTATTTATATCAAATTTTATTAAAGTATGCTTTTAATTGTAATACTGTTTAGCGCAAATTGCAGCAAAATTTATAGCTAACTTAGCGTTTTTGCGTAAATATTCTCTAAAAAATTAAAAGTTTTTGTATTTAGTAGTGTTAACTTTTGTTAAAACATCGTTAAAACCGGGTAAGCAAACACTAAAAAATTATTTGTGCGCTAATAATTTAATTAAGTTTAAGTACGCGCTGTTTAAATTTTATTGCAATAAAAGCAGTACGTTTATTTAGTTTAATTTAAAATGCTTAAAAATATAATAGCATAAAGCAATTTTAATAGTTTGGTTTTTACGTTTAAATAAACCGTTTTTTTGTAAGTGATAAGCAGTTATTATAAGTAGCTTTGCGCCAAAGGTTTTTTATAGTCTTTTTTAAAAGTTAAATATAAATTTACGATTTCGATTTAAAATAATGCTTATTAAAACTTTTTAATTAAAAAGTAACAGCTGTTTAGCTAAAACGGTGGCTTAATTTTCCGCAGTATACTTTATATTGCTTAAAATTAGCAATAACCGCTTAAAAGTTGCGCAAATAACTATAATAAATGTGTTATAATAACTATATCCCTTTAATTGCTATGAAATATTAGCTAAAAAAACCTTAGGTAAACCAAAAATAAAATTTATAGCAATAGTTTTTATTAGTTTTACATTTTGTGGTTAAATAAATTAATAATTACCGTAAAGTTTTTTACGGCTTGTGGTATATATTTTGCAACTGTTGTAATGTTTAAAATAAGCAATAACTTTGCGTGTTTTTAAATAAATAAAGTAAAGTTCCAGGTTTTACATTATGCGTTCCCTATTAAAGTGGTGTTTATCGTTATATATTATAACAAAAAACTTATTAATTTGTGCGTTTAATATATATAGTTTATATTTGCTTAAACGATTAACGTTATAAATAAAGCTTTTTATAATTGCAAAAAAATAGCCGGGCCGAAAAAAATTGTTAACGTTTTTATTGTTGTTACGAAATGTTTGCAATATTTTGTTATATTTAAAATTTTTATTATAGTTAGCTATAAATTTAGTTTAAACGGCTTTATTTATTATTGCTTTAGTTGTTACTGCATATACTGGTAAAACTTTTTTTGTTAACTAAATATTGTTAAAAACTAAAATTTTATTAAATCGTTTAATTTATTTATTTTTGTTTTTTTTTATTTTTAATGTTTTTAAAACAACTAAATATATTTAGTACAAAGTTAAAACGTTTTAAAAAATAATATATTTATAGTTTATATTGCAATAAATAAATAAAAACGTTAATAAAACGCTTATTAGCTTTATTTATTAATTTTATATTTAAATTTATTTAATTTAAAATATTTTTAGTAGCTAAATAATTAATAAGTATAATTACTAAATTGTATAATGCTTTTATTATAGTTTGAAGTTTTTTGTAAGCTTAAATAACGTAAATAACTTTTAACTTTAAAAAGCTATAACGCATTTTTGCTTAAAAAAATAGCAATTAAAAAATATAACAAAAAATATTTTTATACTAAATATAACTTTACCTAGCTTTTATTTATATTTGTCGCATAAATAAAAAAGCATAACGCTAAAGCCTCGCTTTAAAAATTTATTTATTTGCATAAATAATATTTTATATAAATTGTAATAAAAAATAATATTATAATTATATATAAGTTTTTATACTGCTTTAAATAATTTTAATTTTTTTTTTATAAGCGTAAAGCGCATGCTTCGCACGTAAGTTTATTGTTTACTTAGGTTGTTATTTATAACGCAACTAGTTTTACGTTTTTCGTTAAAAAAAGCTGTTTTTTTCCGTTGTAAAAAGTTTGCGCACTGCGCATAATAAAAAAAAAAAAATGCGAAAAAAACTGCTGCTACCAAGATATTGCTTAAGTGCGCTTAACTGGTCGAAAAACTTTAAATTTTAAAAAACAGCAAGCTTTTTTTTAGTAATAAACATGCTAAATATATTTATTTAAAACTTAAATAGTTAAACAAAAAAATAACTTAAAAAAACTTTTTTTAAAAAAAAAAAATATTTTTGTTGCAAAATAAAGTAAAAATAGTGCGAAAATAATCAATATAATTTTTTTTGGTGTTAAAAAAATAATAATATTATTAATAAAAGCTTTGCAAAAGTTTTTATATAGCTTAATTTTTTTGTTTATAAAGCGCTAAGCGTAAGCAAATAAATTGCAAAATTTTATTAGTGCTATTGTAAACTTTTCGAGCTTTTAAAAGCTAATAACGGTAAAGCCATTTTGGTAGTCGCAATATACCCTCAATTAAAAAAAAAACTTTGTAGCGTTAATACAAATAATATATGCTTTTTTTTAAATTGCGCTAATAATTTTCAATTAAAAAAAAATAAATAATTGATTGGCATTATTATTTTGTTTAACAAGCGAAAATTTAAAATTAATTAAACTTTAAGCATTTTTTTAACTTATTTTTTTGCTACAAAAATTAAGTAGGCAAAAAAAGTTAATTTATTGATTTATTTTATTTATTTTTGTTTTGTATAGCTTATTATACACTGCGTTTAATGCTTTTTTATTTTAGTAATTTAATAAATAAGCGCAATTTTTAACTTTATGTTTTTGCTAATTATTAACTAAAAATATTTTTATTTGTTTTTTTTTAAAAATATTAATAATGCTTTGATTTTTTTAAACCTTAGATATATTGTTAATAACTTGAATAATTTTGTTTAAAATCCCGCTTTTTCCGGTATAAATTAATTAGCCACTTAATAAAATAATTTTGCTAAGCTCTGCAAATTTTTTAATTTTAAAAATATTATAAACTTTAAATATTTTAAGCTTATTGTTTTTTAATTTTTGTAATTTAAAAAGGTTAAAATTTTTAGCTTTAATGCTTTAGTAAATTAAGTCGGTAAATAAAATGCTTTTAAATGCGTTTCCGTATATTTTTAATTAATTTATTATATTTTTAACAGTTATTTTATAAAATATATTAAAATTGTTTAATATATTAATAATTTCGGCAATATTGTTTATAAAAATTTAGTTTGTTTTACTATTAATTATTGCTTCGATTATAAAAATTATCGTAACATTTTAGTTAATAGCAAACGCACATAATATTTTAAAATTATTAAATATATATATACTTTGTGCAGTAACATTGCTTAGTGTGGCTAAAGCTACGCTTAGCGTTTTTGCTGTTTTTGCGCTTTTAGCAGCGTTTAATACTATAAGCGTTTTTGTTACCAATACTGCTTTTAAGTATAACTTTTATAATATTGCTTTAACGCGTTTTTTATTATTTTATTTTTATATTTTACCAATTTATATGCTTTTTAGTATATTTTTTGCTTTTGGTAATAAATTAATTATTATTACTTGGTGCAAAATTATAAATTTAACAATAGCGGCTATATTATTTTTTTAACTTAATTTAAAATTAAAATTTTAGTTAAATAGTAATAGTTTATAAATATAAAATGCTATTATAATTTTGCTCAGCTTAAATATAATATTATGCTATAAAATTACTTTGCGAGTGCACAGATATACGCGGAAATATATTTTAAACTTTTGGCAAAATTTTTTTGCGTTAGCAAAAATAACTTTTTGTTGCTTAAAATCGATAATTATTTCGTAAAAGTTAAAAAAACTTGGTTTTAAAAATAAAAATATACTACAATTTTTTAAGTATACTTAAGCAAACTTAATAATTTTTATTAAAATAAAATTACTATGTTCGTTTGCGCTAAAATAGTATAGTTTTATTGTAACGTACTGCATACATTAAATATATTTTTTGCCGATGTTTTTTTTTTTTTTTTTTTAATATTTAATAATATATTTAACGTGTTTTAAAAAATTAAAAGTAACTAAACTTTATTTATACCCGGTATTATAGCAAATTTTAATATTTATGCCGTTAAAATTTTTTTGTGCAATAGTTTAAAAAAAAAAGTATTTATTGCTTAATTGTCGATTTATTGCTTTGTTAAGTTCGTACAAGCGCGATAACGCTTTTTTAATCGTAAATGCTAAAATATGTTTTTTAGCGCTGCTAAGGTTTTTTGCCGCCGCAAAAAAAACATAATTGTTTAATTAACAATTTAGCAAATATTTAAACAATTTATTTTTTAAATTAAATGTTATATAATAGTTTTTGCATTTACGTTATAACTTATTAGCCGAAAATATATTTTTAATTTATTTTAATAGTTAAAGCTAATAATAACATACGTAGCGTTTTTTTTTTTTTTTAAATTAAACGTTTTACTGCAAAATTAATAAATTACGCTATAATTAATAACTATATATTTTTGTCGGAGCTAAAATTTAAGTTAAAATTTAAATAGTGCGATTGTTTGCTATTATTGTTATTAAAAATATTATTTATTTTTTTTGCTGCATTAGCTTAATTTTAAGCACGATCGCAATTGCGCTAATATTTATCGTATTTGTTTATATATCGTTTTTTGCTTTTTTTACGCTTTTTTTTTTTTGACTTTTATTAAAGCTGGTTTTTATTTTTACCTAACTTATTGCGGTTTTTTTTTTGTCGCGTTTGTTGCGCCGTTTGTTTTTTTGTTTTTTAAATATTTAAAGTTATAGCAAAAATTTAATTAACTTAAATATTTTTAATATATTATAATTAGCAGCAATAGCTTTGCTTTAATTACTTGGGTTATATAATTAACTAGTTTTTAGCTTAATTTTAAAGCTAAAAAATATTGCTTAATGTTTAAATTTATTATATTTTAAACTTATGTTATAACGCTATGCTAATTGCTATTATTTTGGTTTAAAATTTTTATCGCTTTTGTATATCGGAGTTTTTTTTGTATAAATGTAATTATGGCCGCTTTATTCCAGCTTATATTACTAAGCTTTAAATTTTGTTTTTTGTCGGTAAACCTTTCGGTCGCTAATAATAATTGCATAAAAAATTAGTTTATAAGTTTTTTTAAAACTTTTTCCAAGCTTTTCGCTTTTATTTTTTTGCAATAATTAAAAATAAGTTTGTTATTTTACTATATAACCGCTGTTTCGGCTAAAAGCATAAAAAACAATATTATAATTTGTTTGCTTATTATTTTTTTTATATTATTGTTTTTTATAAACAAATTAATACGATCGATAAAATAATATACGTTAATAAAAATTAATTTATTTTTGTTTGCTACCATTTTTATATTTCCGGCGTTATATCAATTTAAATTGAAAATTTTTACGTTTGTTTTTTTAAGTTTATTTGTTTCGCTATAGCTGATAGTTAATATAAAGCTCGCAGCTCCGGGTATAGCTTAACGGTTAAAATTATTGTTGCGCAAATTACAAAATAAATTTAAAACTTTGCCGTTGTTTAGGTTGTTATTGGAATTATTAAAGTTGTTTAAATTATTAAAGTTGCGGTTTCCAAAAGCTTGCGGTTGTTTTGCTTAATTAAACTATTAATAACTTATTAAAAATTTTAATAAGCTGTTTATATTTAATAGTTTTAACGCGTTGCTAAATCCTCGAGCTATTATTAATTAATGTTTTATTAATTGTTTTACGTTATTAAATTAAACTGTTAAAAAAAGTCGCATAATTTTTAAATTAATGTTTTGCAAAGTTGCGCTAAAACCGAAAAATATTTTTTGTAATACGGTAGGTTAACTAAAAATAAAACATGTTTAGCTTGCTAAAGTAATAAATGGTGCGCTAAACGGTGCTGCTGATATTAATTATATATTAGCTGCAGGCAGCAATGCTGGTGCGTTGCAACAAATAAAAGTGCTTTAATTTATACTTCGGTACTATTTGCTATTTTTATAAAAATTAAAGCGCGAACTATTAATATTAAAAAAATTAGCTAATAAGCAAAGTTAATTAAATTTTTTGCTGCTTGCACTTAGCTTATTTTAAGCTAAAAACTAAATAACTGGTATATTTAAAGCTAAAGCTGTTAATACTGCTAAGCTTTTAGTTAAATTTTACATTTAAGCATATATTAAAATAAATAGCTTATTAATAGCTTTAATATTTTTGTTTAATTTAATAATTTTTTTGTTTAGCAATATAATATTTTTGCATATAGCGTTAATTTTTTTTTTATTTGCAGCTTAGTTAATTATTTGCTGTAAATTTTTTTTAATTGTTTTTTGTTAACAATTTTGCTGTTTAAACTTGTTTTTAATAAAATTTTATAAATTTTAGTTTTATTTTAAGTTTTTTAAATCTTTAAAAAAGGTTTTTTGTTTAAGGTTTTAAGTTTTATTATATATCGATAATTTTTTATTTTTAACTAATGTTTTTTTAACGGATTTATTAGGTATGTTTTCTGGTGTTACGTTTATTGTATGTAATATATCGCGTTTAGCAGGTTTTTTTTTTTTAGGCCTAAATAAGCCTGCTTTAGCTGTATTTAGTTAAAGTTTAAAAAAATTTAGCTAAAAAAATTTTAGCTGTATTGCGCTTAAAACATGCTTTATTTTCGGGGCACCTGGTTTGCTAGGTAAGAAAATTTTCCCGGGCAAAAATGCTAAATGTATAAACAGGTATAAAAGCAATAAGTTACGTAATCGTTTAAAGCGTTTTTTAATAAAAATAAGTAGTTTTAATAGCAATTTATTTTTGCCGGTTAGTAATAGTTTTTTAGCGGCTATTAGTTTTAGCGTAAAGTTACAAACTATAAAAATAACTTGATATTTTATATAAAAAATATTAAAAAGGTTTTTTTAAAACATGCTAGTATTATATATTTACTACTAAAATTTACAATAGTTTTGTTATTTTATTGTGAATTTATAAGGTATAATAACTTTAAAGTTTGTGTGCTAACTAGTGCTTATGTATAAACCTGCTAGTTAGCTATTATATAATTTTAATTTTATAGAAAAGTTTTTATGCAAAATTGCTAAAGTTATTTAATGTTTAAAAAAAGTGTATAACGTATTAAAAAAAAAAAAACGTAGTAAAAAAAGTAAAATATGGTGTTTTTAGTGATATTTTATATGCAATAAAATAATTAGTAAAACCGTAAACGTTAATTTTATTTAGTAAAATCGGATGCGGTGTTGCAAAAAATAAACACGGCTATTTAAAAAGGTGCTAAAAGTAAAAATATTATAACTTTAATTTATTTGCGATTTTAGCGGTCGATATTTAAAGTAAACTTAGCGTTAAAGTACGTTTAACTTGCGTAATTTTAACGTAAAATTAAAGTAAATTGTAACGTTTAAAAGCGATTTATCAATATAACCTTAAAATAGCAGCGCAGCTGTTAAAAAACTAATCCGGCGTTTTTTGCAAAGTTATTTTATCTTGGCGTAAAGCTTGCGGCTGTTAAAAAACCAATCCAAAGTTTCGACCGTAATAGTTTTGTTAAGGTTTTAAGTGCGCGCGGCTGTTAAAAAACCAATCCAAGCATTTAATACTACCAGCAAAAAAAAAAAAAGCTAAAAAAACTGTTAACTAAAAATCGCAAAATTAATAGTTTACTTTACTACTTAGTAAAAACTGGTATAAATAATAAAGTAAAATAACTAATTATTTAAAAAAAAAATCTTTAATAAGTTTTTGCTAAAAATAAAAATATTAAAAATAGGTTATTTAATAGCTAGTTATATAAACTATATGCTATAAGTTAAAATATAATATGCAAGCTAGGTAAAAATAATACTGTTTGCAGGTTTATTTGTTAATTAAATAATAACTTAAGGTAACAAATATATTAATTAACTTAACAAAAAAAAATTTATTATTTAGTTGTTTTGTGCGTGGTACCTAGGCTTTTTATATTACTGTTGTTTTCCTTTTTTTCGTTTTGTCGGATTACGTGCTCCGGAGATAGTTTTTGCAGGGTAAAGTTTTTAAGGCAAAACTGCCAGGGCAATTCTCCCGCAAGGTAAATTCTTTAAAGCGCTAATCCTAATAAAGCTTACTTTGCGCGTGTTTTAATTAAGTGGGCGCAGGGTAAAACTTTGCAGGGTGGGTTTTCCAGGGCGCTAGTTTTAGTGGAGCTTACCCTGCGCGCATTTTGGTTAGGTGTGCGCAGGGTAAAACTTTGCAGGGCGGGGCTGCTAGGGTGGCATTTTTGCAGAGTGAATTTTTTAAGGCGCTAGTTTTATATAAACATTAGCGCAAAATAAATTAAACCAAATATTAAACTTATCTGTTAAAATTTTGTTAATTTTGCTAATATTAGCTTTATAATATTTTTGCATATTAATAATTAATCAAAAAAATTTAACACGTTTTTTTAATTAAAATACGCAAGCAAAAAATGCTTATATAGCTTAATTTTTTTTTAACTTGCTTAAAATTGCGTTTTATAAATTGTTATAACAAATTTTCCATATAAATTTTTTTTTGGAATTAGTTTACTTGTACGGAAGTTTTTTAAGCTATGTTTTTAACCTAAGTAAGGTCGGTAAGTATATAAAAAAAGCCAACCGGCGGGTTAAGTCGCAATTAATAAACCAAGTGTTTAGTGGACTATAGTGTTTATTTTTACTGTAAAATTAAAGCTTTAATAAATAATATTTACTAAGTGTTATTAATTTCCGACGTTTTTAATAGGTAATATTCACTAAGTGTTATTAAGTTTTAACGCTATTAATAGGTGATATTTACTAAGTGTTATTAAATTTTAACGCTATTAATGGGTAATGTCCACTAAATATTACTGAACTTTAACGCTGTTAGTAGGTGATATTCACTAAGTGTCACTAAGCTTCGACACTTTCGGTAAGTAATATTTACTAAGTGTTACTAGTTTTTAAGCACGGCAAAAAGTGCTGCGTTACTAAAATTGTTATAACGTAAGTGGCTTAAATTTTTATAAGCAAATAAAAGGTGCTAAGTTATTTTTTATTAATAAGTGGTATTTACTAGGGACTTTTAATCTCTAAGCACGGCAAAAAAAATTGCGTTATTAAAATTGCTGTAACGTAAGTGAACTTTAGTACTGGCAAAAAAGTTTTAAGCAGCTTATAGCGTATTGTTAGCGAGGCTTTATACGGTAAAACTATTAAGGGATATAGGTGTTTTTTTTAGCTGAAAAAAGCATTAAGTAAATTAGCCCGAGTTTTTTATAAATGTATAAAATTAAACGGTTATAATAGGTAATTTTACAGTTATAATTATTATAGGCTTAATTAAGTACCGGATTAGCAGTTATTTTAGGTTTTTTAACGTTAAAATAAATACTCTGCTATATTTACCTTAGAGAAAACCTGTATAAATGTGCAGTAGTAAGGTTTTTGCTTAACAATTAAAAAGCAATTTTAATTACAATTTTTCCGGTAAGTTTTTTAAATTGGCGCGTTAATAATAAAAACAAATTAATTAATTATTAAAGCAATAGCAAAAGCTTAATGAAAAAATAAATTATTGGCAAAAATGTAATGTTTTTAAACAATAGTAATAGTTTAAACTGTAAAAGCCAGCTTGGTAAAATCTGGGGACTAAAGGGAATGCCGGTATAGTGTTTTTAAGCTTTGTTATTTTATATAAGTATAATTTCAAAAAGTTAATTTATTTTTTAAAAATACTATTTATCGCTGTTTTAGCTTGTATAGATTACCTTTTTTAAGGTTTAGCTGCTTAGCAAAAAAACTTTAGGTAAACAGGTGATTTAAAAAAACTTTTTATATTAATTTATTAATATTTTTAAAGGCCGTTTTGGTTTTGCTGTTAGGGGAAAAGCGTTATTTAGGTGTAAACTGTTAGTCCGCTTTATATAGGCGTGATTATAGCTAGTATAATTTCTAGGGATTATTTTTCCAAGATTTCGTTTTTTTTTTTTACAATAAAAAATGTTTAGCGCAGGTTAGCCGGCGGATATAGTTAGTAAAAGCTTTGCTGCTTAATAAATAAGCTTTTTTTGTATTATTAGCAACAATTTTTCTTATAATTTTAATGCATAGCTAGCAATAGTAAGTAATTTTTTATTTATTAGTTAATTAACATTTATTAAAAAGCAAAAATTGGAAAATATTGTTTTTTTAAAAACTATAGCTAATAAATACTATTAAGGCATTTTTTATAAAGCTAATAAATATATTGTGGAAAATATTTGCGCTGGTCGTATAACAAAATACTTATTGCCCTGTTATGCCGCAGCTAAAATTTGTAAACAAAAAGTTAGCGCTTAGCGCTTAGCAAAATACCTATTAATTTTTTGCG
This sequence comes from Xylaria venustula, assembly GCA_022578775.1. NCBI lineage: Eukaryota > Fungi > Ascomycota > Sordariomycetes > Xylariales > Xylariaceae > Xylaria > Xylaria venustula. Next base: position 108,416 of record MU389329.1, on the reverse strand, counting down.
TTTTAAAAGCTGTGATTTATAATGTTAATATAGCTAGCATAAATAGTTTAGGTCACATTATTTAAGTTTTATTATTTGGCTTGCTACTTTTAACAAAACTTAGCGCTAAACATATTAACAATATATAATTTTTAAATAGTAAAAATAATAAGTATGCAATATAAAAAAAACAAAAAGTTATAATTAATAATATAATATTTTTTTAACAAAGATTAAGGTAGCAATAGTAAGCTTTAGTAATAAAAAGTTTACTTTTTCGTTTAGAAAAAAAAGGTACTGCTATGCGCCCTCTGGTTGGCATTAGTTATGCCGATTTTTTTAGTTAATAAAAAAAGCTAAAAGTAGCTCTAGATTTTTAGCCGAAAAAACTGGAAATTTGGCTAGCTTTTAAAGCACTGCTGTAAATTTAAACATTTATTAAAACTTAGCTTGTTTTATAAAAATGAGGGCTTTAGTTAAGCTATCTGCAGGCATTTTTTCGGTAAAAATATATTTTATATTTATTAGGCCGGCTTTTTATGCTTTTCGGACAAACTAAAACTTTACCAAAGTATGCTTGATATGTTAATAATATTTTAAGTTTTTAAAAGTAGCAATAATTTTTGTATTATTTTTAAAAATAATAATAGGTTTTTTAACGGGCAATTTAATTTTTTTAAACAGTTTTTTAAACTATTAAGCCTTTTTAATTGCTTTAATAAAAGCAATATATTCGGCTTTAAAAGTAAATAAAACAATAGTGCTAGCTCGTTTAAATTTTTAGCTAACCGCAGCACTAGCAATAATAATAGCATATATTTACGTTAATTTAGCAATAATAAAATATTTTGTATAGTCGCTATTACTTGTAATTATAAAAGCATAGTTAGTTATAGCTGGTGTTATTAGCTTAATATTTATTTCGTAGTTTACTAAGCCTAGCAAATATTTAAACAAATTAATAGCGGCAAATAAATGCCCCTTGCAAAGGTTTTGAAATTTCGTGGCTAGCTATTAGCAAATAAAAGCTATGTTTAGTTAAATTATAAAATTAAAGTAGTTAACAATGTTTATTACTTTTTAATAATAACAATGTCGTTTTTTAGTTAACAAAAAGCCAAAGTTTTTTATTTTCGGTATGAAAAGTTGTAAAGGGACTTTAATAGGCTTAATATTTTTCAGATTTAATTTTTTTAGGGCTTTTTTAATATATTGGGACTGTTAAAAGTATAGCGTTTGATTAGGTTTGTTTCGCTTAATTTTTACCTTTAGAAACCAGGCGGCAAGTTCTTTGTTTTTAATGCTAAAAATTTGGTAAATCTTTTTTTTGAGTTTTTTAATCAGTGTTTTATTTGGTTTAATTAAAAAGTAATCGTTAATATAAGTTACAATAAAAATGTTTAATGTTAAGTTATAGCAAATTAACGAGTTGCTTATTAGTGAGGTAAATTTTAGTAATTTTAGCAATTCGAATAGTTTGATTTGCTACTGTTTTAATGCTTGTTTAAATCTATATAAAAAGCGAAAAACTTATATAACTTGTTTTAAAGTGGGGTTATATCCGGCCGCTAAAGCTATGTTAAACAGCTTAAGGTTTTTTAATAACATTTCTAGGCATTTTGGTAAATGCGTATAAATAAGCTTTAAAAGGTCGCCGTTAAAAAAAGCTTTAATAAAGTTAATTTGCTTAACTTCCCAGTTAAAAATAGCTGCTAATACCAGGAGAATTCTCTATGTAAAAAGTATAGTAATAAAAGCAAACGTTTTGTTATAATTAAAACTAAATATTTGTTTAAAGCTTTTAATTACCAGTTTGGCCTTAAATTTAATAATTTTTTCTAGTTTATTAAGCTTTTTTTTAATACCTAGCAGTTGCTAATAGCCTGTTGCTAAGCTTTATTTTTAGCTATAAACTTTAAAGCGCTTAATAACAAAAACTGTTTAAACTTTAATTTAGCAGCTTTTAAATGCCTTTTTATATTTGCAGTTTTTAAAGCATGTTTTAAATTGCATGGTTTTTTTAAAACCGCTATAATAGCTAGTACAATATTTCGAACAAAATTATTAATTGCTGCTATTTAATCGTTTATAAAAGTATTTATTTCTATAAGGTTATTTAATTGCTCGTTAATATTAAATGTTTTTTGTTAATTTTTTGAAAATATATTTTTGTTTTTTATTTTTAAAAATTATTTTTTATATTTTTAGGGTAAAATTGAAAGCTTAACTAAAATGTTTGGTATAATTAGTAATTTTTGCGCGTTTACCTTTTTTGCATCAAATTTTTTAAGAGTAGCTTTTTTTAAAAAAAAATTAAGCTCGGGTAATATCGATTTGTTAATTTTATTAAGCTAAAGTTATAGCTTTTTTTTAAAGTTATTTAACTTAAGTATTTTTTTTAGGTTAGCACTGTTTGCTAAAACCAGTGCTTTATTTAGCAGTTTAACAGTGGCTAATTGTATTACCGTATATTTAGCTTTAATATATACTAGGTATATTTTTTTGCTAATTACAGCTAATATTTGGCCTTTTTTTGCTTTTTTTGCCAGCTTAAAATCTTTAACCCTTTTTTGCATAGGTATAAAAACAACACACAAAATTTTAATCGCTACATAGCAGGTAAGCAAAAAACGATAAAAAGCTAAGCTAGGCTTTAGTGCATCGCGCAAAGCTTAATAAAGCGTTATATTTTTATTAATAACTGCTGTTTGGTTAATCAAGTTTACTATAGCCGGTAATATATAACACCAAAAAAAAAAAAAATTCCGGCTTTTTGCATAATTGCCCGTAAGCGGTCTAAAATTACCCTAATAAACCGTTTTACTAAGCTATTTTGTTTAAAGGTTTTAAAACTTAAATAACTGCAGGTAATATTTTTTTTGTTTAGCTAAATTCGTACTACTGCGTTACAAACCTTAAATTTGTTGTTATAGTAAAAATATGCTAGGTAAGTTTTATATTTATTTTTTAGCATTTTAAAAATGCTTTAAATAGCTGCTAAAAAAATGTTTTTTTTTTTTGTTTTTTAAAAAGCGAGTTTAATAATACCAAGTGATTTTTTTAATTATTACAAGCATATAAAGTTGTTTATTCCGAGGTATTAGTTTTAGGCTAAGTAGGTCACCTGTTACCATAATAAATGCCTTTGTGGGATAATTAACTTTAGTAGCCACATATTTTTTAACGGTTTTACTTAAAGCATATTTTCGGCAAAAAAAGTCTGTTTTTTTTACAAAGTTAAAGTTAAGCAAACTTAAAGCTATTTTAGCGGTTTTTTTAAAAAGTGGTAATTTAATATGCCCTAGTTTTCGGTGCTAAAATAATGCTAACTTTAACAGTTAAAGTAGCATAGTCAAAAGATTAATTGCGACAAGTGGCAGCAAGTTTTTTTCTGGTTTTTTTAGTTTAAATTTTAGCACTAGGGATTTATCACCGTTAAGTTTTTTTTGGTTAAACACTACGGAAATAATGTTAACTGCTTTTAACACATGTTTTCTAGGTACTAAAAAAGTATTTAGTTTTTAAAGGTTAATATAAAAAGCTAGTTGTTTAAATTATAATAGTGCTATAACAAAGTGCTTGCTGTTATAAAAAGTAAAGCCATTTATATATTTTTTTAATTTAAAGTAAAAAGTTTTTAAAATTATATTGCACTTAAATTTAAAGATATACAAAATGTTATTAAAAACTATTTTTCTATAGGTATTATTGCCGCAATAAAATTTAAAAATTACCGATTTTTTTAAGGCCTTAAAATAGCCTTTTTTTATAAAAACCTGCTGTGCTTTGCCACTAAATTTTTTATAAGTAGCAAAGTTTGCCTTACTGTTTAAAATATTAACAGTGCTTTTTATATTATATAGCTAAAAGCAGTTGCTAGGTTTGTTTTTCCGTTCGGGTTAAACTAAATAGATAGCTTATTTTTCGGAGTTATTAAATGCTAGTATAATTTAAAAGCTAGTGTAATAATTAAAAAGTTTTTTTGTTTAGTTAAAAATTTAATAAAAATTATTTTATGCCGTTTTTTTTTTTAATTTTTGTTTGTTTTTTTTTTTATTAAAAGGCTTTTTGTTTTTATTTTTAGCATTAATAAAGTTTGTTTTTTTTATAATTTAAAGGTTATAATTAAATTAATTAAGCTTTTAAAAATTTTTGTTTTAATGCTTAAATTAGTAATAAAAGTTTTAAATAGTATTTGCTATAAAAAATTTAACAGTAAAACTGTTCGCAAAGTTGGTACAATTTGCTAAGCGCATAGCTTATTTAGTTTAGCTTACTTAGCTAAGGCAAGTTTTTTTTAGTGCTTTTAAATAATTGTTACACTGGTTTACAAAAATAATTACTGCTTTTTTTTTCCGTAATTTTAAAACTAAAAAAAAAAAAATTGGCATTAAAAAAGTAAAGTTTAAACACTTTGTATAGTTTTAATAAATAAAACTTTTTATATAAGTAATTTTTTTTTAAGTTGTCGTTAGGTTTGTAAAAATTAGTAATTATTTAAAGCGCTTTCGCAAAGTTGCTAATCTAGGCAACATTTTTTCGGAAAATATCCGTAAAAGTGTTTTTAATTATTTAAAGCATAATAGCTTGTTTGGCATTAAAAAAACAATTAATTAAAGCAAGGTTTTGCAAAAACTATAGCATTTTAACAGCTTAAAACATAATAATTAAAACTTGCAGTTATTTTTTGTAATTATTATTGTTTTTTAATTTTTGAGATTTATTAAGCGTAGTAACTTGTTTGCTTAATTTTTTGCTAAGTTAGCTAAAACTAAATAAATATTTAGGGTTAAATTTTTGTTTAACTTTTTTTTGTGCAGCTTTGTTAAATATAATTAAGGTTTCGGGAAAAGTTTTTTATAGTACTTTAAGCGCTGCTATAATTTGTTAGTTTTGCTTTTAAAAACTATAAACAGCTTTTTTTAAAGCTTATTATAGCAATATTAAATTAATTATAAATTGCTTTAAAAAGCTTTTAAAGCCGGCTTAAAAACCTAAATTAAGTATATTTTAAAGTAAATTATTTAGGTTTATAATATTAAAGTTAAAATGTTTTATAATAGTAAATTGCTGTAATTAATTTAAAGGTAAAAAGTGAAATTTAGTGTAAAGCTTACAATAATATTTAACTTTAAACCTAAAAATATTTTGGGCTTATAACTTATTAAAAATAAATTGTTTAATAATTAGTTATATAAATTATATGTTATAAATTAAAATATAATATATAAGCTAAGTAAAAATAATGTTATTTGCAAGTTTACTCGTTAATTAAATAATAGCTTAAAATAATAAATATATTAATTAATTTAACAAAAAAAAATTTATTATTTAATTGTTTTATATATAATACTTAGGCTTTTTATATTACTGTTGTTTTTTTTTTTTTTTTTTGTTAAATTATATATTCCGGAGATAGTTTTTGCAAGGTGAAATTTTTAAAGCGAAACTGCTAAAGCAGTTTTCCCGCAAAGTGAATTTTTTAAAGCGCTAGTTTTAATAAAGCTTACCCTGCGCATGTTTTAATTAAGTGGGCGTAAAGTAAAACTTTGCAGGGTGGGTTTTCCAGGGCGCTAGTCCTAGTAAAGCTTACCCTGCGCGCATTTTAGTTAGGTGTGCGCAGGGTAAAACTTTGCAGGGCGGGGCCGCTAGGGTGGCGTTTCTGCAGGGTGAATTCTCCAGGGCACTAGTTTTGTATAAACATTAGCGCAGGGTAGGTTAAACCGGACATTAAACTTATTTGTTAAAATTTTGTTAACTTTGCTAATATTAGCTTTATAGTGCCCCTGCACACTAATAATTAATCAAAAAAATCTAACAAAAAACCTTTATGTAAACTTTTTTATACTAAACTAGTGGGCTAGTAAACCTTAGTTAGCAAAGTGGGAGGCCTATGTTAGATTTACCCCTTTAGGTAATTATATTATGCAGCAATATTAAATTAATTATAAACTGCTTTAAAAAACTTTTAAAGCCGGCTTAAAAACCTAAATTAAATATATTTTAAAATAAATTATTTAAGTTTATAATATTAAAATTAAAATGTTTTATAATAATAAATTACTGTAATTAATTTAAAAATAAAAAGTAAAATTTAATGTAAAATTTACAATAATATTTAATTTTAAACTTAAAAATATTTCAAGCTTATAACTTGTTAAAAATAAATTATTTAATAACTAGTTATATAAACTATATATTATAAATTAAAATATAATATATAAGCTTAGTAAAAATTATATTCTTTATAAATTTATTTATTAATTAAATAATAGCTTAAAATAATAAATATATTAATTAATTTAACAAAAAAAATTTATTATTTAGTTATTTTATATATAATACCTAAGCTTTTTATATTATTATTGTTTTTTTTTTTTGTTTTATTAAATTATATGCTTTAAAAATAGTTTTTACAGGGTAAAATTTTTAAAGCAACATTGCTAAAGCAATTTTTCCGCAAAATAAATTTTTTAAGGCGCTAGTTTTAATAAAGCTTATTTTGCATATATTTTAATTAAGTGTATATAAAGTAAAACTTTGCAAAATGAATTTTTTAAGGCGCTAGTTTTAATAAAATTTATTTTGTGCATATTTTAATTAAGTGTGCGTAGGGTAAAATTTTGCAAGGCGGGGCTGCTAAAGTGGCATTTTTGCAGGGTAAATTTTCTAAGGCGCTAGTTTTATATAAACACTAGCGCAAAATAAATTAAACCAAACATTAAATTTATCTGTTAAAATTTTATTAATTTTGCTAATATTAGCTTTATAATATTTTTGCATATTAATAATTAATTAAAAAGATTTAATAAAAAATTTTTTTTTATTTAAATTATAAAATATATTAGCCGGTTTTATTATTTTATTATATATAAGCTTAATAAATTATATATTATACTTAATATTTTATTAAAATTATTTGCTATATTAAATAACTTTATTTTAAAAAATAACTTAAAATTTTTTTTAAATAACTTTAAAAAACACTGGTTAACCGCTTTTTATCCGCTAAAATTTATAGTTATTTTATTTTTATTTTATTTTAAAAATACACCATAAAATATATTGTTAAAAAAAATATTGCCAGTTTTATAGCTTGCTATAATATATAGTTTACCTTTAAATTTTCTTTTATTTAAAAAAAAATTACAATAAAGCTATTTTAAAAACCTTAAATAAAAATATATATTAAACGTTATCCGGAAAAATGCCTCGCTAAAGTTAAAAAACCAAGCTTAAATACTTTTTTTTAAAAAAAAAGCATTTTTTAAAAGCAATTAAACTTAGGAAAAAAATTATATATTTTTTAAATTTATTATTAAAAAATATTTAAGTTATTATATAAAAAAAATTACTTAAAATTTAATAAATTTTAAACGTTTTTTTAAAATTTCGTTATAAATCGTAAAAAATTTATTAAATATTTAAAGTTATGTTTACAATATGCTATATTTTAAACAAAACATTATAAGCTTAACGGTTTTATTACGAGCTAATAAATAAATCGGCCGGTTAAAAGGCTAAAGACTAACTAGGAAAAAGCGCAAGCCTAAGGTAATGCGCGAGGCGCAAATTATATAACATGCTTGGAAATTTTACAAAGCTTAAAATAATAAGCATGACAAAACAAATAAGCAAAAAATGTTTTACTATTTAAATACGGACAAGCAAAATAAGCACTTAAATATAAGTAAAAAGAAAACGGTTTATATAATGATAATAAGTTTTTTTATATATTTAGTTAATTTTTATTTTACAATTTAATTTAAATATATAGCAATTTTTTAAAATAATTATATAAAAATATTTTTAATAACTTTAGTATAATTTTTATTTAACGTTATAATAATTTTTTTAGTTATTACCTAGTATAATTTTTTATAAAAACTTTAATTATACCATGTTTATATAAACTTAAAATTTATTACATTTTAAATTATTATTTAATTAATATTTAAAATAACTGAAAAATTTACTATAGCTTTAATAAAACAATTAAATTTAACACCTGCAATAATGCAGCATTTACTTAACAAATTACAAAAAAAAATCTAACAATTAAAGCATTAAAACAAACAGCTTAAAAACTAATTAATTAATATTTTTAAACCCAAGTTTTTTAAGCCGGTTAAACTAAAAAAGTTTAATAGTTTGCAAAATTAATTAAAAAAAATTTTAACCCAGGTTAAAGTATATTTGCAATACTATAAATTAAATTTTATTACAAACGCAAAAAAAATAATAATAGTTGCAGGGTACCTTATAAACAACACATTAAAATAATTTTAACCTATTATAAATAATTACTTAAAAAATCTTAATAAAAATAATTGCCGCACTGCAATTAATAATATTTTCGGCAAATATAAAAAATTTAAAAAAACTATAATTAATATATACGAAAACCCGGAAAAAGTTAAACAAGCTAAACAAAAGCTAATAGTTTTAATTTAAACTAAAGCAGCATATAAATACGCAACGAAATTTTGCAAACAATATGCGAAAATTAAATAAGCTAACAATAATATAATAATAATAATTTTTTTTAATAAATTTAAAACTAAAATTTAAAATAAATTATATTAAAATAAAAAAAAAAGCGATTTAAAAAAATTTATTGCAAAAGCAATTAAAATTAACAATTGTTTATATAAGCAATAACTTTAAAAGTTTTAATAAAACTAAAACAATTAAATATTAAACGTAAAAAAAAAAAAACTTAAAAATTAACAGCATTTAAAACTTACTTAAAATTAATAAAGTTTAATATAGTTATTAAAAAGCAAAACTTAAACAAAATTAAATATTATAATTATAATTAAAAAAAGTATTACGCTAAAAATTGCAAAAAATTTAAAAAACAATAAAAACTTAAAAAACCTAAGCAAGCTTCCGCAATAATAATCGCAATATTATAAATTAGCAATTAATAAACCTTAAATTAGCAATAATATATTAAAAGTATACCAAGTTGCAATATATTCAAAAAAAAAAAACAAATATGTTTAGCATATTTAGCAACAAAGCAATCAAAACAAATAAAACAAAACAGGTATATTTGCAATATAATTAACTGTAATAAATATAATAGCTACATAAAATAAATAAACATAAAAAAAAATAACAACTATAAAAAACTAAAATTAATTAAAAATATTATAAAAATTAATAAAACACTTGTAATTTTACAAAGCAAAAAACCGGTTAAAAAATTAAATTAACTTAAAAATAACAAATATTTAAAAAAACAAAATTATATATATTAACAATATAACTTTTAAACTAAATAAAAATAAATAAAAAACGCTGTAGCAAAATCTATACAGCAAAAATATACTTAGCGTAAAAAATTAATAAAACGCAAGCGCTAAATATAAAAAACAAAAAACGCAAACGCAAATATTTTTAAAGCTATATTTAACTATAAAATATAAACATTTTTAAAAAATATACAAACGTATAATAATATTTTTATCGTAAAAACCGGAATAAATGTTAATAAAAATTTTAGTAAAGCGATATAACTAATCGCTAAAAAATATTACCACAATAAAACTATGCAACATAAAAAACCAAAAAAATTATAACTAAAAAATAAACAACACAAAAATATTTTTTAAATAAATTATATAATTTATCGATATTTAACATATATTTAAAAAAAATTTAAATATATATAATTTTTAAAGCAAATAAATAATAACACATTATAACAGCTTTATTATAAAAACGATATAAAAAAAATAATAATTATTTATTAAAACTAAAATAAATTTACAATATTTAAAATAAATTTATAATAGCTAACAAAATATATACTATAAATTACAAATTAAAAACAATATTATAATAATGCGTATAAAATATATGCTTAAGCAAAAGCTACAAAATTACAAAAACTTAAAAAACGCGCAATACAAATTAAATAAAACTAACTCACGTTTAAAAAAAAAAAACTGTTAAAACAAATCCCAAGTTAATAAAATAAATAACACTAAAATATTATAATAATAAAATTACAATTATATAACCTTTAATATTAATTAAAGCAATTAAAGCTTAATAATAAATAAACAAAATACCGATATAAATATAAACAATTAAAAAATTAAAAAAAACAACTAAAAATAATTATAACAAATTAATAATTAATTTAAAAGCTAAAAATGCTTTATGTTATAATAGCTAATAAAAATAAATATATTAAAATTAATTTAATATATTAAAAAAATAAACTATAAACATTTATAAATATAAAAGCTTAAATAAGCTTTATTTTTTTACAAATTATTAAGCAGTTAAATATATTAATAAAGCTTAAAAATAACTTTTATTTATTTATAACCGTTAATAAAAGTTTAATTGCGTATAACAACAAAATAATTTTAAAAAAAACTGCAGCACTTTTTTTTAATATTTTAAAACATAAAAAAAAACTTATGCTTAATATTACAAAAATATCTAGATATAATATTATTTTAAAAATACTTTAGTTGCAAAAAAGCAATTTTAAAATAAACTAAAAAACCGGCTAACTTTAGTAAAATATATTAAAAAAAAAATTAACCTTTAAAAAGCTTTTAATGCAAGCATTAAATAATTTTATAAAACAATTTATGCAAATATATATTATAATCAAAAATTTTAAGCTAATATTTAACAGCAAAATATTATTAAAATATAAAAATTACAGCAATATATTTAATAAAACATATAATTATTTACTAAAACACAGAATATAAAACTGCTAAATTTTATTTAAAAAAAACAATATTAAAAAAGTTTTTATTGCATTATATAAATTAAAAATAGCTATAAAAGCTTAACAAATATATTAAAAAAAATTTAGCAAAAAAATTTATATAGCATTTAATATTATTAGCATAATTACTAGTGTTATAAATGCTAAAAAAACTTAAAAAAAAAAACAGTAAGCAACAATAAAAACTTTATATAAACTATAAAAATATAAACTTTAAAACAATTAAATTTATAAAACTGTTATTTAAAATTAATAATATAAAAAATAAATTAACGCAAGCAAAATAATTTATAACATTTAATTTACCTAATATATATTATTAAATAAAAATAGCGCTAAATAATAAATAAAAAACAATATTTAAAACGTTTAAAAAACTGTTTAAATATTTAATAATATTATTTAAGCTTATTAACGCATTAACAATATTTTAAACACAAATTACAAACACAGTATAAAAATTTATTAATATATTTAAAAATGCTTAAAAAATACCGAAAACATGTAAAAAAAATATTTAAAGCGTTATAAAACGCAAAGTTTAAAATAAACCCTAAAAAAAGCAAATTTTATACGTAAAAAGTTAATTTTTTTAAATTTACGATAACTTTAAAAAAAATACAAATTTAAAAATCTAAAATTTTAGTAATAAAAAATTAATTTATATTTAAATTAACAAATAATATAAAAATATTTATAAAATTTACAAATTATGTTTAAAAACTTATTAAAAATTTTAATAAATATATAAAATTTTTTACAAACTTAATAAAAAAAATTAAATTTTTAATTGTAAGCAATCCGGTTTTAAAACTATTTAACCTTAACAAAAAATTCGAAATAAAAATTAACGCTTGCGAAACGGCAATAAACAAACAATTAAGTTAACAAAACGATAATAAAAAACTATATCCGGTATTTTTTTTTAAAAAAAAATTTTAAAACTAGCAGCATAATATACGCTGCTAAACAAAAAGCTTATAGCTATTATTTAAACATTTAAAAAATAAAAGCATTATTTATACGGACTAAAAAAACCAATAATAATATATTTTAACTATAAAAATTTTGCAATATTTATAATATTAAAAATATTAAACAAACGACAAATTAAATAAGCAAAATTTTTTTCGCAATTTAATTTTATTATTATTTATATCAAAAAAAAAAAAAATGTTAAAGCAAACATTTTAAGCTAATAAAACAATTATTAAAAAAAAAAAAATTAAACACTTTTTAAAAAAACAAAACAAAAATTAATAATATTAGCTATAACACGGATAAATTATAAATTATTTAAACAAAAAATATTAGCAATTATTACGGCTAAATATTATTACAACAATATTAATTAATTTAATATAAAAAAATTAAAATATAATAACGCTATAAATTTATTGTATTATAAAAATAAAATATAAATATTACCGAAATTAAAAAAAAAACTTGTTAAACTAGCTTATAAATATTTATTTGCAAAACATTAAAAAATGTTTAAAATTACTTAAAAAATTAAAAACTAAGCATTTTATTAAAAAAAAATAAAAAGTACAATTAAAAAAATATTAACTAAGTGCAACTTATATAAAAAAAACAAAGCACCGCGATATAAATTATATAAATTATTGCAATTTAAAAAAATATTTAATAAAGCTTAAAAATTTATTATATTTAACTTTATTATTAAACTGCTTAAATTAAAAAAACCAATAATAAAAATATTATATAATTTAATATTAGTTATTATAAAAAAACTTATAAAATATAAATATTTTATATTATATTTAAAATTAAATATAGCAAAAAATTTAGCTTATATAATAACCTAACATATTTTTAATAAATATAAAATTCCCAAAAAAATAATTATAAATAAAAAAATAACTATAGTTTTTAAATTTTATTAATCGTTTATAAAAGCATTAAAAATTAAATACTGCATATTTATAGCTTATTATTTACAAATAAATAAATAAACAAAACAATTAAATTAAACTTTAAAGCAATATTTTTGCTATTATTTTAATAAATAGCAAAATAATTAAGTTAAATTATTGCTAAAAACAAAGTATATATATAACAATTTTAATAATAAATTAATAAAAATATTATTATTTAAAGCAAATTATAAATTTAACCTAAAAAAATTTAAAACGGCAATATAAAAAACTTTTGCACTTAACGCAAAAACACAGGCAAAAAAAATTATCGGCTTATAATAAAAACTATAAAACAAGTTAATATTTTTACAAAACTGCATAAAAATATATTACGATAAATATAAATTATTAAAGCTAACTTTAAAAAAAAAATATATATTTTTTAAAACGTAATATTAAAATAAAATAATTAAACAATAAATTTAATTTTAAACAAATTAAACTTTTTAAAATTAAAAAAATTATTTTAAATATAAATTATTAATTTATATTATTTAAAAAAGTTAAAATATATTTAATATTTTATGTTTTGTTTTTTAAGTTAGCATTAAAAAATATAAAACTTTAAATAAAACTAAAAATTAAATTAAATAAAAATATATACAATATTAAAAAAATATTAAATTTATATTAAAATAAAAAAACTTATAAATATTTAATTAAATAAAAAAAATATTTATTTAAAAAAAACTATATAAAAACTTAAAAAAAACTTAAAAAACGCGATAAAAATAATTAATTAGTTTTATTAATAGCATTTTAATTAAATAACGCTAAAAAAGCAAAATTAACTAAAAAAAATAAATAAAAATATTTTAGTTTATAAAAATAAAAATTGCTATAGCAGCAAAAAAACAAATATATTTATTAAATAAGCGTTTTTGTTTAGCTTTTAACCGTTTAAATTTTTTTATCGCTTTAGCACTTTTAATACTTTAATAAATTATTTTAATTTTATATTTTCGAAAAAAACATTTTTGCTTTTGCAAATAAACAAAATAATTTGTTAAAATATAAAGCTGTTTTTTTGCTTTTTTTTTAGCTTGTTTTAATTTATTTTTTTTAGTAAACAATTTTTTATGTTTATAAAATAAAAAACCGAAAACGTCGCAAAAACAATAAGCTTTAATATATAATGAACATTTTTTAAAACTTAAAGCTATATAATATAAAGTTTATTTTAAAATATAACAAAAATAAAAAAAAACATAATAAAGTTTATACGAGTAATTAAATTAACGCAAATTAAAACGCTAAAATGTTAACGTAATTTTAATTTTTTAAAGTTAAACATAATTAATATATATATATATATATATATAAAAAATATATATATTTATAAAAATTATTAAAAATAATAATTTTAAAAATTAAAAAATAATATTACAAACTAACAAATAAATCGGCCGGTTAAAAAACTAAAAACTAATCAAAAAAAACGCAGGCCTAAAATAATACGCGGAGCGCAAATCACATAACGTACTTAAAAATTTTATAAAGCTCGAAATAATAAGCACGACAAAATAAATAAGCAAAAAATATTTCGCTACTTAAATATAAATAAGCAAAATAAACATTTAAATATAAATAAAAAAAAACAGTTTATATAATAATAATAAATTTTTATATATATTTAATTAATTTTTATTTTACAATTTAATTTAAATATATAGCGATTTTTTAAAATAACTGTATAAAAATATTTTTAACGACCTTAGTATAATTTTTACCTAACATTACAATAATTTTTTTGGTTATTACCTAGCACAATTTTTTACGGAAGCTTTAATTATATTACGTTTATATAAACTTAAAGTTTGTTATAGGTTTATTATAATTTATTTTTAGTTTTTTTTGTTTTTTTTACACTATTATGCTAAATATTGCCATTAGTTTTTTTAAATTCACTTAAAAAAACAATGCTTTTATAATTATCGTTAATAAATTTTTTAAAATTAATTAAATAATTTTAAGCCGGTATAATTAAATAGCATTAAACTAGGTAAATACTTTGGTTAAATATTTTTTTATTATAAAATAAAATATTTTTAAAATAATTTTTTTAAATAAAAATCCTAAGTTTTTTGCAAACTTTTAGCGTAAAATATAAATTAAGCTTAATATTTAGCTTTTTTACACTATAGCTTATAAATTTTTAACGAACGGTTAATTTAAACGGTTTATTTTTACTATTAAGTTTATTTTGCGTTATTATTTTTATTTGTTAAATAATTTAAGCCGCTAATAAAACGCTATTTCCCGGTTTTAATTTAAGCTTAATAATATTAAATTATTAATTACACGCTAAACTTTTTATAAAACCATTTTAAGTTTTATGCTAAATTTAGTTTTAAAAATGCTATATAATTAAAAACTTAACTTAACTAGCTAAATTAAAGTTTATAACGCTATATTTTTAGCAGCAATAATAGCAAAAAATTATTATAACCGCAACTATACACCAGTTTTTTTTAACGTTAAATAACACGTTTTGCTAAAACTGCATAAAAAATATTTTATTTTTTAAGCGGCCGTTTTTAAAAAAAAATTGGGATAATAATTTGCCGGTTTATTTTTCGTTTTTAAAAAAATTAGCCGCTTAGCTTATTGCTTTAATTTTTTTAAACACTAGCAAATATATAATATTATTTTAGTTAATTATTTAAAACTAGCTTTTTTATTAAATATATTTAAAAAAATGTTTTTTTATTTAGAAAAAATTTACGTTAAAAACTATACTTATAAATTAATTAATAAAAACTATAAAACAAAGAAATATTTTTTAAAATATATAGGTTTAAAATTAAAATATTACAAATAAATTATTTTAAAAAAATTAAGCTTAAAAGCCGGAGAATTATTAGCAAATTATTAAATAAAAAAACCCGCTAAATAATTATATTTTATATTTTATTTTGGTTAAACAATAAAAGCATCGTTATTTTTCCGAAAAAAGGCATTTTGTTAGCACTACGCTAGCGGGTTAAATGACCTATATCCACTATAAATAGCGTACTGTACAGGCAGGTCACCTAGCTAGTACTCCATTTTATTTACAACCCAATACAAGAAAATATATTTTAAGCCATTTTTTTGGCCCTGCGCCAACAACAACTAATTACATTAAAAATGGAGAAATAACGCAAGGCAACCATTACCGGGGTATAAAACGTAAACACGCATTCCCGATTCCGGGTGCTGTCTAGATAATCTTACGCGAAGTAAATTTGGAAAATAGTACTAATTCGTAAAGTAAGTATATAGACCAGTTTAGGGAGTTCACCCCAAGCTACTGACTTTTCCCATTCTTGTTAGCACGATTCTGTCGCTCAATTAATTGCTCTGGATTGCACTGTGTGGCAGAGAGGGCTCGTGGTGTCGGAAGTACTTGGTACTTAGTGTTGTCCTGGACCCCCGGTATTGAGCGGATCTGATAACGATTTCCCCCACATAGTCCTTGCGCCTTTCCCAGACTGGTATAGCCTAGCAACTTGGATCAGACCGATGTGCGTGATTTTCTTTGGTGCGATTTCTTATCAGATCAAACACCGTACCACTTTCGTATACCGTGTCGTCACCTATATGAACCCAGTGCAAGAAGGGGGTTTGGACGCTCTCTACCGATTACACCTACACCACTCTTGCATTGCTCTGCATGGCCGTTAGGGCGGTCGTCCCGGTATCTCTGTCTGCCCGACTCCCGGTCTTTCAAAGGTAGCGTCCTTTCAAGTTTAGACAGGCGCGTAGGTATTTAATAAACATACATGCCTCTACAAGTTGGTTTCTTCAAACTTGGGCCAGTCTTACGAATACGCACGAGCCCACTTGCGACATCGGCTAGAGCCATGGAATCCACAGGATTGGCTAAATCACCGCTGGGCATTTCCCACAAAGGACTGAAACTAGCGATGGCCCCAATGAGGAGGCCAAGCTGTCCATTACTGTGTTCAATGGCCAGAGGTTCCTTCTCATCCCTGTTCTTGGGTTGATCACTAATTGTCCCTGTAATTGCCGGCGGAACTCTGGAGCAACGGAGAAGACGGTGAGTTTTATAGGGGTCAGAGTACATGGCTTCTTGTCTCCCACTTTCCGGCTCTTTGAAAAAGGCAACACGCCGTCCATTTTGTGAATACTTACTTGATGTATTAAAAGTTTCTCCATCTCAACTCTAAAGACTCTCACTATCCACACTTCCTCGTTTTCTCCAGACCCAGCAAACATGACGGTAGACGTTATAAACGCCGTTATTCCGGAGACGCAGTACCATGTCCTGATAGCCGGCGGTTGCTACAGCGGCCTCTCAGCCGCCATCAACCTCCTGGAGAAGTGCGACGCCATTGACTCACCCATATCAGTTGACGTCACAATTGTCGACGAACGCGATGGATACTGTATGTCTGCTAAGACGGACAGAATTGTTTCGGCCTATGCCAACTTCAAACGCTAATCCGGATCACCAGATCACCTCATCGGCTCGCCTTTGGCCATGGCCTCGAGAGACTATGCAGAGAAGGCCTGGGTAGAATACAAGCACGTCAAAGTGCTGCAACGCCCCAACGTAACCTTCGTCCAAGGCACTGTCACCAACGTCGACTGCGAGAACAAGACGGCCACCATCTCAGAGCGCAAGACTCAAAAGACGCGGGTAGAAAGCTACGACTTCTTCATCGCCGCCACGGGCCTGCGGAGGGTATGGCCTGTTGTGCCACAGGCGTTCACTCGGGAGACGTACCTAGCAGAAGTCGGAGCGCACTGTGATAAGGTGCTTAACAGCACTGCGCCAGTGCTCGTAGTGGGTGGAGGTCAGATCTCACTTCATGCACATGCTGACGACTTGTGAACGTTGGCTGACCACTTCCTTAGGCGCTGTTGGAATCGAGATGGCAGCTGAGTTGAAATATGTGAAACCAAGTGTGCAGGTGACACTAGCGCACTCAAGAGACAAGCTTCTGTCGGCCGAACCGTTGCCAGACATGGTGAAGGACTGTGCATTGGAGCTAGCAGAGCAAGCGGGCGTTGAGGTTCTTCTAAACCACCGCCTGGCAAGCAGCACGCCAACCAAGGACGCGGACGGGTCAGTGCTATACGAGGTCGAATTTACCAACGGCCACAAGATGATCGTGAGCGAGGTTATCACTGCCATCTCAAACAGCATACCGTCCTCAAGCTACTTACCCCAACAAGCTCTCGACAGCGACGGTTACGTGAATGTCCGGCCCACCATGCATTTCCCTGTAGACGGCGTCCCCAACGCCGACTCTCATTTTGCGGTCGGCGACATGATCCACTGGTCGGGCATCAAGCGGTGCGGTGGAGCGCTGCACCAGGGTAAAATGGCCGCATGGAACATCCACCAGACCATACAGCAGCAGCTGCAGGGCAAGGAACCGGATTTCCTTCGGCTTAGTGAGATTCCGCCCATGATTGGCCTTGCCGTGGGCAGAAATGGTGTCTCATATGGCTCTGAGGGGATGAACTATGGACCGCAGGTGATGCAGCTATTCTTCGAGGAGGATTTAGGATTCAGAAGTGAGTCGACTTCCCCTCTTTTACGTTTATCTTACCGTCGGATTGTGCTGACTAATGACCTTGTAGTCGTTTGGGACCACCTCCAACTCGGTGGCATCGCAAAATAGACACTTGATGTTAAGATGGGATTAGGTCTTTTTTACATTGGCGCTAGGCGTTTCAGGCGCCGAGACATAGAGGCGAGGTAAATTGATCGTGATTTGAATAGCATGTAGACATTTTTATCGCTTATTTGAAATATACAAGGAAAATGTTGATTTTAAGCAATTCTTCCTCTCCATTTGATGAAGTAGTGTAACACAAATCACACACAGATAACTCTAGGGGTCTATCTCATATTACAGTTTTGGCAACAGGCCAACCAACGTGCCGCCGACAGCTTTCTCGCTCTCATGCAGAGGCGACAATTGGAAGAACCTCTCCCTCGAGCATCGCATGAACGCAGACCGCTTATGTGGGAGATCGACGAACTTGTCCAACCCGAATCCATGAATGAAGTCGTATGCCAGCACCGAGCTATTAGTATATTTAGGCTCGCCAATAATGGCCATGGTGCGCGGGTCATCCAGGAAGATGTAGTGCATCAGACTGGACCACCAAGCTGAGACGCGGTGGGGGCCGCGGAAGCGCACGTCGCCCACGAGCGAGTGCCGGCCACGGTCGAAGTCGCCTGCACTGTAGTACGCCCCGAGGCGATCTTCCTAGAACCCAGAAAAAGCGTCAGCACAGTTGCGAAAGCGTGTAGACTTGATCGACGCAGTCATCTCCCGCATGGGGGTGAGCATAGATATAGTGAGACAAAACAGAAAGGGAGCATAGATGATAGCGTACCTTGCCCCAGTACACCTCAAAATAGGCAAAGGGGATGTCTTCGAAACGCGCCAATATCGTGATCTGATGCGGGTCCACGTGCTGCTTGCGAAGGTACTCGCGATGTTGCTCGAGGGTACCCTCTTCGTTCCAGCCCTGCGAGACGCGCGGGTCGTTCTGCCACTCGTGGAACAAGCGGAGATGCTCGGGATCCTCCCAGTCCAGCGCGACCATGCTGAAATTCTCACGCAGGTGCGGAATCCAGCGGCTGTAGATGACCGAGCCCGGACGGGGTTTCGCGGGGCGTCGCGGGTGCCATGTGAGGACCTGTCCGGGCTCCGCGGTCATGACGTTCTCCAGGGGCGTGATAGGGTACGAGGAGAGAGGTCTGGCCATAGTCTCGACGTCCTCGGGGATCCATGCCGTTCGCGGTCCAAAAGGCGACCCGGCGCCCTGCCAGAACGTGCTTCGGGGAACGAGAAGCTCGTCGGTGAGGCCCGTCGCGATGGGGTGATCAATGGCGAGAAGTACCGTCTTGAGCTGTGCTGAGAGGATCTCCTTGCCGGCTCCTGACAGTGAGAGCCGGAAACCCTCCATGGACGGCCGGAGTGTGAAGAGCACGTAGATGGCCAGCCATGCCTGCCCGGGCGTGGGCGGTTTCTCGCCGTCCCAACCCCAAGTTGAACAAGGCGAGCGGCGAGCACGGCCCCAAGGTGTGTTGTTGGATTCTGGGGGTCGCTCGCTCGATTTAAGATCTACAGGCTCGGTGAAGTAGAGCTGGTCATTGTGAAGGGGCTCCGGTGGGTGAGTGGTCGTGCTGTCGGTGCTGAGGGGTTTGATCTGGAATAAGGGGGTTGAAGACTCGGCCGTCCGCGAGGTCTTGCTCAAGCTATAAGGTGTTTGATAAGGATGTGGGAGCTTCAGGATAGGCTCATTGTCCGAAGGAGGCGCCATTGTTACTACGTAAAATGGTATCTGAGCTGAAAAGACGCGACACGGTCACTGGCGATCTCAATTGGTAACGCAAGTCAGTGTGCCTCACTTTTTTTCGTGAATAGGAGAAAGGGGAAAAAAAAAACCTCGCGACTGGACGAGCATCACGATGGCACGGCGCGTGTACATGACAGACCGGCAAGCATCGGTGGAGTGTAATACTCCCACTGCCCAGGGTAGACTTACCATCCTTTGCAATAGATCATCATATGCCGCTACCGTGCCACACTTTACACTACATACAGTAGCATGTCATAGCATGTCATCGCTACACTAGACTCTACACGCACTGGCTGACCTGAGGCTTTCGGCTGCCCGAATAACGTTAGGTAGGAAGCTGAGTGAGGGTCTGGCTGTACGGAGCACGCCATGCCATCCACCAGGCGCCGTATGGTGTGACCGACAGCTCGTAAGTAGCCGAGGGTCACCATGTACCGTGAATGTATCGCCCTAAGGTTGTACATCCAGCAACATTTCCAGCTGCAACCGCAGAAATTTTTCACCGCTAAGGCACGTCTAGAACGAAGAGACAGTCCGGTGCACAACGGTCCATGCAGGCGGCCAGAGAGATTGGCAGGAAGTTACTGGGTCGTGTCTTGGCAGGCATGCAGCCACGGATCTGATAACTTTAAATGGCTGGTGGGTGTGGGCAGATGTTGGGGTGGTGATGACGCAGCCGGATCTGATAATTTCTTTCTGTAATCTGCTGCACTAGCTGGGCATCGCGGGTGGGGCTTGAACGGATCTGATAACAAAATGCCGACCGATATCGGTGTGTCTTGAGACCTTTGTTTACCATACTGTACTATCAGTAAGCTCAGTTAGACTACTGTGGCTTAAAACCCCCTAGCCTCTCGCTTTTATTAGGGCAGATTCTGTCAGTGTGTGCCTGTCAGAATCGAGTACTTTAGGTAATACAGGTACCTAGGTACCTGGGTACCTTGCACTGCTCAGTAGAACTGTAGCTTGCACGGTACAGCAATCATACGGCGACAGATACATAGGTACTTGTTTATGCATGAGTGCAACCTCGAATCGAACTGTATAACATAAGGCTGGTTATGAGGCAATTCTGTGTTCTCGGTGCAGGTGAAAGAAAGAAACTGTTATTGTGCATACAAACTGCGTACCTACTCTAGCCGGCAAGGGTATTATCCAGAGCAATGGCGGCAGTAAATTCAAAAGCTTTGTCCACAATCAGCTTGCATCTAGCGATGGTGTAGTTTTATATAATTTCAGTTCTCGGCAAATAATTCAAAGCAACTCGTAGAGTGGAATATGCACAATCAATTGTGAGATATAATACTTTGACACGTATTGGAAGTGGAAGCCGTATAAATCGAGATATTTACAAGCTGCTACTATTTGAATTCTATTTTTGCTGATTTGGATGTCTACATTTTTTTATTGTTGAATTAGTCGATGTAACTACACGAGAGTGATTCCTTAGGTATCGACAGAGGTAGTAGGTTATGTTAGTTTCTTTGTAGATCTATTGTGCGTGGCTACCACCAAACTTGACACAAACACAATAACCATTTATTCACCCAAGTTATGGCACAACCCACATGTAATCTTCTTTTTTGAAAAATAGTTAGGGCTGGCTGATATTGAAATTTGTAGCTACCACGAGGTTCGAGCACAGTCCCTTTCATGATTGCACATCGAGCAATACACGTGACACATTTGACTTCAGGCAAATCAACAAAAGAAACAGAACATGCGTTGGAAGTCTGTTCTTTTTCAGTCTCCTGAAATAAATATAAATCTTTAAAAGAACTGTTTCTGCTGGCTGGACATGGTAAATTGAGAGGAAATGTTCATAATCATGACCTGTGTCGGCGCAACAATGTGGCTGTCCAGGAGGCTAGTATTATTGCTAGCTTCTGCCCTATTTACACCACACTACATACCCCGTGGTAGCACTTTTTTTCGTGAAATATTCTGGTCATAATCAGAAGATAAGTTATCAACAAGCTGTACTGGTCAATTGCAGCTGGGACGGCAAAAGCATAACTAAACAAGCACTCACATTACATCCTACTCTCTCTCTTGGTAGTACCAAATCACTAAAATCTCCCCAAGAACCTCGCTTCCCAAGGCAAACTGTTCTCTACCAAACCCGCAATTACGATTCGATCTATTCCAACACCACCCCGCTGCTTCTTGGTTAGACCGGAATTAGCAATGCAGCGTACACCCCCTCCAAAGCTTCCTCCGCGGCCAATGGTGGCTGTGAGCACCTACAAGACTCTCCCTGATGCAAGCAAAGCCGACCTTCCTCCCAAGCCCGCAACAACTCCAAAAAGCTTGAGCCCAACCATGCTTCATTTTCCCCGCGCGGCCCTGACGCCTGAGACTTCACCCGAATCTCAGAGAAGATTCTACGGTCAGAAGCGCAAGTACCCTTACTCCGATGACAACAACCATTACCCAGTTCTCCTACCAACCACTCCGACTCCGAAGAGAATCAGGTATACGTATAATTACCACCACGGTCGCAACTATGATGGCATTGATGATATCAAAGAAGCGAAACATTTCACAAATATCCAACAAGCAACCCCTACCAACACGGGCCCCCACGGCGGTATTTATAGCCACCATCAGACCCTGAGCGTTAAACCCACGTATCAAGGAGTCCATTACTCGAGAAAGTATGAGCCAAAACTACTGGAAATCCAACTTATTCACGACAAACTCCTCGGGGGCGCCACGTCTCTCACGAAGAAAGAGCAGAATTTTCTGCAATATCAGATGAATAATAATCCTGTCAAGATCTCAGCTCTGATGGTCACCCTCATCGTCAAGCAGGTCACCAATAAGACTTCGGGTTTGTCATATGGGATCATGCACTGGGCGAACAGAAAGAACGAGCCAGGGCTTCTGGAAGAAGTACTCACGGACTGGCTTTACAACTTCGACGTGGATGAGGCATTCAACGAAGGCCTGATGAGCGTGCAAGAAGCTTCAAACTTGATGGATTGCCAGATAGTCCTGGAGTGCATTCGCAGAGACCGAATTGAGCGAGCACGACACGAAAAACCCGAACGCGAATGTGTTGGCCCCGATGCCGACTCCCAGTACGATAGCGATGCACGCTCGCAGAGCATGGATCTGAGTGATACAGAATAATCAGCAATGAATTTCAAGCCCGGTTCGGGAGCTCAGAGGAAACGAATTTGATGGGAAATGTGGCTATATACACCTGATAATTTGCATATATACGTCTCAGTTGGAGGCAGCCAGGTACACCTACTTGCAAGATAGACTTAGCTGGACATAATATTATCTGGTAGCGGCTGGCCCGCAAATCTTAGTCGTGTCCTGGATGGATTCGAGAAGCATTGCAGAGGACAATAGAGACTAATCGTACGAAATACGATCTACTTGCAATTTACCACTTGCTGACTGTCGATGGTCGATGATCCTAGCCTACCTTTATGCCCATACCCGAACAAATTAGCTAGCATTGAGTGGTAAGATCGAATATGAGGCTTTAGTGAGAGAGCAAGGTATCGTGGCCGTCTTATCTGAAGTATGATTGAGACCTGCCTAGTCGATGAAATATATGCATAACCTATCTGTTGGCTGCAATGACACCCTCATTTTTCAGCCACTATACATCATTATCATGTTTCTGATGGAGAGAAAGAGACTAGAAACGGCAGAAGACAGCAGCGGGGTGGCAAAAAGGATGGTGACGAGAAGTATGGTGACAAAGAGCACGAAGCGCTAAAGGAGGAGAGAAATGAGAAGTTCGAAAACGAAGTAGAGCATCAATAAAATGTTGATGGAGGGGCAAATACACCTATTCACGGATTCATGGGCTTTGCCCAGGTATCTCATAAACGAGGTCAGCTAAACTCAGGACAACTCCGGACATATCGTTCTTTCGGAATCGTGAAGCCAAAATAGTCACTCTGGGTATCTTCTATAGACGAGTTGTAGCGCCAATGCCGTTTCTTTTCGTTATGTTCTATAATAACAAGCAGGGGAGGAGCATACCTAAATACCATGAGTCCATGACAGAACTTATCTTTCTCACACATGCTCTAGCACTGCTCTATACCCGCCAATCTCCATATAAGAATTACGGTACACACAATATACTTAAAGCCTTTCAAGACGCTGCTTCCTCAATACCTCCTCCCCAAACCGCGCCATCTCAAACTTTTTCACCTTTCCGCTCCCCGTCAGCGGCACGTTAGCCGGGACGCCATTCTCGCCAAGCCAGAAGACATGCGTGGGCGCTTTATGTCGTCCGAGCTTAAGCTGGACCCATTCCTTAATCTGCTTGTCGGAGGGGCGCTTATCAGGGGAGGCTTCGCTCTGCAAAAAGGCGGCGACGACCTCGCCGTAGTGCGCATCCTTGACGCCCGTGACGATGGCACGCGAGATGTCGGCGTGCGCCATGAGGCGCTCCTCGATCTCGAGCGGGTAGATGTTCTCGCCGCCGCGGATGATGATGTCCTTGAAGCGGCCGGTGATGGAGCAGTAGCCCTGGTCGTCGAAGACGGCCTCGTCGCCCGTGTGCAGCCACAGCACGCCCGCCTCGTCGCGGATCATGACCTCGGCCGTCTTCTCCGAGTTGTTCCAGTACCCGGACTGCAGCTGGTAGCCGGCGATGCAGAGCTCGCCGCGCGCGCCCACGGGGACCACGTTGCCGGCGTGGTCGACGATCTTGGCGCGCGCGTGCGGCATCAGCGTGCCCACCGTCGTCAGCCGCTTGTCGATGGCGTCGTCCGTGAACGCGTTGAAGCACGTCGGCGACGCCTCCGTCAGCCCGTAGCTGCTCGTGAACTCGGTCATGCCGAAGCGCGAGATCAGGAGCTCCATCAGGTACCGCGGCACGGGGGCGCCGGCGATGATGCCCGTGCGCAGGGCGTCGCAGTTGAAGCCTGGTGGCGTCGGGAGGCTGAAGAGCGTGTCGAACATGGCCGGCACACCGTGCACGGCCGTGCACTGCTCGTCGGAGATGGCGCGGAGCACGGCTGCGGGATCGAAGGTCTCCTCCGGGTAGACGATCTTTGCCCCGTGCGTGATGACGGCCATCAGGCCCAGCACAAGGCCGAAGCAGTGGAAAAGGGGCGGCGGGCAGCACAGGATGTCGTCAGGCGTCAGACGCATGCGGTCTCCGATGAAACGGGCGTTGTTCACGATATTGTGGTGCGTCAACATGGCCGCTTTCGGTAGCCCCGTTGTCCCACTGGTAAACTGGAGGTTGCAGACATTGTGGGCGAGAACCTTCCGGCCATTGCGGTATAAGGTGTCGTTGCTCATCCTCCGCCCCTGTTTGATGAGGTCATTGTATGTTGGATAGGAGCTTGACTCTCCTCTCAGGATCACGACATCGGGCCGTTCCTTTTGAGCTGCTAGTTCTGCGAGGAGCGCCGAATTGTCGACCTTGCCAATCTTCTTTGTTGTGAAGAAGACCTTGCAGTCTAACAAACTTACATCAGCTACAAACTTCCAGTAAAAATTAAATGTGAGTGAAAATGAATACCTGAGAATTTCAGAGCATATTGAGCTTCAGTTGGCGTGTAAGTGTTGTTGAGAATGACTAGTATGGCACCTATGCGAGCCACGGCGAAAAAGACAGCAGCATACTGCTCGCAATTCCCAGCCATTATACCCACGCGGTCTCCAACTCCAATTCCAATCGACATCAATGCTCTCGCCAACTGAGAGCTTTGTTGGTTAAGCTCATTGAACGTCCACCTGGCGCCCGTCCATGGTGTCACTATGCACTCCTGGGTTCCGTGGTGTTGACATTGTAGATCCAGAAGCTCACCCAGGGTTAGATCAACTAATGGGGGATCAACAGGACCGTATAGAATCGATGGATTCTGACCCCGAATTTGGGACTCAATATGTGAGACTGGCAATGAAACTTCTTGTGTAGCCATTACGTCTAATTTTAGTAAAAGGACAAATAGAAAAGTTACTGCTCCGAGATCCAGGCGAGATACAAGTCTCTAAAAAGCCCTCAGAATGAAATAATAGCCCTGTGGATTAGCCGTTCTTTTTTAGACATGACGTGAAAAAGTACTTTTGCTCCCAACCTGAGCTCCACTAGGCCTTATTTCTCGGATTGGAAAGGTTCTAGTAAACGTGGGCTCGCCGTGACATAACAGTATGTATGTAGCTACTTAGCAATACGGGCCCAGAGTTCACATGAGACGATTCGCTGGAGCTAGGCCGAGATTGGTAGCTAAAGAGTGACACGTTAAGGCCCGCAACATACAGGTTTTCATCGGAATTAGCATAAAACAAAGAGTGAGCGGTATAGGCCTAGAGGGTTGAGTTTGCAGTTTGGTGGTTTCATTTGTATTACCTGGCACGGCATATTGACATACTGTGTTTTTCCGAAGATCGATGCCATCACTGGGTGATTATGAAAAAGATTGAAGCTACCTGAATACGCGGGTTTGTACGGGGGTTTACCGCTATCGAATTTTCACAAGAAAGCCTCGAGCTTGGGGGCTGGCGTAATTACCCAGGATGTTGGGTATACTAGTGGAATATGAGATGATCGGTGGGTCAGAAAATTTAATCATCGGATCAGATAAGATTAATTCGGATCAGTGATCCATCGTTACATCGTCAGTACACTTCCATGTACCGGGCGAGCCGGGGAGATGATGGTATTGCGAAATCGGACAGTGCAAGCCCGAGAAAAAAGACAGTAGACGTAGTATTGTACTCGGAAAGTACCACGGAGTTCGCTGGCTCGATATTACCTCATCGGTTTATCCTAATTCGAAGGAGTTCTATCGCACCTTTAAGCTAGCGGGAACATGACTCAGGATACTACAGTAAAATGTGTCTCTTATGTGACAGATCTGGTCTCTCTATGTTCTATCTATATATAAATACTTCTTATAATACAGTCCCCGTGACCTGTTTGGATCGACTGAGTCGAACATCTCTCCATATCAAGACGGCTCCAATTTCTAAAAGTGATATTAGAGTACCAACAATACACATTCGAGCTTGTGACTGTGCATAGGCAGCAATAATGGCTGTGCGGGTTGGGCTTCCCATGGGATAGCTCAGCTGCTTTTTCAAATCGGAACCAATACTACCAAGTTCAACAGGGCTCAGCTCTGGGAGCAATTCCGCAAGAGCGCCGGGGAGCGTGGAGTTCCAGATAGCACCGCTGAGCGAGCTGCCCATGGCTGATCCAAGGTACGTAGCTAAAGAAAGAATAGCCATAGTGGAGGCAAGCTCTGCGTGGTTGGCTACTGCCATGACGGCCATTTGATCGCAAACGATCAGTGTGCTCCCGCCAATAGTTAAGAGAATTTGGCACATAATTACCCATATGATAGGAGTTTCAGGTCGCCGAAAAATGATCATAAGGGCGCCACCTAGAATATGCACCGGTAGAGCCGCCACGGCGAGCCACTTGAAGCGGTCGGATTTGCGGATCAAGTAGCCCACCACAATCCCCCATATGGACGACCCGATGCTATAAACTTGACCAATATAGCCAGCTTGAGTGATACTTAGACCGTGGACAACCTGAAGATAAGACGTATAATATCCATCCCAGGCAAAGTATGCGACAAAGATTGTCACGGATAATAAACAAGCCCCAGCAACGTTACGGGAACATAAGAGCGAGAATGCAATAAATGGTTTTCTGGTTTTCTTTTCATGGATACCAAATGCAATGACGAATGCAAATCCTAGAAAAAGGGTTCCCGTGTACGCATTGAGGCTGATGCTAGTAGTAGATTTGCTGGTGAGAGAAAATGGGACAAGAATCAACGTCATTCCGGCACTGAGTAGGAGCATTCCAACAGCTGCACATATTAGCTCTATTGCAATAAAAAAAAATCAAAGGTACCCATTAACCTTACCGTCGAATTCAATCAGATACTGATAGATCTTGCGTGCAGTCCATGGTTCAGATTTGGTAGACTTCTGAAGCAGCCCCAGTTTCTTTGCTTTCCTCGTATTTAGGATCAAAATATAAAAGAGTGGGAGCGATAGAAAAACGAGGGAGAGAGACGAGATACTAAAGGCCAGTCTCCAACGTTCGTTTTCAGTAAAGGAACTCGCGATGACTGGGCCGATAAACGTGGTGACGAGATACGGGGTAGAGCTAAAGGCTAGAGCAAGGGATCGATTCTTGAGCGAAGAAGTGTCGGCAACGATAATCTCGAGGATGTACGTGAAGCCGCTAATGCCTACTTGGTATATGACCTGCAACAAGAATAAGCATGACGGACATCAACGTCGTTCCGGATGATACTGACCTGCGCAGCCGCATAAGTTTGAACGTCTCGGCAGAGAGACATAAGCAATAACCCTAGCGCGGCAAGAAGGGTCATAGATGCAAATCCTTGCGGCCGGCCCCAAGAATCGATGATCTTAGCAACTGGAAGCTTCAACACGCCGCTGAGGATATTGGAGACAATGGCGATGGTGGGTATCAAAGAATGGGACGAAAACTCGCTAACAACATATGGCATGAGGTTGAAGATAACCTGCCACTGCAGAGCGTTGGCGAAAGAACACAGAAAAATACTGCCGCATTTTGTCAGTAATGAACCGGACCATGTAATTAATAAAAGCCGTTGGCGTACAATAAGTATGCCGTAACCAGCGCGGCTTTTGACCAGACTTGATTAATTGCATCTGCTTGCTGAATACCACCCTGGGCTGGACCAGCGATCTCTTCGTCCCCATTATCCTCATCGTCGTTCTCGTCGTCGTCGTCGTCGTCGTCGTCATGGTTGCCGCCCCGAGAGCGCACCGAGACTACGGCATCGTTCTTTCCCGAGGTGGATCCATAGGAGGTCCTCGCATCGCCGTCGCAGCCGTCATCACTACTGCTGGAGACTGGGCTTAGCAGTGGCGCCTGGCTACTGCTGCTGGTGCTGGCGCCGAACTCCTGCATGTTAAGAGACGTTACGGCACGACGATGGATTTGGGACATGACAAGGAGAAAACAAGCGACAGGCGCCGACGAGACAAGGACGCAATAAGACAATAACTCGTTGCGGCGCGCCACCCACGCACGGCACGGGGGTCAGTCACACTGACGTGTCAGCCGATGGGGTTAGGATATTAGGGATGGTGGAGACGTGGGATTTAGGATGGACGATGGATGGATGGATGAAGTAAGTAAGGCTCGGCATGAGCCCTACGCTACCCGACAACCACTCTCAGCTGTCCAAGGCAGTCAGTCCTTAACACCTTCTAATCACAAGACTTATGTACGTAGGGAAGGTAGCAGGTAGCAGCCTATCCGAGGTACGCATGTCGTACCTACCGCGGCACGAATAGTAAATTGGAATGTTGGAACTTGTGTGTAAAGAACACATGTAAGTACCTAGCCTCTTTAACATTTGTCAGAGAATGTTGCAAGGATTAAAGATGGTATTAACGAAAACAATAATAGATGGAAATAGTGTAAGAGAAATAGTAATAATAATACCTAACTGTAACTCGCCCCGGAACTTGAGACTGGCCAACAAAAGCCTCAGCTGCTCAGCCACCAAGCGGTCCGCTTGTCATCGGCAACAACCTTCTTTCGTATTAGCGCCATCAGATAACTCTCCTCAATGCCAAGACGCATACACGCACTGTATTCTACTGTGTCGCTGGAGAACACCACTTTTGGCGCCCTGAAAATTATCTTATCTGATCCCCCGATTCTGCACGCCAAGCCGACCAATGCTCGATCCAAGCCCTTAGCAGGACTGGCGGCCCCTCGTCCTCGCTCGTCTTCATCTTGTCCCCCGCTTTCGGCGGCAGGGTTGTTTTGAGCAAAGAGAAATTCTCCCTTCCTCTCTTGTCTTGAACCCGTCAGGTACATCTCTGTACCCTGTGAGCTCGGCAAGCCTGGGTTACATCGCGATACCAAACATTGACCTGGACTCTTAACTCCATACCTACAATGTACATTTACCTAGTATTCATGGACTGGTGGATATAGATCTACCGAGAAAACGACACGGCGTGAGGGTCCGCTTCAGTCGGTTCAAATGGTATTGCATGCCCGTGTCCAGTCCACACACTCATC
Source organism: Xylaria venustula (assembly GCA_022578775.1). Taxonomy (NCBI): domain Eukaryota; kingdom Fungi; phylum Ascomycota; class Sordariomycetes; order Xylariales; family Xylariaceae; genus Xylaria; species Xylaria venustula. The sequence goes on along the minus strand of MU389329.1, from coordinate 78,364 downwards.
ACACAATGTGGGTATCCATGGGGCATCCATGGGGCAAAGGGCTCTTCGTTCTGCTGCTGCTTGCTGCTAAAGTTGCTGGCTGCATAACAACCTGGCAAATTTTATGACACCTGGATCTCTTTTATTATGTTGACACCTTCGCTTTTCCCTGGATCATCCAATCCTTTCTCAAACCGCGGGTGAACCATAGCAGCAGCCAGTGGCGGCACATGTTGGTCACAAGATGGGTGTCAAGTCGGAAGCGGAACATGAAGGCGGTAATGCGCCTTCAAACCTCCACTCGAATGTGAGCAATGATGAGACGAATGACGCGAAGGATCCCACGCCTTCGATGGCATCAAGGGTACGTAGTTGCGTAACTTGGAGCAACCCCGTCCCAAATGCTCTCTAACTCGTGTCAAGGTCTTCAACAGCATCTTTGGTTATTTCCACTTGCTCAACTACGCCGAACCTACCCCTCTTGACTATACACTGCTCATAGTCGGCACCATCTCGTCAATTGGTGCCGGCATACCATTCCCCATCCTTGGAATCCTGTTCGGACAGCTTGTCGACGATCTCAATGGCGCTACGTGCGCAACCGAGGGGGCCACAGGATCACAATCGCCCGAGGAATATCAGGCTGCCATCAACCAGAAAGTCATTCTCGTCGTCGTAGCCGCAGTAGTCCAATTCGCTCTCATCTATATATATGGCGTGTGCTGGAATCTATTTGGTGAGAGGCTCGCACACCGGCTTCGGGAGAAATATTTGCGGTCACTACTGCGCCAGGAAGTCTCCTTCTTCGATAAGTTGGCAGCCGGAGAGGTATCATCGCGGCTAAGCGCCGATATAAATGCTATCAAGGATGGGACATCAGAGAAGGTTGGCGTATACCTCGGAGTCTTGTCGCTCTTCATCACCTCCTACATCATCGCTTTCATTAAGGGAGCAAAGCTTGCTGGCATTCTCGTGTCGCTTGTTCCTGCCTTCCTCATAATGACCTTTGGTGGCGGCTACTATATTGGAAAATATGCTACCCGTGCTTCAGAGCATATTGCCGCCGCTTCTTCGATTGCCCTTGAAAGCTTATCTAACGTTATGGTCGTCCATGCATTTAGAGCTAACGACAGACTCGAGGCCAAGTTTGCCGCTCAGCTCAACGCAGCCAAGAAGGAGAGCACTAAGAAGGCCGTCGCGGTTGGAATTCAGTCCGGTCTTCTATACTTCATTGCTTTTGCTGCTTCTGGTCTTGCATATTGGCAGGGCAGTATCATCATTGCAGATGTCGTAGCAGGTCGCCTGGAAGGGACGTCCGTTGGGTCGATTTACACAATCATATTCATTCTTATTGATGGTAAGATCTTACATATACTACATGCTGCCTATGCTGACTAGCGTATAGCTTCCATCGTAATCAGTCAAGTTTCACCTTACCTACAGATTTTCAGCTCTGCCGCTGCAACTCTAGATAAACTTCAGTTGGACATAGACCGCCAGTCCAAGATCGATGGCACCATTGATGACGCAAACGAGGGACCAGCACATCCACCTGAGATGTTTGAGGGCGACGTTCGACTGGAAAACGTGTCATTCACATATCCTTCTAGACCGGATGTGCCCGTCATTCAAGATGTATCCCTGCATTTCCCAGCTGGCCAAACTACAGCGATTGTAGGGTTGTCCGGAAGTGGAAAGTCTACTGTTGCCGGCCTCCTCACTCGATTATACGATACTGACTCTGGTGATTTATTTCTCGACGGACGGAACATTCGGGATATCAACGTTCGTCAATTAAGGAGCTTCATCGGCCTCGTCCAACAAGATCCTATGTTGTTAGATCGTTCAGTACTCGAGAACATCGCTCTTGGCTTAGTCAACTCTTCTCGCCCACAACATACCGTTTTCCAATCTATTGTGCGTGGTAGCCAGCTGTCGCAAGTTGCTGAAGCTGTACGCAATGGCAAGGATATGCTTACGGCAGCAGAGTCTTATGGTAGCGAGATGGTAGAGATCGCTCGGATGATTTTACATGCGGCAGACCTGGCCGATGCTGGTGTTTTCTTGGGTAGCCTCGAATTTGGACTCGGCACCATCGTCGGACCTAACGGCGATCTTCTTAGTGGTGGCCAGAAGCAAAGGGTTGCGCTTGCTAGGGCTTTAGTAAAAGACCCGAGGATCTTGGTGCTAGATGAAGCGACCTCCTCGCTCGACTCAGCCAGTGAGCAACGAATCCAGGCCGCTATCGAGAAGGCGTCAGTGGGAAGAACCGTCATTTCAATCGCACATCGGCTGGCCACTGTAAAGAATGCTGGTAAGATTGTCGTCATGCGAAACGGCAGGGTCATCGAAGAGGGCAACCATAACGACCTAATGGTGAAGAATGCCGACTACGCGGCGTTAGTGAGACTGCAGAATATGGGGTCAGAGGCGTCTAGTATCAGCACTGCACAGGCAAGCAAGCTATCAATCGAGTTACCCCGAAAGACAAGCTCTCAGGCGGACGAAGATGGGAGAGATATGGCTGACAAGGTTGAATCAAAGCAAGATCTAGCGGTCGAGGACCTAACAGAGAAGAAGTCTGAGCAACCGGCCTGGCCGGTCATAAAAAGGTTCGGGTCGCTGACGAGACCCTATCTGTTGTGGCTATTGATTGCCTTTTTCGGATCATTACTTGTTGGCGGTACATATCTCGGCTCAGCATTGATTTTTGGTAACACTATTGCAGCCCTCAGCCCTTGCAACACTGAGCAAGCAATTAAAGCCGCAGGCAGCTTGTTTGGCCTGCTCTACTTTGTTCTCGCTATCATCGAGTTCTTCGCCAACGGAACTAGCTGGTCGACATTCGGTCTCGTAGCCGAAAATGTTCTATACGTTATCAGAGTGCTTTCTTTCCGCTCCCTATTTGAGCAAGATCTTCAGTGGCATCAATCGGAGAGTCGAACGCCGTCGTCGTTACTCTCTTTCATTACAAGCGATACGGCGGCCATTGGAGGTTTGACGGGATCCATTATCGGAACCATGTTTTCAATTTTGGTTAACTTCATTGGTGCAATCATTCTGGCCCATATTATCGCGTGGAAGATTGCAGTCGTTTGTCTGGCCGTCGTACCTCTCATGCTTGGCTCTGGCTTTATGAAATTGTGGATTCTAGCCCGATTTGAAGAGAAACATGGCAAAGCATTTGAGAAATCAGTTGGCATATCTGTCGAAGCTGTGAACTCTATCAAGACCGTCGCGGCCCTTTCTCTAGAGCAAGAGATCCTCGGAACATACCAGCGCTCACTTGAAGTACCTCGCAAGGAAGTAACACGCTCGATTGTCTGGTCCAATTGCTTTCTTGCATTGTCCATGAGCCTCTCAAATCTTCTTTACGCGCTTGTTTATTGGTGGGGATCCAAGCAAATCGTTTCGGGAATGTATACCCAGAAGCAATTCTTCATCATACTAATCTCCCTTCTCGTGAGCGCACAGCTTTGGGGCCAACTCTTCACTCTCGCGCCAGAAATCACCCGGGCAGGCCGATCGGCTGGGCGCATCTGTGATCTCATCGATCTCGGATCCTCAAAAACAGTTAAATCATTACGGAAAGACGACCCAGAGGCTATGGTCGAATCCGCACCAACACCAGTAGCAGCAGCAGGGCAGGGCCTTGCTGTTAAATTCAAACAAGTCAAGTTCTCTTATCCAGCTAGGCCCAACCGCCAGATTCTGAAGGGGCTCGATCTCGACATTCCACCGGGACAATTCTGTGCACTCGTAGGGCCAAGTGGTGCTGGCAAATCAACCATCATCTCGCTACTGGAGCGCATGTATAGTATCGAATCTGGCGCCATTGAGGTCGGGGGGTTCGACATCAGTTCCAAAAAGGAGCCCGTTTTCCGCGACGACATTGGACTTGTACCGCAAGACAGCGTGCTCTTCGACGGCAGCATCCGTTTCAACGTAGCGCTCGGGGCTCGGCCAGGAGTCGAACCATCGGACACCGAGATCGAGGAGGCTTGCAAGCTGGCGAACATACACGACACCATCATGGCGCTGCCCGATGGATACAAGACGCAGTGCGGAAACAACGGTGGTCATCTCTCGGGTGGTCAACGACAACGACTCTCGATTGCTCGAGCTCTCGTGCGCAAACCGCGGCTGCTGCTGCTCGACGAGTCGACGAGCGCGCTGGACGCCGAATCCGAGCGGCTGCTACAAGATGGATTGGAGAAAGCCACGCGAGGCATCACTGTGGTGGCTATTGCGCACCGCCTGCACACGATCCGGCGCGCCGACGCCATCTTCATGATTGAAGATGGCCGCTGCGTGGAGAGGGGCTCACACGAAGAACTCATGGCGCGTAGCGAAAGCTATCGCGTGAACGTGTTGCATCAAACCCTAGACGGCTAGGAACTAGGGGCTAGCGACGGGCTAGTTTAGAAACCATCTAGATACACTAATCTACAGGGGCGGATCTTCATTTAGCGGCGGTGGAGAGGGACGAGGGGAGGGGAAGAGAGGATGAGGATGAGGGCGGAAGAGGGAGGGGTGGAGAGAAAAGGAGGTGCTAAACACTGCACCCTGGACTTGGCACTGAGTCGTATTCTGAGACCGGACAGGCGGCTGGCGAATTGACCGCCCGATTGAGCGATTGACTGACTTATGGATTAGACAAAAGAACTAGTAATATACTGTAATCAACCACGCCTCCGCATTTTCTCATCGCAGGTCATGAGATGGCACCGGTTCGTTTCCCCGGATTTGCAACGAGGCTATCGTGGAGTGCGGAATGGCAGAGTGCGGGGATGTTGGAGGCGTTGGGGAAACAGATTCCTTCCGTTGCTCCTAGCCAAAGGCGACTCCGCAACAACTTGGGCGGCCAATCAGAACAACTCGTCAATCCATTGCACCGAGAGCCCTGGGGATCGTCAGCAACAGAAAATGCATTGTGGATGTGGTGAAGGGGGGGCAGTAAGGGGGAAAGCTGGCGAGCGAGGGGCAATACACTAGTGGAGTGGACGTGCTGGTGCTAGGGTACTGCTAGGGCCCCATGGCGGGTTCATGGTTATGGGTTTTGGCGTTGATCCCCCAATCTGGGGCAGTGCTAGGGGTAGTTAGGCGAGTGCTAGGCGAGCCGCTACACTGGCTGCATTTACCTGTTTCTGACCTGTCTCTGCTTCCACACACTCCGTACTGTCATCAATTGGCTTGGACGGACCCAGTCGAGCCAGTCCCCTTGGGCCAACTACTGTAGAAGCAGCGTCGTATTCTCCAACAATTTGCATTAAGCCATACAAGCTACAAGCCTCAAAGGATTCGGGTGGTTCTAGAACTGGAATATCTCGAGCTTCCGTTCTACCGAAGGTGACGCGACACGACGAGTGCAGGTCTCCTGCATCAAAGCCCACTGACTGCATCACAGACCCCCGATGCCGTAGTGTACATCCAGCACACTGGCTGCACCGTTCATCTGGAGACGATCCCGACTATTGAGTCCCTAGGTACGTTAGTCACAGAACCGATGCTGTCGGGGGATAACCTTAACCTATGAATAGACACCCATCAGAATGCTACATACATACAACGTGCTAGAGGATGCTGCGGCATGCTACATAGATAAGCGCGTCAGCACGACAGCGTCATAGTGGGCCGACTGGGAAACAGGCTAGGTATCGTGTCACGATACGTAAGTCGAGTAGGAGCCGGGGGTGTGGGCGGGGGACGCCTAGAGCCTACAGCGCGGGCGTCTCCGCAGGGAATTGCTGCTCGGGTCAGTAGACCGGCTGCTGATTCCCCCTGCTGCGGTGTATCGATGCTCCAGCAGGCAGTAAAAGCAGTAGTAATATCTGCCCAGCCGTATTTACCTAGGTAATGTACCTGGTAATATGCAGAACGATATCGGGCGCCGGGCCCGTAGCATCGGCGTCATGTCTCTATCGGGCGCGCTCGCTCGCTCGCTCGCTTGGCCCCCTTGGATCATCTTGTACCCGCCTCATCAGCCAAGGGACGACCGAAGGCTGGTCGACGCCTAGCTGATCCCCCCGTCACTCCCTAGTCGATGTCTAGTCAGTATCTAGCCAGTCGGCCATCTTAGCAGGAACCGCATGCGCGGAGTCGACGGCGTAGCGGGGCGAGGAGCCACGCGGTGCGAAAAAAGACAACATGGTGATCGTCAGCCCGTCACCCCGTGTTGGTGGGAGCGGTAGTCTAGCCACATACCTCAATAGTGGCGTGAGGGGTAGCGGCTCTCTAGTGTCGTCGTTGCTCGCGACCATCAATTCACGATGTCTCTCGACAGGTATATATAGAGGCTTGATGTTGCTCGATAGAACTGAATAATCTCAAGCTCATCATCAGCATCTTCACAGCAATCAGATACCAGTTCTTCGAACAACACAACTCTCACACAACTCTCTCTCTCTCTCTCTCAACAACCTTTCCAACCAACATCATGTCTATCCCAACCGAGCAATGGGCGCAGGTCCTGGAGAAGGTCGGCGGCAGTATGTCCTGTCATCACCCTCACCCCCATTGAGAATGTGCGCTAACAGTCCCGCCAGAGGTCGTGTACAAGAAGATCCCTGTTCCTAAGCCCGGCCCCGATGAGGTCCTCGTCAACGTCAAGTACTCCGGTGTCTGCCACACCGACTTGCACGCCGTCAAGGGCGACTGGCCTCTGGACACCAAGATTCCTCTCGTCGGTGGCCACGAGGGTGCCGGTGTCGTCGTCGCCCGCGGCGAGCTTGTCCATGACGTTCAGATCGGCGACTACGCCGGTATCAAGTGGCTTAACGGATCGTGCCTGAGCTGCGCTTTCTGCCGCACATCCGACGAGGTGAGTAGACCACCGAAAAGAAGGAGACCGGGAGAACAGGATTGAATGGCACACTGACGAACTATATAGTCTCTCTGCCCTACCCCTGACCTCTCCGGTTACACAGTGGACGGCAGTTTCCAGCAATACGCCATCGCCAAGGCTGCCCACGTAGCCAGGATACCAAAGGAATGCGACCTGGAGGCCATTGCGCCCGTCCTATGCGCAGGTCTCACCGTATACAAGGGTCTTAAGGAATCAGGCGCGCGTGCTGGCGAATACGTAGCCATCGTTGGTGCTGGTGGCGGTCTTGGTAGCTTTGCTGTGCAATACGCCCGCGCTATGGGTCTCCACCCCATCGCCATCGACGGTGGCGCTGAAAAGGAGAAGGTAACCAAGGAGCTTGGCGCTGTAGCCTACATCGACTTCTTGACCAGCAAGAACATCGTTGAGGACGTGAAGAAGGTCACACCCGAGGGCTACGGTCCCCAGGCTGTGCTCTTGCTGGCCGTCACCGAGAAGCCTTTCCAGCAGGCTGCCGAGTATGTCCGCCCCAAGGGTACCATTGTCTGCGTCGGTCTACCACCCAACGCCTACCTGAAGGCTTCCGTTTTCGACACAGTTACTCGGTATGTTGTCCCCTCATCGCGTGTCTCCTTTCCCCTCTTCCCCAATCGCCTCCTTTTCCCCACACTCTCCAACGCTCCTCGGCACTACTAGGGGCAAGACCGTACTAACGACTGAAACAGTATGATCAGCATCAAGGGAAGCTATGTTGGTAACCGCCAGGACACCGCTGAGGCTATCGAGTTCTTCCGTCGAGGACTCATCAAGGCCCCTTACAAGGTTGTTGGTCTGAGCCAACTGCAAGAGGTCTTTGACCTGATGGAAGCTGGCAAGATTGCTGGACGATATGTTCTGGACACCTCCAAATAAATGTATTCTAGGACAAGGATTTGTTGATACCACTTAAGTTTGAAAAACAGAAAGTAAAATAGTATAAATGAATCATTTCATGAAAATATTCGTCTCTTTTAGTGTACTATTGAGGATCGTCAGCGAAACGCCACTCTCTTCGGCAGCCACCCCATAGGCACAAATACGTCCCCCACCTGGGGAGCATAAACAATTGAGCTTGCATATATCTAAAGACATGCAATATACACACGGTCCGGCTGCTCAGAACTGGCATTGACTTCTGTTGCCAAACAAACTGGCCCAAATGCTGGTTTAGAATCAGTCGTCATGTTCATCTGAATTACCTATTTAAGACATTTTTTGTGCATACCTGGAACCGGTGAATAATGTACTAGGTAGTGCCACTACGGTACTTATGTAAGCTGCTGCATTCACTTGACTGCATCTCTCGCGATGAGCACGGTACCTTTTATTATTCATCAGTTTGGTCTCTTATTATAAGTCAAGTATAGGTGAACAAGTCACCGGGAAGAATCCCTATTATGCTGTATGTACACGCTATGTATAGTAGTTTAGCTTTAGACAACTCTCTCACAGGGAACTCTCTAGGAGTAACAGGTGCATCTTTATATCACCTCATCTCAAGACGACCAAGTTCGCAAACATATACATTACCACTGTAGCACAGAATCAACTATATGCCATAACAAGATCTGTTGACTACACTCTCTCTCACAAGATTATGACCAACCGCCAAAGTATCCAAAGTCAAAAACATACGCTCCCATTCCATCTGCCTCAGTCATCTCTAAAGCTTGCCAGAAATGTCATACAATTCCAGCCTTAATCGACACACATCCAAGCATGGCACACACACTCTCTCTGCTCTTTCCTTTTCGCGGTAGGTACTTTGTCACTTGTGCAACTTCCACATTTACGGATATGGATATACCTGTGTACCCAGGTACTTTTGTTCCTTCCGTCTCTTCCTTCCTCTTTCTTTTTACATTCACCTTTTCCTCTCTAATTCTATATAATAATCCCAAGCACCCCTTGTATATTTCCAGTACATATCCTACAGTGTCGACCTTTTAGTTCCCTCCCTCCCCCGCTCACCCCCACCCTTTATCAGCATCCCGTCACATCATACTCACCACCATCTGATCCATTCAGGAATTCCTCACGGCCTCTTACAACAACCTAATAAAGCAAAGTTATCATCAATCCAGATATCCCGGTTACTCAAGCCATAACCAGTACCTTGAGCTAACATAACTCGAAGTCTTCCTACCAAGTCCACTATCTTGGACCTCATCACATGATGGATAATGAAACACCCATTGAGTCCTCCTTGCCATATTTGATACAAGCTAACTCTGGCTCTAGATCATACCCCCAATCTCCAAAGGTCCCTGAACACGCGATGGAGTCGACTCATGAAGTAGAGCCAGAGCGAAAGAGAGCACGCCTGGGCGACAGTCAAGAGGCGACTTGTCCGCCCCAAAGGCAGTGTAGCCATACCTTCCAGTCCGCCGTCTGCGTATCACCACGAGACTACCACCCACACGCTTAAGCTGGCCACATTCTTCCGCTCGGAACAGGCTGCGTCCCTGGACCTCGAGTCGACGGCCGTGCTACTATCTTTGACCTCAAGAGTATTACCTAGGCCAAGAGGGTAAAGTCGGTGAGATCCCTTCCTGCTTAGTGCTTTGCCTTTCCATGTCAGACCTGAGTTCGACAGACCCGGTTATCCGCGTCTTGTGGACCTGATCAGATGCTCTCGCGGTAACAGCTCGGGACTCACAATCCCTTGCTTCGCCGTGGGCCACGCTGCGAGCACGGTGTATACTTACCGGACCTCCCCTGGGCACCCCGATGGCCCTGGGCCTGTGATGTGCTCTCGGTGCGTGGTGGATAACTGCCTCGGGACTTCCGGGTTTCGACCTGGAAGGACCGACATGCCGATATGTGATTTGAGGTTGGGCGGCAAGGTGTCCTCCTCTCTGAACAGTGGCGTCTCTTCGGAGGGTAGTGCGCAGTGTCCTCGCATGCTCGGACGGAACCTCCTCCCGCCGCCGTCTCAGCTGAATTCTCCATGGAAACGCCCAGGAACGGTGCGCTGTTGTTGTCTAGTCGGTTTGGGGAACTTGCTAGGTGATTTCAGCCTTGGTAGCGGGGACGGCTTGGCTTGGAGATCGATCGACCTTCACGAATTTGTGTCTTACACTATTCACGGCTCGGCTTGCTACCTTTTGTCTCTGACAATAATGCTTGCTAGAATCTCCGGATTCGATCCAATTTTTTGGTTTTCTCAGGCTTGTCTTGCTGCCTTTTGTCTCTGACATCAATGCTTGCTAGAATCCTCGGGTTCGATTCAATTTTTTGTTCTTCTAAGGCTCGCCACGCGGCCGTTGTCTATGACAAAAATGCTTGGCTTATACTTTTTCTTTTCTTTTTTCATCACATGCTTTAAGTTCTTAGAGCTGTGAAGAAGAAAGGCGATATTGCTAATATTGTGAGCAATCTACCATTCCATCACCAAATCATATTCTACAAAAGGCTGTTACACCTATCGGAGGTGATGCTCATTCTCAGTTATACCACTTCAATGAAGGCAGATAGGGCTTCAAGACCACCCTAAAGAGTGAAGACTAGGTAAGTACTGAGTAAAGGATTAGCGTCAACTACTGCACCTATCTCGCTCGCTTTGACTGTCCTTGTAAACTTCTGTCGCGAGTACGATAGCACATATAGTACATGATATTGCTATTTTGAGGTCAAGTTGAATGGCCCTTGTCTGAATATTGATGATCTTGAACATCTAACCTAAAATTTACCGCTTTTCTATTTAATCACGTTTCTCTCTCAGCGACCTTTTTAATTTTTTGAGCTTGCTGCTCAAATTATCCTCTGCTACTTAGTCAAGACCCCTAAAGCTAAATGTACGAATCACCGCGAGGTTGCTCCCCACTCTATCATAACAACCGCTTATGAAAAAACGAGTCTGGTAATTATTTACGCGGAGACACTGCATTCCCCGACTAGCCATTGGAGGGAACAGGAAAGAGAGATTAAAGCTTTATCGCCGCCGCCGCATTGCATACGAGACGGTCGACATTCCAAATGCTGTGGAACTCGAGCGGTTGGCAAATCATTGAAGTCGATATCGGGTTTTCCGAGACTCTAGAAAAACCAGCAAAGGGTGCCAAGAAGGATTGGGGGGGGATCCTGTAGGGCTCATTGGCGAATTGCAACGCGGTTCTTACTCATGCCCACCCCCAGAATAAACTAGGTAAAATGAATGTCAAATAGGATACTCACAGTCGTAGACCGTTACAAAAGTAGTGGGTAAGTAAGTTTGAGTTGAAAGATGTCCATAAAATCACATCAACACCTGTTTACCTTTAAACATTTTGAATGTGTAGGCATGCTGTTTACATCGTCAATCAACAATTCAACTTTGCTCTGTACTTTTATAAGAACCTTGTAGCATCTATATGCCCAATGTAGTAAAGGCTATAGGCTAAGACAGGAGATAGCTCGGATCTCCACCTAACAAGCACCCGAAATACTTATCTACCGTAGGTACCAAGCAAATCCAGATAGGTACCGAAGCCTTTACGAAGCCTTAGCGTATGTGCTAGCGAGGCAGTGGGGAGGGAAATAGAACTTGGCGTTTTCGTGGGGGCCGCTCGTGCACTAACATGACACCAGCTCTTCTTCTTCTAGTCTTCATTGCTCCAGCCAATTGAATCCGATTTGCACACGCAGTATAGGCCCAGATGTCTTGAAGCTGGCGACGTCTTCAATATTTCATGCTCTCGTTCACTCTTTCTTTCTGCTCGTTCCTTTCGGTCGCCAACGCGTAGTTTATGTAGCTCACGATGGCCGGCAGCTCGCCTGGACACGAGGATGACATCATCAGAGAACCAGCCGGCAGAGACAATCAGGAGCAGCCTATCCTCCAGTCCGACAGCCAGAGTCTCGACGGTGAGGGCAATGATGCAAGAGAAAAGAATAACAAACCGGACACGGGCAATGCCCCAGGTTCGAAAGAGCAGCCGCAGACGCCGCCAAAGCCCGGCTTCGTCATGGGCATCATGACCAGGCTGGGACTCGACATGCCCACGGTGAAAGCCATGTTCAAGTAAGACACCATCATTATCATCATTCTCATCATCATATAGAGTACCCTATAATACCGTGTAGTACTATACAGTTTAGTATATGTGAACTTATATCATATTCACTCAACTGCATGACTGCTCCATACACACCTCCCTATACTTGTATAATACCGATACAATACTGATATTTATAACCATGACAGAGGCGCACTCTCACCTGTCATTGCTCTGGCCATTTACCAGTCTGACGCAGTGGCCAAGGAATTCTCAACTTTCGGATACCTAGTAGCCGTCATCACTGTGCTCTCACTGAGCGCCCTCCCGCGTGGCAAGTTCGTGCAGACCTTGATCCTCAACCTGTTGTTCTTGGGCGTCGGCGCCGCCATCGCTCTGTTGATCTTGTGGTCCGCCTTGCAAGCCCGCCTGCACACCGAGACTGTGCCCGCTGCTTACAACTCGAGTCAAGCTGCCGTGTCTGGCATCTGGCTGTTCGCTAATATATGGATGGTCAACACACTGCGTGCCAAGTATCCGAATCTGAATATTCCGAGCATTGTCTACTCCATCATGACCAACATCTTGTGCACTTATAGCACACAGGTCACTAACAATGCCTTCTTCGAGGCTCTCGTACGGCGGCTGTTTGTAGCTATGCTGACTGGCTTCGCTATCGCAACCGCTGTTTGCTTACTGGTGCTCCCTGTTCCGAGCCGCGCCGTTTCGGCCGCCCAGCTGAATGGCATCTTCAAGCTTCTCCAAGGCGCCGTGAAGCAAGAGAAGGCCTATCTACAGAGTCTGGAAAGAGAGGACATGTTTGCTGTTCCTGCTGATACATGTGCGGCGACTCATCTTAGCGGCGATTCTGAAAGCTCCGCCGACAGCACCGACTCGGACAACGAGGCGAAGCACAAGGGAAAGAATAAGGCGAGGGCTCAACCGAAGTCAACAGCGGAAGCAACAGTCATCAAAGAAACTATGTTCAAGCTGCGCCTCCTGACAAGCAAGCTATACGTGGATTTACCATTTGCCAAGAGAGATATCGCATGGGCCAAATTACCAGCCAAAGATTTAACCGCTATCCTGGAACTCTGTCGAGGTGTCGTTATTCCCATTCATGGAATTGGCACTGTAATCGATATCTTTCAGCGGCTCGCCGAGAAACGCGGATGGATTACCGACTCTGAGACGCCACTAGATATCCTCGCCGAGAAGAATGAGGACAAGCGAGTTTGGAACGAGGTTATGAAACAACTTCATGAGCCATTCGAAAACCTTTCAATGGCCATTGACGAGGGATTGCAACGTAAGCCATCCGTTGAGCCATTTTTTCTCTTCTAGCCGCTGGGGAAGCAAAGTCTTTCTCTGTCCGGGCAACCAACTCGACATGAGATTTGCAGAGTTTTAGATATTTGTGTCCACGTTATCTAAAAGGAGACATACTAACTACAACGAATACCAGATGCGGGGATGCTGTTAGAAATTATTCCACGCCCTAAGGCGGCCAAGAAGAATGGCAGCAACACTAATGGGTCCACCGCGGATGCTGATGTTGAAGCTAGAGGTGATCTTCTGCAACCTGGAGACGAGGGATTCGCAGAAGTTCTCCTGGGGAAGATTCAGTGCTTCCGCGACACTCGAGGCAGAATCCTCCATACCTGGGCGAAAGAAAAGGGTCTCGTATCAGAGGATTCCTCTCCTCACGATGTTCACCATATTTCGCCTCAAACGGATGCTAGGCACCAACATGATCACGGACAGCTCTATATTTTGCTGTACATCGAGACCCTTGTAAGTAATTTTTACTCTCCTTCCTGTACCTCGATAAGGAGCCAAGTGAGCTCCACGGCCAGATGAATTGCCCATATCGACCGCCTTGGGCGGTTCACTTTCCGTAGGATGTTGCGCTCGAGGTAGAAGTTTGTCACATACTGTACTAACAATGAGGCAGATGGAAGCAGCAGGCGAAGGGGTTTTGAGGTTTGTTCGATTTGCAGACTCGAAGGTAGCAGACGGGACGATGGCACGCAAGCGGTTGATAGTCCCCAAGCCAAAAGTGCTCCGAAAGTGGATTGCGAGCGTTTTCAGCGAGGACGACGAGCGCCAGGAGAACGACGCCGACATATTTGATTCCGGCATGGCAATTATTCACATGGGCGACAGCTATACGTTGAAGCGAGATCCAGAACATCTGCCTCCCACGAATTCTTGGCAGCGCGTAGGTAATGCTGTGCGAGCCGTCTCGAAATTCTTCTCGTCCGAGGAATCGGCTTTTGGATTCCGTGTTGCTTGTGCCACCCTTACTATTGGCATCATCGCGTTTTTAGAACAGACACACGTGTTTTTCCAAGAACAAAGACTGGTATGGGCTATGGTTATTATCGCTATCGGGATGACACAAAGTTCGTTCAGCCCCATTTTCTCCCCTATAAACCTTCAAGTTCTATTGTCTAACAATCTTGGATATATACAGCTTCTGGGCAGTCGATATTTGGCTTCTTTTGCCGGATTCTGGGGACCCTTGCAGCAGTCGTCATCTCGCTGATCACATGGTACATCGTCGACGAGAAGATCCCGGGTATCTACGTCTTCTTATACCTATTCCAAGCGGCCTCTCTTTACTTCCTCCTGAAATTCCCACAGTTGACACCCGCTATCGTTCTCTGCATGGTAACACAGGTTTTAATTGTCGGATATGAGCTACAAGTACTCAAGATTGGTGTAGCAGCATCCGAAGCGTCAGGACAGCCAGTCTATCCGTAAGTCAGGACGGCTTGTTCATTAGTAATTGTACTAATGGTTATTGTATAGGATATATGAACTTGCGCCGTACCGTCTTGCAATCGTTGCGGCTGGCTGCCTCGTCGCTTTCTTCTGGACCATTTTCCCAGCCCCAGTGACAGAGCGAACATGGCTGCGACGTGACCTCGCAGTCACCTTGTACCTCCTCGCCAACTATTTCAGTGCCATCAATGAGACGCTCAAAAGCAAGCTCAACGGTACAGGTGGCGACCGTAACGTGAAAGGCACACCCGCTCACCAGCTTGCAAAACACCGCACTCGTTTATTCGGCAAATTGATGTTGCTGTTGCCCTCTTTGAAACAGCATGCCGATTTTCAGAAGTGGGAGCCAACAGTAGGCGGCAAGTTCCCGCGCGACCTGTACGAGGACATAATCATGCGAGCGTCGCGCATCAACTCGTATTTAACTCTGCTGTCTTACACCATCGGTGGAGGCGGGAAAGGCACAGCGGGTGTGACTTTCACGGACTCGCTGGACGCCGCAGCCGCGCATTCAAAGCAGGGCGGCCCGCAAAGATTAGATGGCGGAAACAGCCGTGCATGGCGCGATGCGCTGGCCGTGCTACTTGCAGACATCTCGCCTACGCAGCACAGCATCATCTGCACGCTAACGTTACTGTCGAACGCGCTGCAGTCGGGCCACTCGATCCCGCCTCACCTGAAGGTGCCCCGTCCCTTTGAGCTCTCACACCAGCTCAAGACCCTCTGCGCAACCATCACGGCCGACAATAACAGCAGCGATAGCAGCAGCAGCAGCGCCGCAAGCATAATCACTACGCCGGGCGATCATACCAATAACGACAGCCACACAGATAAAAAGACACCGCGCGAACCCCGCAACCTCCTCAACACGCGCAACATAACACAGGCCGGATACGCAGAATTTGCCGTGCTGCAAGTATGCAGCACGCTCGTGTGTGACGATCTCGAAGGCCTCGTCGAGAGCGTGAGTAAGCTCGTCGGCGTCGTGGATTTCAGCTACTGCGTCACTCCGAGCAGCGCGAGCACGAGTGTCAGTGGGGTTGGTAGCAGTAGTATCCTTGGCGGTAACGATTCCGAAGGAAGAGAGAAAGGCAAGCTGGATTAACTTGCTCTCTCGCTCTTGCCATTTTAGCTTCGTGTATTGAAACTTTTCTAGAGAACTTCCATGGTACTGGTGATCTGAGAGGCGCATCTTCGTCATGATATGGAACTTCTATTGCTGGTATTTCAAAAGTTAGCTTTAGCTAGATTGAGAAGGTCAAGTGGCGTGGACATTTAAATCCAGTCCAAAAAGAAATTCAAAATAGCTTGATAATGAGATCAATATTTCTAGTACACAGTTTACACACAAAATGCTAGCTTGACGAGTAAAGGGCGAGTTAAACACCATCTGTTCGTGAACGACATTTTCTTGGCTATTTAACTACTTGGAAGGTATAGTACGCGCCATCCAGCTCAGGGAGCATGATTCAAACAGTTGTGCAAGACTCCAAAATACGCCCGAGGGCTTTTTGGTATTTCCATATTGCAAAATCCCCCTTTTGATAAGTATATGAAGAGCACCTCCCCTGCTTACGGAGATACCGCAATGGCCGATAGCGACGGCTTCTTTGCTTCTTGCTTCTTGCTCCGCAGTAGAGGGGATGTGTTTACCGCCCCAATCGCGATTCAATGCAACTGACCATTGTCTGGTCTAGTCGCTCTTCATGTATTGTTCGCGTTCCAATCAACTTCGCGAATTCACGGCATCATGCTTCGACACCCGCAAGGAAGGGAGTTGGCGATCCCCTGTGCGTCCATTTGCAAATCCAACATCCCGTCCTCACCACAGCTACGTCCCTAAATTGGGTGAGGCTCATCTACAGTGCTTCCATCCCCGCGCACAACCGTAGACATCTCTGCATTTCGTCTGTTGCCTGACGCCCCCCCAAAACCTAATTCCCGACGAAAAGGGAAGGGCTGCAAAAGTTGAGATGCTGTAACCATCATCCCTGTGGAAACACCATATTCATTGAGGCCTCTTCTCTTCCATTTCGGTTGAGATAATATTTGGATCATCCGCCTTTTACAAAAGTGCATTTCTCATCAGTATGGCGAGTCATTGATTCGTATAGAAACATAAAGTCATCCGTTACACTCGTCTCGTTCCAGTCCCAGAACTTGTAGATATGATACGCGCCCGGCACTGCATCGAATAAATAACGTGAGACAAAACAGACACGGAAAATATGTCCCGAGGCTGTAAAACGATACGGAAGGAAGAGCAAGCTTAAACTAACCGACCGAGCCAGCCATGATATCATGGAAGAATAGATTGGCTGTCTCTTACGGCGGGTCAAGAGAGGGTTCCGTGGCAAGCAACTAGAATTAATACAGTATGCTGAACCAATTGACCGACATAGTCTGGTGGCAGTAGGAACCAGACAAGTTAGCAGTAGGCCAACGAGAGAACTGCGTAAAGCGCCTAGCGACAGCTGCGTGAAGACACGATCTGTCTTCAAGTGGCACCAAAAGAGCGGAATTCCTGCTCCTCCCATTGGGGCCAGCGCTCAAAACAACCAGCAGAGAACTGGTACAGGAGAGGAACAGAGCGCAGAGGCTCGTTTCGCTCGCCCACTGTTCAGTGGCCATCAGCGGCCAAGACCGACTTCTCAGCCCTATTTCTGGCAATCATCGCATGAGTCTCAAGGCAGCGAGCCATTAGGTTAAGCACTAATGGGAAGGTCAGAGAGAGGTTGCTCAATCAAAGATGGCTTATCAACCTACCTGGCCACACGGCTGACTTATCTAGCATGCAGGCCGTAACACGTAGAATTTTAGCAGCATATCCGCCCATTGCGTCTAGCTGTAACTGGGGATCAAATCCACCGTTGATGGTTCCATTCGTCAAGTCAATACCCATCTTTATCTCAGCACTTCCAAGGAGGTCTTGAATCTTGATGATGAGTTTCATGTCGTCTTCTTCCAAAAGCATAGCAGCAGGAATGGCATTCAGGTCGACTTCGTCTTTCCCAAGTATGCCCAAATACCTGCCTACGCGATCTTGCAGAGTTGATATCCACTCGGCAAGAACTTGTGCGCAGTCAAACGAGCACATGGCGGATTGTACTGGGAGCTCTCGGCTGGTAAATTCTGCGAATGTTACTCCTAGCTTATCGGACATGGAGAGTGAATCAGCGGCGTAGAACGCAGCTTTGCGCAGGTGCTTTTCTCGACGAGAGATAGCCCGATTAGAACCTGGGGATTGTGACTGTGGTTGGGTGGGTAAGTTAGTAGGGAATTTGACAGCAGAAAATCCAGGCGAGGAAGACTGGGTAGATGGCGAATCAATAAAAACGGAGCTAGTAGCCGATGCGTCTGAGGGATCTGTTATCGATTCGGCATTGGATGCAGGAGAATGTTCGGCATGCTGGATGATTTCCGACCCACGGGACAGTTCCTCAGCCAGGCCCTCCCAGTCGCGCTGCCAAAACTTTTCCTTGGTTCGAGCCATATTCACAAAGAGGCGAACGTAGGCTAAATCGAGTAAGGGAATAGCATCGGCTGATAATGGACCCATACCGAAGGGATTTGGCCTTTCTAAACTATGGTGTGGGTTGCTGGCCCAGGCAGATTGCCATGCCTTTAAAGCCGGCTCAATATGCCGATGCATCTTTTCGGTCTCCTCATTTGTCCAAACTTTGTTGTGATGGCGCTCCCGTGTCTCCCAAATGTAGTTGTGTAGTGCATTAATAAGGACCAGACAGCCAAGGGTGCTTGGCTTCAGTTCACTCTTTGGAATGTCGTGCAAGTTAACAGTAGATCCAAACGGTTGAGCATTGCTGAAAGCAAGTTTCTGCTGTTTCTCGTTAGTAAGAAGGAAATCTCCCAATGCTTCGTGGAAGGTCATCCGGTTATGATTGGCGGCTCTTGCACCCCCTTTGAGTTGGAAGGCTGCCGCACTCTCAGCGGCAAAAAATTCCTCATCGCAGGGCAAATCAAGCAAGATTTCCGAGTTGGTCAGTGCCGGGGCATGGTTGTATGCAGTCACCAGGAGGCTGGAAAGTATAAATATGATGTAGAGTGTTCGCTTGCGCTCCTCCATGGTCTTCCATCGCAGCCATTCTGCTTGTTCTTCGGTTTCAGATTTTAAAGTACCGTTCCAATTTCCCTCAGCATCGTTCATTTGGATCTCTCGAATTTCAGCAGAATCCAGCTGGAGCGGTCGGAGCAGACCAGCCGCTTGAGCTAGGCTGACCAATGCCGCAGAATGAGTAGAGGCGATATCATTGGCGATCTTATCGCCGCAATTGTGACCATATACTACGTTAAGCAGCATAGCCTGAACAAGCCATAACGGTGTATGAACGAACGAATCAGACCCCTGTGTACCCTGATCAGATGCAGGCGTTCGCCGAAAATCAGCCTTGCGCATGTCGGCTTTTCGTCGTTCCTCCAGATATAATTGAATCATCTTTTTGGCCATTTCGAATAACTCTCGGGACTGCGGCCGCTCAAATTCATATAATGCACCAATAGCGGCCATTGACAAGATGAGACATCCACTGCCACCAGAAGTGCCATTTCGCCCAGTTGTAGTTGGCGGCATATCGAAAGACAGAGTAGGTATGTGCAAGAATGGTAAATGTGGATGGAAATATTGAAGATAACTCCCGACATATCGCTGTAGGTCTTGAGTGTTTGGCAAGGCTTTAGCGATTTCAGGCAAGATATCCTGGCTGGGCTGGACTTGTGGAGATAGAGGGGAATTAGGCGAAGGAAAGGAATATTTTCGATTGCTGTTCATAGCCATACACTGGGAGAGAGCACTGATGATAGCGTTTCTGGTGGCATCCGTGATTGTTGCTACGGGTGAATGAGACTGGTGACCACCGCCCATCGTAGTGGCAGTGTCGGGGCCCGGGCCGAAATTTAGGGCTTGGTTCAGGCTTTGTGCCGTCAGCCCTGGCATAATCGAAGGGCTCATGGAAGAGGACGGCGTCGGAAAGTAAATATCATTCATTGTCTTCTGAGTCGGAGGTTGTGGCGATACAGGAGCACCACTTAACAAATCCGGGAAGACCCCGCTACCCATATCTAGGGAAAACGAATTGGTAACCTGCGAAGGTCCCATGAGATTGGGCTGCCATATAGAGTTGCTACCAGTCGGCATGTTCGTGTTGTTGGAACCATCGAGCATCACGTCACTAATACCACTCTGGCTAGTTGTACTCATTGCGGAGGGAGATGATCCGCCAACGGCATTTTCATGTTGATTGGTGTTGAAGGACATAGTCTGCTCAAATCCGGTGAGCCAATCAAAACTGTCGTCAACGTGTTGGTTCGTGGACATATCCGTCATACCATGGCCAAACGGAGAGGTCTGATCCAGGGCCATGGAGTGAGGGGATCCAGTGTAATGCAGCGCGTTCGGGTTTATGGTCGAACCTGGTTGGCCGAACAACATGTTCTCAAAATCGAAGTCAGGTGTGAAAGCCAACGGTGGAGCTGTGCGCAGCCCGGCATTGAAGTCCATGGCATGCATCCCATGAGTCTCCAGTTTGGGTAGGCCGTGGCCCATACCACGATGCCCCATGACGGAGGACATGCCGGCAAACGGATGGTCCATGGTCTGCATAGGCAAGCCGACCAGGCTCTGGTGACGGCTATGATGGGGGGCAGGCATGTGCTGGTTTCGGGCGACGGAAGCGTTCGCGGCAGCGATCATCTGCACGTGGTTCGGGTCGACATGGCTGATGGTGTTAGCCCGCGGGCGCATCGAGCCATTGTTAGCAGCCGAGGCGGCCGTGCCGGCAGCAGCGCTGGCCCCGGCGACGCTGTTCTTTCGAGCGCGGCTCTGGGCGGTGGCGGCACTGCTCGTGCTCTCCCGCCTGTTCCTCGGGCGCGAGGAGGGAGTCGTAGACTGGTGGAGCTTCTGCTGGTGCCGCAGCAGCAAGTCCCTGCGGGCGAAGCATCTCGTGCACTCGGGGCACTCGAAGGGCTTCTCCTTGGTGTGCGAGCGTTCGTGCCGCTTCAAATGCTCGAGACGAGCGAAGGAACGCTGGCAGGTGGCGCAGACATGGGGACGCGGCTTGTCGGTCTTGGGCGGCGGGAAGGGAGCGGGCGCGGAAGCAGGCGTGGGAGCTTTGGTGGTCGTGTTCACGGTGATGGTGGAGGCTGGGGCATTGGCAGTCATGGTCAGTGATCACGGGCGGACAAGGAGGTGAGAAGGCCCATGTGTCGCAGGCTCTCGACGCAGGCACTCGGCGCAGGCAGCCTAGGCGAGAGCAATTACGGACTACGCACGGCTTCGGCAAGGAGAGGAGGGGACGGGGTAGATGTGGTGAGTGCACTGATGGGTGAATGGGCTGGGTGATTGATCGGTCGGTCGGTAGGGCGTTGACGACTGAGGACGGGAGCTGGGAAGGGGGGATGGGGGGATGGAGGGATGGAGGGATGGAGGGGCAGAGGGGGGCCGTCTCTCTCGCGGTTCTCTGTCTGTGTCTGTGTCTGGAGCGAACGTGGTGGGTAGGGCGGGCTGGCTCACCAGAGTCATCGTTGCTAGCGTTGGTCGCGGGAGCTGAGGCGGCGGCGGCGGCGGTCGGCGGCGAATTGGACATGGCGGATGTTTGCGCACAGAGAGCAGCAGCGCGAAGAGCGGAGAGGAGAAGGATATTCCAACGGTAGAGAACCGTGGACTCTGCTGCGGGAGGGCGAGTCTGTGATTGAGGCAAAGTGGTTGAAGACGGACTGTAGCAGTGGTTCCTGAGTTGAGAGCACTGATTGGAAATTAGAGCGAGGTAAGGTAGGTAGAGGTGGATGGTGGATGGTGGGTAACAGGAGTTGTAGTGGCCTGCAGGTGTGCTGTAGGTAAGGGAGAGAAGTGCACAACAGATAACAGGCTTCCCCTAGCACTCGGTACCTACTCACCTACATACAACCGACTACCTACCTACTGTACCTACTGTACCTACTGTGCTACTGTTGGGAAAAGCGGACGGCTAGCAGATAGGTGCATACAACCTTGTGTCTTAGCTGGGTTAGTGAGGTAGTGGCCACCAGGTATGGTATTAGTGTTAGGCAGGCGAGGCAGGCAGCTCGACAGTGGGTTATACAGCACTTGGGCGTTCTCCAGTCCAAGTCGCTCCTAGCAGACCGCTAAGTCGTAATTATCTACACTGTCGCTACGTCCAACGCTCAGGGACTCGGGCGCTACCTATGGATCTAGTAGGATAGATACCTCTACTGGAGAGTCTGTTGTGAGCGAGCGACGCGAAGTGGGATGGGAGGTTGGAGGGGCAAGGGGGGAGGGGGAGGGGAAAGCTACTGTAAGAGAGGTGGGGAGCTCGATGTAGTATACATGTAACTGTAAGATAAAGTACCCAGGTACTGTACGCGAATTAAAGAGCAGACCACTGGGCAGAAGTGCTGGTGGGTACTGCAGAACGGGGGCTAATTGGCTAAATCGTGGACGGGGGGTTCATTGTTGTACATAAGGCAATAATGTAATGTACGGATTGGAAAGCTTCAAATTGCATAACACACCTAAACATGCACCAGGTTAGGTATCGATACTCATATAGCTTATGTCAATAGGTACCTAATGGACGACATGTGGCACGTAGATACCTTGTGCTGTGCACTATATAGAGTATTTGGAACTTACAGTATACTAAGGTAATATGGGTATACACTATTATACAGTTAGATTACTTACCTAGAGGCCTAGAGGTAATAGGTATGATCTTCAATCACCCCAGATCATTATCTCAGTACAACAGTCCTCCCAAATCCAATCAATCTCGTAGATATTGTGGTTTAAATATTCAATCACCTACCTGCTATGAGTCAATGAGTGATCAAGTCGGTCTAAAAGGCGCCGTTAGATGGGAATGGAGTGCATTCGGCGTTTCGAGGCACCATCCTACTATATGTACCCATAAGTTATTGCTACTACTCAGTACGTAGTACTCTAACTGTACAACCCAGTATATATTTGTTCAACAGCCCGCGATCATCAATCACTACGCACAGGATCTATAAATCATTTAATACAAGGTGTTTATTCCTGTAGATGGCCACGGGGCTTGATTAGGTAGTATGCCAGTATGATTGGTGAACAACCCGGCTTCAGCCTTATGGTAATGGGGCAATAGAACAATATAGACATTTAAGTTGTATCATCTCAGGGACCTAGTGTAAGTGTGTATCGTATGAAAGCCAGTTGATCTATGCCTCTACCACGACAGTTTCTTGATGGCGAAAATGCGATGCGTTACCTACATCATACCACACTATCGACAAAGTATCTTACTCAGAAGGTGCTTGCCGTTCCAAAAATGCGATCAGCGTCTCTGGCGATCATCGAATTGGTGCGTGGTATAAACTACTTCTTAAAAGGCAGAGAATCGGTGTTTACTAGTTGAACAAGCATGAAAAATAGCTGTACAGTTAGTTCACCGCCTACTGTAAGTAGAGTTCATAGAAGCCCAGTCCTAGACGTATTCCTTTCATCATGATATATAGTCATATCCTAGCACTGCTCTAGGCATTGTTTAGGAACTACACTATTACATAGTAGTCAAACGTTGCTGGTCGGTTCAGAGTAAACTATAAGTTTTGGTGTCGGCTTTCAACTATTTCTGGCCTTGTCCACAATAATATTAGGAGATAGAGTGCAAAATCTAGACCGCCGGCTGCGAAAGACAAACAGCTCAACAAATGAGCCTCATAGTTACACGGCTTATATATGTGCCGTAATAGGGACATCATAGCCCTTAGTATATCTACTGACATTCTCGCTAAGCATTAAAGACTGACGAAGTGTCATCTCGGTTGACGAATACTAAAATGCATCGTCATTTTCTGGTATACCATCTACACAATCGTGTAAGTCGTTAGGTAGTGTATAACTCTATAACTCTATCTAAATTAGCCGCTGTACAGTATGTATTGTACAGTGATGCTCGTAGTGCTACAGTAGGTAGTATGTAGTGTGCCGCATCTAAAGCTTTGTCGATACTTTAGAGGCCGGTAGCTATACCTTGTCTACGGATTTTTCAAGACGGCCTAGTAGCTCTCCAGGGCTTAAGCTACACCAAGCAAAGGAGCTTCGGTCTAGGGTGAGGACCAGTCTGTGCGATTCCATTGGTGTTCACCTCTGAAAGCCCCCTGTTTAATCCACAAGAGCAAGTGGATTTCTGGTCACAAGGTGCACAACCCCCGGGAGTATAAGAGACCAAGCAACCGTGTATCTGTGTCGGAACCAGGGACCCCCGGCCATGCTCCCTCTCATCACGCAGCTCAGGGTCACATTGCTTCCTTCCCTTGTTGGGCCCGTTCCAATTCCTGGGCCGTTGCAGGCGTTGTAGCCAATTTACACGGCTACAGTAGGTATTCTGCTTTATCTCCTGATCTTGATATTGAGTGGCATCGCTAGTGCTCGTCTCGGATAGAAATGGCTTGCCAGTGTTACGAGCCTCTGTCCAATTCGCCATTGCTCGGTATCAGACTGATCTAGTACCAGAGATGCAGGTATAAATGTGCAATAACGACGAAACTTTCATCTCCATCTGTGCAACAGCTTATCCCTAACGCAGAGTACATCCGGTTCATATTGTCATTCTCGCTTTTACGGTGAGAGCCTCATCGAACTATTATGTCATGCCCTGTTAGGAGTGAGCAAGGCAGAGAAAGAGCAGGGTCGAGAAGCTCTCCGTGATGGAATAAGTACCTTATCCGGCCAGGAGTGTCCATGTGAGCCAAACCACTTGGACGCCTTTACTAGTAGGTATTACGGTAGCTTTATGCAATTCACATATACACTTACAATAATGTTAGGCATCTTGACTTATCGGGTAGGAATATACCGGTAGTATAAGTAAAGACTCACAAAGATGACGCAGGTCTATCTCGGCCGCCCGTTTGCACAAACATACCTATTTCTTACTTAGTATACTTACACAAGTGCGTAGCGACGTACGCTTGGAGTTGGCAGCAGGCCACTACCTCAACGGACAGCGACTTACCCAGGCGGTTCTGGCTTGTGGTATCTGCAAGCGGCCGCTTTGCCTTAGCGGTATCACTGCGTTGACTCATACTTCGACGTGCCCTGCATCGTGTACCGAGAATTATGTACGTATGTCTACATACAGCAGTAGCGTATGCTTGGTACGTCCTTACTTAGTAGACAGGTGAGCTGATTGACTGAACCCGACGAAGACTCCACCGCCGCGCGCATAGGCATGGCATGCTATATACATACTTATATGCGTGGATAGGTAGTACATTGCAGTATACCTACCTACTTACAGTATACATACCTATTTGTATGCAAGGATGGAATGGCGTGGTGCCAGAACGTACGGTCTATGCTACCAACGAATATAATCCATACATATACCTGCTGTAGTGTATTTATCGTGTTCAAGAGTAGGTATGTTGCGGTCCGGGAAGTTCGGTTTCTTATCCTCGAGCTCCATCATCGTCGATAACACTGGCAACGGCTTTGCAGAACGACTCGTCATCTCTAACCGTACTGTGTACGTGGCCGTCACATGGAAAAGCAGTGTATCTGCTACGTACACCATACTTACGTTGTACGGCGCCCCGGAGAGCTGGGTTACCAGGGTCTCACGGACACTTGTCAGGGGATCGGCAGCGTTGTATCGAGTGAGGTGTGTAAAGAGTTCTGTCAATGCACAATCTACATGTACATGTAATGTGCGCAGCGTACAGTAGCAGTATACCTACAGTAGAAGAATATCCGCCCCCATCTAGGATTCATCTACTTACAGTACAGTAGGTATTGTACTCGGCACGGCCGTTCCCGGGGCTCTTTGCTTTACTAAGTATAGGTATCAGAGGCTTCAATGTTTTTCTGCTTGGGTTATTATTTCTCTGCTTGGAATTATTATTGCTACCTTTCCTCTTCTTTTTCTCTTCTTTTAGTTTTTCTATTTTTGAATCATCAGGCCCACAGTAAGAGACAGGTAACCATTAGGGCAAGACATCGGCCGTATTGATAATGTCTCGTGCGGCCCAGGTGCCTATCTACACTACTTCTGGCAGATGTCCTCGAGGGTCTCCAGCGACTACTGCAAAACATGCAGGCTGCGAGGCACCGTCGTGTTGCTTGCTCCACAGGGCGGCCACTCGTGCGGGTCGCTAAGATGCTGAGGATACTCCATAGCCGCCCAACACGCCTGTCTCGCCTGTTACAAACAACTGTGTGGTTTTAGGGAGAAACGAGCGATAAAAAATTTGCCTCATACATATATGTAATGCACACATCCAAGCTTTCGTTCTCGTAGCGTACAAAATACCTACTCTGATTGTGCGTTAGGTTCCCAGAAACAGGCGATGGAATAAACACGTGTTTGCGTTGAACATGATATTTGTTCCCTTGGTTGGCTTAGGGTGAGAGAGGACGGAAGACCCTGGAGGTTCCTGGTCTCGGCTACTATCGACTTGCCTCTGTTCCGTTCCGCACAAAAGTCCATTGAAGCGTAATGTACGGGAGAAAGTACTGTATGTGCAGACATGACCATGTGTTTAAAGCATGCAACTCTCTTACACTAATAAGGCATAACTGCCTACTGAGTACACTACTCAGTAAGTAAGTATGTATGTAGGTATGTATGTAAGTGGACCGCATCTAGGTAGGTCTTTAGTTTCCAAGTTTCGATGAAACAAGCCCTGAGACGCCATTACGTTTCTAGGAAGGTCGCCGGGTCCAAGTTGCTACTGAGTAAGTGCTCACTCAGAGTTGACTTGACGCACCCTTTCGTCCCACTGGACTGTTTCACTCGGAGCCGATTGTGCGGTTGAATAGTCCGGCTTGCCGGCCAAGCCAACCGTTAGCATGCCTATACATGTATGCAATGCTGTAGAGCAAGCCTATACTGCATCTATAAGCAAGTATGTACGGTAGTATACGAACAGGCTTTGATCGTCAGAAACGCGCCGGCGCGGAGCTGTCCCGAGAGGGCAGCTTCCGAAGACGCCATACAGCATATACCACAGGATACCTCCCCTAGGTAGTCTAATTTACCCTGCCTGCCTGTGAATATCACTTACCTATAGCCAACTTCAAGATATACTCCCGAGACGTCACAACAAGGTTGAAATGTTGACGAAGCTTTATCGTTTTATGCAAGACAACATAGTATTAGCCCCCATCTGTGTCCCACGAGCATAACTTTGTCTGTAGTTTAGAATTTAGAAAACCTTCGCACATCGATAGTTTCTTACCTACAAATGCGCAAGTGAAGCGCCTGCGCCTATAACCTGCCAAGGAAAAGAGAGCTCGGCTTGATCCAGACAATGCCTACTGTACCCGACAGTGGCGTGTTGGCGGCTTAAGGGTCTCGGTAAACGGTTGCTTGGCATGATATCTAGAACATTGGCGTGATAATCAACGCATTAGCGAAAGTGAAAGACGCAAGGAGATCCCGATATATCCGTAGTCAAAATAGATCATCTAGAAGCTGGTCGCGAACAAGGTTTACATGACAGGTCTTTATACAGTACAGCAAAGTAGCCAGATAGTTTGCTTAACCTTTGTTTTCCAAAACAGTTCAACAGGACAAAAGACGCTTTAAGGAGACCGGAGATACCTCGGTATATAAGAATACGATCAATATCTCTGTGCACAAGAACAGTGGATGGGGATCTGGCATTTGCCTGCTAGGCTTCCCCAGTAATATATTGATAGCCGAGGTAGAGCGGAAATATAGGTACCTGTATTCCCAGGGACACTGAGTACTGCGGCGTATGTGGTAGGAAAGGATTCGTTACCAAGTGCCTACAATAATACCTGACTGAAAATACCTTCAAGACAGCCGCAAAGCTTTCTCCAAATTTCCCCAACTCGGTCCCCTAATCTGCCCAGGCCATCTCTACTGCACTACAGTATACTTCGCGAGCTCACCAAGATAATACCAAAGGTAATAACAGATCAATTATCCATCTCTTTGATCCTACTTACGATGCCAATAGATTACTTCTGCTGTAAAGAAGAACAAGCATAGTTAGCTGAACTAGAGGCATCCGGAAGTGCCAGCCTAGTTTAGCCAAACTATTGGTTGATGAACTCGATGGGTGAAGTTACATACGGTAGCAAAGTCTTCCCACGTCAGGTGAACAGTTTTCGACAAGGAATAACCCTCGAAGCCATGCTCATCATCCACTGCTCTCTATCTGTAGGGCTACCATTGGTTCAAAGCTTCCAGCGGGTAATCTGCGATCCTCGTTGTTCATCTAATCTCTATGTCACACAAAACATGACAATGTGTTAACGACAGCCGATGTATGTGCGAGATCGTTTAGAAAGGATCTCGAGTGCTTTCTAATGCGACCTGTGACGAGACCTACCTACTTGATGCTTCCCATATTCGCGAAGGCTTGTAAGTTGAAGTGGTATGAAGTAGCACTATTTACCCGTAACTCTCAATTACCGCTGCCTCGAGTACACGCTACGAGTTCCATTTACATACCTGACATTCTGCAAATCGAACCAAGCAAATGAAAACTTCTTAAGCATCATCGAATGGTTCCCTTTTCCGCCAAAACTAGTTTGCGTATCTCACACTCCACGGCAAAGGTCTTCGGTTATTCTGAGTACCCGATATAGCTTCGAATGCGATTATACTCAAGGATGATTCCTTGTCGCTTACATATCTATCATGATCACATATCCCTGCTACCCCAGACTGCCCAGACTTCCCGGACACCATTTCGCGCAAAAGTCCACTAGCCAACCTTGAAACGGTTAGCAAGTCGCGGGATGCCAATTCAAGGTGTGTGGTCTCGTCGGCCACGAACTGTTCTAATAGGGTGGCCAGTCTCCATCTGTCCAATCACCATTGCACCAAGTTTTCCCAACGGTCAATACACATCTCATTAGTTCCTGCAGCCCTGGACCAGCGAGATATTGGGGTATCCAAAATTACGTTATGATAGGAAGCCAGGGTTCACGAATTGCCATGGTTCCGTGACAGATCTCCGTCCGACGCTTCCTTCTGTCCAAGGCTTACCAACGACTACAGTAGCGCATCCCACATATCCTCAGCTCCTTATTCCCTTGCATTTACCAGGCACCTGGTCCTCCACAGACCACGAGACGGTTTTACGATGATTCCGATACGTGCTCAGGTTTCCAAGCAGAAACTCCATAGCATACCACACTAAACCCAACGTATTACTCACTTTGCGAAGAGAAAGAGATATAAAGTACAAGCTTTAATGTCTTAGTTGACCATTGAAAGTCCCTCGGCAAGACTGGCAAAAGCTCGTAAAACAACCCTGTGCGGAAAAGATCCTCTTTGTTTCTGCAGCACGTCCAGAACCTCAGAACCTCAGATCGTCAGCCTCCAGGCTATACAAATGTCTTGGGCAGTATACAGGGGCAGGGGCGTGAATGGAAGAAGCTGTACACTAGCATTTGAGCCTGCGTTTGCTACCGTACAGAGATGGCTACCGTCGTCGCACCCATGTGACACACGCACTCTCTCTCCAGACATTCCCTGAAGTGTGGCCTAGGGTTGATGTGTCGGGCCATTCTTCTTGTCCGCTGCTGCTGGGAATCGGGAAGCAGAGTGCGTTCCATTGCAGCGCGGAACACGTCGGTCAAGCCAACCTAACAAAAGAAATGGCAGCCTGTCGTCATAGGATGCTCCTCGGGCTGCAGCGTATTTTCTGAACTCGCCTTCCCGCATCAACCCCAAGTTGCTGTCGCCCGCCAAAGATCGCTGACCCTTGCGTGGCTGCCAAGGATGCCCCTACTCTCATTGATAAAGTCCCGGTCCTATCCAGTAGTAATGCTCGAAGCTTGCTAGCAATGTAGCATCTGTACACCACCCTCCATGCTCGAGAAGCAAGCCGTCCAGCCGCATTCACGTCCTCTCGCAGGCTGGCGCCGAACCCCAAAATGGCGAATCGTGTTAAATCTATGTATGTATATCTTATAGAATACCATGTGATATCTTACACCTCAGCCTACACTACAACAGCCGGATACCACCATCCACGCGCCCAAAGCTAGGTATGCCACAATACAGTATGTTTGCGATTCGTAAACTTGTAACCTGAGCTACGTCGCCATTTACTCCCTACCTACTACAAGAACAGCACGAAGGCGAGCCCAAGAAACTTGTTATAGAAGCGATGCTCAATACTGCATTAGCTTGAAAGGCCCTGCTTCCCGATCGGCACAGCAGCAACTGTCTATATCCTTCTTTCGGCCGCCTGCAGCATTGCTCGTAGGAACACCCCCCCACTCACACTCTTTTTAGACACTTGAACAGCGTGCCGGCTGCATGATTGAGTGCTTCGACCATGGCGTCCGTAGACTACTAACCGCTGGAACCGTGGGACGTCCATGTCTCAGCGGACTTAACAGGACCTGATATGATGGCGAACATCGAACTGGCCTGATTCCAGCATTACTCCGGAACGTCTTTTGAAGCCCATTTTAGCA
Organism: Xylaria venustula; assembly: GCA_022578775.1. Classification (NCBI taxonomy): domain Eukaryota; kingdom Fungi; phylum Ascomycota; class Sordariomycetes; order Xylariales; family Xylariaceae; genus Xylaria; species Xylaria venustula. Next base: position 48,303 of record MU389329.1, on the reverse strand, counting down.
TACAGCAAACACGATGTCCCACCGGTTGCAGTCAAATACCGGTAGTATGCCATGATAACTGCCCCGTAAAAGATAGGAAGAGAAGGGGGAATCTGTATTTTCCAATATTCAGCGACGGAATTTTGCCATCGAGCCCGAAAACATGTTTTTCCAATCCATTCACAGGGGAGCATATAAGTAAGTAGGCATATGTAATGTAGTATCGTGGACCCGCACGACTGAGAAGCCGACATTCGCCGCCTGTAGATCTGCTCCGCCGGTGTGTTAGCCGCCCTTCGTCGGAACCCTAGTTCCTCAGTGGATGTGCAGATGTTGGGCTCATCATCGGCCCGTCTTTCGGCAGTAGTTGTAGCGAGGATAACCGTATCTACACGAGATATAGATATATACCCTTCTCTTACCAATAATGACCCCAACGGCGTCGGGTTGGGGGGTTCTTGGGGGTCAGAAGGATGAAGAGTTTATTACGACCTATCGCCGATGGAAGAGAGCAGCATGACTTCGCAAGCCGAGAGAATATGGGGAACGATACTCGCCCCATGTATACGGGTTGCGTTGCTTTTTCGCCGCCGGAATTCTTCCAGAATAATGCGCGATGACGCTGCTCCTACAGATTTCGGAATATCCCGCTGTGCCTTTTGTCTGAATTAGGCGTCGATTTTCCCGACGATGTTTGCGCCGAGTCGTCATAAGCTTAATCACATCTTACCACAACCTCTCCTGGAAAGATGCTTCCAGTAAACTACTCGTGTAAGAAGATGGCTGCTTTCTACGCTTGAGAGACTATTTACTATATATCAGGATTATCTCGGTAGAAGCATATAGACGCTTCTTTCATCGGATGCCATATTATTGTCACCGGAATCGGTTCAGGCCAGTTGATCCGAATGAATGAATTGAGTCCGGGAATGGGTTACGTACGTTTTCTGGTGAATCGAGCAAGTGTTCTTCGTCATTAAACCTACACATTAACTGGTTACTGTCCCTCAAAAGCAAATTCTCATCGATACATGAATCGATAGGTTTTGTCCATATAGTAAAGATCGTGTCAATGTCGCTCTCAATGTAACTCCCAAGTCTTTTGAATCCAATTTCTCGCCCTATTATACCAGAGCATCCAAACAAGACGAACTCCGTTGCAATTACTCGTGTATCGAAATTAAACCAACCCCATGGCAAGCGTCCTTCACACCACAAGGACATCTCCTTGTGTATACAGTCGATTTCCAGTTGCTGAACTTCTATGCTGTCTAGCGTATGGCTCCCGATACCATAATTAGTCCGAGTCCTAAACCCTCCCTTGTGTCTGCCAACAGTCGGCGAGACAAGAACACTCGATGGTCTGTTCGTCATCAGCGAACGAGCTAGCGACTCTCAACGCCTCGGTAACGCAGTCTGGCTGAGAAGGGGTTCCCTTGTGTATGCGAAAAGTGATTTGGGTGTCGTGCAGATTCTCATAGACTTGCGTGCATACAAAGTTGTCGGGCTTGGCATTGCATTGGGCTTGGATGAGACTTGTGACACCGGACGCGCAACTGCTTGCAGACCCTTGGTTGCCCCAGCCAGCTATTTTGATTGTGTAGTCATTGTAGAGATCCTCATGATCCGTGTAGCCGTAGAACGTACAGGTACTGGAGACCAAGCGTTGGGGTGATGTATGCCGTTGGTTCAGCAATAAGAAGGGGGCGCTTTGGACCACTTGGAGTAAAGTGGTTAAGGCTGTGAGAGTTTTAAGGCGCATGTCTCAGAGGTAGGGAGTAGTAAGTAACGAAAACAGAGGAATATCGGAGTGGGGATGAAGCTTTCTGTCTGGGTTGAAGATTCCTCAAGCTCATGCGTCAACGTGAGAAGACAGGCTGGGCCGCCCAGAAGCTCAATGAGAGCCATACATGATTCAACATCTTATTTCAGGTTGAAGAGTTTGCCTAGATCTGGCTGGTGTGAAAAATACTTATATCAATTGGGTTGATTGAAGACGTTGTGTGTCGAAGCAACCTCCCGACGGAAACCCGCTTTGGCACGCATATCGGATTCGACGTTCTGATCGAGAGATGGGTGTTACTCTCTTTTCTTGAACATGACTTGTCATAAGTACATTCGTCGAATCGACGCGTCAAAAGAATGATCTGTTCCCAATCGCCGTAGAGATCCCCGCGCCGGTTTTGCGTCTCCTGAAATTATAACCTCTGCTCTCCATTCAATAAAATAAAGCCTTGCCCCTTGTTTTCATACATCTTGTATACACTTGAATTACTGTTAGATCATGGACAAAAAAATTGCCAAGCATATCTGCTGAGAACAGTAGCAACAACGCCCGGGCCGTCATCCGAGGCACTATGCAGGCAGGCGTTGGAATTCTCACCTTTTAGGAATTCAGCTAGACTCATCTGACATGTCTGGAAGTCACACAGATTCTAGGACGCACGCTCCTATACCTACTATAGCTAGTTTGGTGTGATTCCGCGTGACAGCCACTGCTTCCCCATGTAGTACCAAGTGAGATGTTCCCAAGCCACTCTCTTCAATACTGTGAAGGAGTTGGCGACACTAAGCGCCCTCACAGCCTTTTCTTCGAATCGTACACTTGACTACTGACGTGGTGGTGTATTGGTCACACTGAAGAAATCCTCAAGCAGACAGCTCCTGCAGTGATTCAGCTCGTATCACTCTGGAGAATATTACACTTGTGCGTGTGTCTCGAACATATCCAGCGTGTACAGCATGCCCATTTCGCCCAATGATATCATAGCCTCATATATCCTATCTGAAGTTTTCCTTCTGGGTCCTGGACAATCCGGATAGTTTAGGTAGTTTGGAAGTAAGTTGCTTCGAGGATACAAGAGACCATCCCACAATCTGTGGAGGAAACCCGAATAAATAATATAATCTACCTCATATTCGCCCGTTCCTTGTATCATTGACTCTTTTATGATAAATGAGTACGTTTGTGTGATATCGTGAACATTATATTCACATAGAACTGGCCCCTGAATATGAAATACTGTGCGTGCTATGCTATCATCATTCTGGTAAATACGATACCATTGACTGAAATCAACAATGCGATCCGCTACTCTCATCCTGTGACATGAGATAACATGAAACCAGATAGGAGTATGTAGACGAGTATAGTTAAGCCATGCCAAGTAGCGCCCCCGGAATCTTAGCGCTCACGGTGCTCGATGAGATCAATAGATCTATCTATTACAATTGCTTCCCATCGACTCTAGGTATGACAAGCTGATGCCAAAATTCCGAGGCTGGACATACCGTATAGCATACTATACTATAGCAGCCTATCCCGGTCTAACATATGATACTGCTTCGAATAAGATATAAGGTGAAGTGATTTCGGACCACATCATATTATTACCTAGTCGTCCAAATACTGGTTTATACTGTGACCTCTCAAACCGATCTTCAGACGAAACCTGCCAAAGTCCTGATTTGGACTATCTTCTCACCACCTATATATTTGGTGGCTAGACTGAGTGGTCTAAACGCTGCTGCAGATGCAATTGTTGGGCTGCATCATAAAGGACCCTTATTTCCGATATACAAGTAAGACGGAACTTCTTCCCCCATCTCGTGCTTCGAACTCAAGTTGAGATAACTGGGGCCTCGTATCCTCATATCGGATCGTCTAATTGACCTGTAGGGGAGAGGAAATGCTTGAGCAGCTTATTCATATAATGGGTAAGTTGTTGGAGTTCTATGCTTACTTCATTAAATGAAAGCTTGCTCAAAAAAGAATTCGGCATGAAATGCGGACTTTGACCGAGTCCTCGAGTACATGAAGGCCAAATTCATGAAATGAAAAATCAATAAATACCAGCGGCGTAGGGACCCAGCTGTGAATTCTCTCTTATTAGTGGATTGGATAGCTCTATGTTGTTAATTCTTGGCTTCAATATTGTGAACAGCGTGATCTCAAGCAATTCGTCTTTTTTTCTTGATTTCCTAAGAGAGAAAGTGTATAACGAAAAGCGACCAGGCACACATTTTATTAAATTGGCATCGGCAGCGTAAATACCCAACCATCTAGCTATACGTTCCAATGCTCGCCCTGCCATACCATGCCACGTTGGGGGGTATTCATAATCAAATCACTTGCATCACTTATATGTGGACTTTGCGCCTATTTCTAGAAACACCCGAGATCACGATTCGATGTCATTAGATTTCTCCAGATCCTATTCGATTATTGACGGGCTGAGACTACTCGCGCTCAGGCCGCCGCCACTCCCAGAACTGGGAGCGGAACTGTCGTCGACTATGATGCCCTCGCGTGAGAGACGAGCTACAAGCTTCGTGTTCAGGGCCTGCTGCTGTTTGATCTGTTCCTGTAAGGACTCAACTTCTTTGCGGGCGACATCCCTTTCAGCACGGGTCTTATCAAGCTCAAGCATCAAGCTAGCTTTATCCTCGCGCTCGAGCTGTTTCCGCCGGCGTTCTTCGACCTTCCTTTCCTCAGCGGCTCGTTTGGCTTCGAGCTTGCGACGTTCCCGCTGGTACTTCTCCTCTTGTTTCGCGATCCCGCGCTCGTATTTCTCACGTAGTTTCTGTAGAGCCAACTCGTCGCGCTGCGCATCATTGCTCTTCTTCGCAAGGGCGCGCTCCTCAGCGCGCCGCAGCTTCTCTTCTGCTTTCCGTTTTCGTTCCTCCTTTTTCATAAACTCCCTGTCTTTATGGGAAGAGCGCGCCGAATTTATCGAGTTCCCATCAGCGCCCGTAATTACAGATGTAGCATCATCTACCGTCTCGGCAGACGGTTCGGTGTCTTTCACGCCAAAGCTGTGGAAACTGTGAATAGAGGAAGAAGCGTCGGATGCATCAGACGTAGAAATGTCAGACTCGCTCTCGCCCTCTTCGGAAGGCCCGAGGAATCTTGAAGCCGCTGCCGAAGCAACGATACCGAGGGCACCAGATATCATCCCGTAAACTCCGCCGGGTCCGGGCGAACGCGCGGGTTCTGAGCTGTGTTGCTCGGAGCTCGATTCTACCGGAGCATCTGAAGTAGACTTGGGTAAATTGCTAGATGCTATAGAATCCTGGGCTACGCTTGCCGTTGCTCCAGCTTCGGCTGGCGCGGACACGAAATTGCTATCCAGCAACGTCTCGAACTCGTCGGATGACACCCACTGCACGAATTTGTTCGCATCAGTCGCTATCCCTTCCGGAGTCTTTTTCTCAATCAGAAAACGGGGCACACTGCCTCCAGGATCACTGCGCGTGATCATTATCCACTCGATGGTCGATTCATCACTGCCGTGACTATCACTGTCGGCGCTTGTTGACTCGCCGTTGGATGATAGAAAAGGCTTTGCTCCTAGTTTGCTTGAGCTTGTTGTTGCTGATGGCGTCGGGCCTTTGCTCGACAAACTAGCTGATGATGCTGGACTGTGCAGTGGTTTCTCAGCTTTTATCGCACGAATTAACTCGACAGATTCGTAGTAGCCCCGGATAAAGCCTTGACGCTCGGGACATTCAGGATGGTCACAAGGTTTCGACACAAGCATATAGGATCTCGAGCTGCTGGATTCGTCCGGCGCAGGGGCCGTTATTGGAGCATCCGAGCTAAGACATAGAGTGACAAAGTCGCGAGGCGAGGTAGGGCCTGGAAATTGCGCCGAGAGCTGGTAGACTGGAACACATGGTAAGTCATTCTGCTTCTTCTCACTTGGTTGAACAAGACGCGGAGCTTACCTTGTATCTTCCCGCACCCGTCAATGGTCTGGTCTACGACGCGCTTATCTGCGCCCAGGCCTCTAATCTTGCCGTCTCCGGGCTGGCCCTGCACCTTGAGGCTCTCGTCGAATTCTCTCTCCATTCCTGTCTTCCATTTCCTGAAGCGCTGTCCATCATGGACGCTACGCCTCGCGAACCACGCGCCTCTGCCGTCCTTGGCAGGCAGTTTGTAGAGATGCAGCCCGAGCGGGTTATCGCGGGGATTGATCTTGACCTCTTTCCACTCTTTCCTCAACTCTTCGGCCGTCGGTTGGATTGGCCGGGAATCGTCTTGGCCGGGTACTGAGTCGACCAGAGAGCGGGCGTTACTGAAGATGTCTGTCACGACACCCGTCGTATCTTCCTGAGCGAAAGACTCCCAGTCGACGGGGCCGAGCGCCTTGAATACTTCGTGGGGGTTGGGCATTTTCGTTATCCTTCCTGTGCGGATGATATGTTGTTGATTGATCTGAGCATGTAGCAATCAGGTGGTAATCGATTTAAGTTGCGGCGTCTGTGTAAGTGTGTGTGTGTGTGTGTGTGCTTGTTGTCGAATCCTAGCAACTATCTTATTACCCTCTAAACTGGGCAAATCATTTATAGAGCGCTACGATTTCTCGACATCTGGGGTTCAAGGCTTCGTGGGAAGCTACAAAGAATGGTGCGTCTAAAGGCATAGGTAGGACAGAGCAGCGGTGACCAGCCTACAGTATGTACTTAATGTACTTTTGATTTGGGTCTCAACTGCATCTGGATTGGTTGCACGACTGCATCTTCGAGTGCCTAACAACACTGACGCTTCGCTGTCGGACATGACAGGACGGATCTACGGCATTTCTCAGCAATGAACATGGCAAAAGCTCACTCACACCAACCCCCGGCGGGACCTGTTGTTCGCATCTCTCGATGACGTCACCACTCAATTACAGTCAATTACAAAATCACTTGTCGCTGCTACTTCTATTTCGACAATGGTCAATACACAAGTACACTTGACTGCTGGTAAGCACTCTAAAGAGTTACCGAGATAGGTAATAGGATAGGTGGTGGGTAATAGGGGTAGGCGTGTACATACTTGTTAAAAGTATTAAACGACGTCAGTTATCTCCAATTGGCAGTCCCAAGACGAATCATAGCCTCTCGAATAGGACTAGCTACCGAGCCGATCCAGGCACTTATGTAGATTAGCTGGACTTAGTAGTACCAGTGTATGAGGTAATGGTGTTAGACATACATAATCAACTTGCTAACAGACGACTACATTTGTAGAGTCTGCTGGGGGTTCCGGAGCACTTAATGAACTGAAGCCGTCGCATCCGAATTAGTGCTTGCTACCTTTCTCAAAACGATGATGAGGTTATGAGTGACAGAAAGAGAGAGAGAGAGAGAGAAGGGGGGGGGGGGGGGGGGTGTCGGGTAGCGCTAATTTCGCATAACGTAGAACTATCAAGGTTATGTTAGATGAAGTGGTAGTTTTTCTTAATTCTCTAAGATATTGATAGGTACAAGTTGTTTCCGCCAATGCCGATATTTACTATGTGAGATGGACGAAGCCTAAAGAACAAAGGGGCTAGCTCTCATGACGATGCCATAGACAAGCTGTCGCGTTGGCGCAGGAGCACGTCGTGATCGGCCTTGCAACTACCGCAATACTCTTCGTACCACAGACGTAGGCTCGCTTTCCTGCTTGTCTCGTTGTTTCCGTCGATTTTGACATCATCTGCAACTCCTTGTTGTGCGCGTTGTGCCTTGATTGAGTTCGCTTTCGGATCACTAGTTTTTGATGCATCTTCCTGAAGTGCTATACCCACTTGCTCGCACCTAGAGCTCTCGTCAATGAGCCAATTCTCCCACTCTGACCTTAACATCTCCCTCTCTACGCTGTTGACTAGACGCATCGCCACGACGAGGTCGTGGCGGTATGAACCAAGCTTCTGGCGTGTGCGACGGAGCCGTCGCGCCGTCGCCCGACTTGAGCCCCACGGTGACAGTGATGAGCCAGCGTCCTCATGTGGAGCATCAACACTGCTGTTGTTGGCAATAGCTTGGAAGGTAGAATAGCTAGATCTCACATTACTACGAATTCAACCATGACATATCCTGGGAGTGCCTTACCAATAGCTGTTTTGCGGCCAAGACGGCTGGACCGAGGTGCTCTTGACCGCTTCATCCAAGTCTGCTAAATATATTGCCTTACTCATCATAACATTGGGGCCCACGCCGATGCGGCTCATGAAGTTGGCAGCGCGTCGCTCACTCCACCACGTCGCGCTGCTCTGCGAAGAGAAAGTGATGTTGGTGAGAACACTGAGCCCTAGTAGCAATATGAGAAGTCGCTGCGCACTGACTACTTTCCAGAGCCTCCTCAACCCTGCGAACGCCCATAACATGAGAGAAGATGCCACACTTTCAGCAAACGACCGGCCCGTTTCAAAAAGCATCGAGCCGAGAGTCCGAGGATTAATAAGTGGCTTTCTCGTGGCGTCTGTCTCGTTTGGGGAGAAGACCACGATTTGTGATTGTAGCCCAACATTTCCGTAGACTTGGATCGCTCGCTTTGTCCGGCTGTGATGCCCCAGTCGGCGTACCTGGTCTGTGGCTACTTCAGCTAGCTCCTCGGCGTCCTGACTGGCATCATCTAGTGCCTGGCGCTCGACCAAATGTTTCGTTAGCGCCGGCGCCTTCGACCAGACAACTTTCGTGAAGATAGCAAGCTTGCATTTTGACTTGGCAACATGTGTAATGACAATCTTGGTGACGAGTTTGAATCCTTGCGCATGTGGGAGATGCCAGGGCGTCTTCTCGTGCGTGACAACATACGTGACGTGGTCACTGAAGACTTCGATGATTTGATGATCGGTTATGTCTTCCTGACGTGAGCGGCCGAGGCGATTGGAATATGTGACCTTGAAATGGAAATTACGCTGCATGTTCCCAGAGTCGTTCAAACTCCATGGGCCCTGGGCGATCTGCTGAGCTCTGCGCTCAAAATACAGCTTGGGGAATATGAAGCTTTTGTCTCCAAATAAGACATGGAAACATGCCTTGGCGCTAATTTCAAAGGTCCGCTCTGCCACTTTGTTCGGTGTGTCTTCAGGTTCATAAATCACAGGCCGTTTCGGGAGCTGAAATTTAGGAAATGGCTTGCGAGAACTTCCTCTTCTTGCCTGATATGCAAGGCTATTTACTCTCGGACTGACCGATCTACCAGCAGCAGTCCCATCGTCTATAGGAGTGTGGGCCGAAACTTCCTCCCAACTTTCGGCACTTGGACTCCTTTGGTCGACAACCTCGTCTTTCTCCATCTGAATGAGAGCTTTGATTAGCTCCGGGATGTCCATTGGCTCTTCGGTCTGCAAATCATCGATCAGAAGATTGAGACGAGCATGCAAAAGATCCAAATCCTCGAGGAAGGTTTTGATCGTGATTCGCGTGTAGCCAATGCCATCTGCGTCCTGACTCAAATGCAAGAAGATGAAATCGCAGTCTCTGCCAGGTGCCGCCGTGACCTCCGTGATTGTGTCAAGACTAATCATATACGCCACTATGAGGCCCATCTGGTGCCCATAGAAATACATGTTGTCGGATGTGACGTATATGCGCCCATTGCCAGCCATTGGGGGTATATTTTTCTTTGCCTCTGAAGTGCTACTCCAGGCAGACCGAAAAACCAATACCAGCTTTTCATCCAGGGGGACACTGGGAAAGAGGAGACGAAACTGGGCAGAATTTGTCTTGAGTTCTGTTGGATAATTCGATGGAAAAGTCTCTTGGACAGGCTTATCCTTGGAGCCGATCGCAATCTTTGAGATGTTCATCTTCGCGTCCATACTCACAGCTTTCTTGTGAAGAGAGGTTGTCGAAGAGGTCTTGGAGTCGTCATTGTCTCCTAGAGTAGTCATATTAATCGACGGAGAGTTGGGTCCGAAAGGGTCGTCAGAGGTGAGGTCTGTATGACTAATTCTAGCCGAGTGCTCGTGACCCCAAGCATTACTTCCCCAGTAGTTCGCCATGATTGCGGTCGGCAATAATTGGGTAGGGTTCGTGGTCAGCGCCCTCTCACCACTGTAAGCAACGGCTGTCCTACTAAGTACAGTCGCAGATGGAGGCTTTGCAAGCGTGGAAGGTGCCAGACTTCCAGGCCTCGCCTCAGGGCCCAATAATGATTGCCCGAGTTGCGGCTTAGTGTTGGTTCCTTGGTTGAGAGTTGGTCCAGAATATCCAGGTAAAAGGCCATGGCTGGCAGAGATAAGGCTAGCTATACCTCCAGTCGGACCTGGCATTGGCATGGCCATGCTGTCGGCACTCGAAGTAAATGTAGCCTTTCGGTGGAGATCAAGTTTCTGCATAATCCTTGCCGCATGCTCGCGTCCAGTCTCACCCTCCTCACGAGCTAGCGAGGTTGCCGAACGCTTCGGAGCTGAGGAATTCACATCGAAGCTTGGCCTCGGCATGAGTCCATTGTCCGGGCCAGGTACAGGAAGTGTGCCGATGCGCTCTAGGCCGGCGGCTTCGTCGACTTGTGTGTCAAACGACTTGGCTGAAAACTCCGGTAGAGACGGGGGCGTAATAGAGAAAGCAGGGTCAACACCTCCAGGCAGCAACGATGTGTCTCGGCCTACACTGGCCTCAAAAGCACGCTTTTTAGCAACCTCAAAGACTTCAAGCCACTCCATGAGCTGTGCCTGTGTCTCCGCCTGCAGTAGCAACGTTTGGTTTTTTGTCTTAACTTCAAAGCAAAACCGCCGTTCTTCCTGGACAGCAGGCTTTGCATTACACAGTAAGACACCAATCTCATCACCCTGCAAGACGCCTTGGGGCCCATTGACAAGCCATCCGAATATGCCGTCTCGGCAGTAATACCACCGGCGGATCCAGTTCGTCCTTGATGGTTTGCCGTATATGGTTCGTAGAAACAGCCAACCCTGTTTCTCCACGACGGCAGCAGACTTCCCCTGAGAGAAAACATGCATAGAGCCCCTGGAGCCGAGAAAAGGTACCGTCGACGCGCTGTAATCATCGATTTCTCGCGACGGCTTACAGCTTGCCAACGTGTTCTCTCCGATGTCACGCCTGGCCATCTGAAGCTCGCGCTTGAATACCGACTCAGTCAGTTCCATTTCTTTCGACCAGCCCCTCACCCTATCCATTTCCTGCCCGTATTTGGCGAGACTCCCAGCAGCGTCGCGAGACTTCTTCATCTCGCGCCAGACGTCGGTTGATATCTGCACGAGCAGCTTGTCCAGATTGAAGCGGAGCTGGGGAGCGAAGAAACAGAAATCCATCGAGGCCTTCAGATAGGCTTTCCGCGTCTCGTACACATTGAAGGCATCCTCACGCAGCGAGGAGGGTTCCTTGGTCTTGGACTGGCTGACATAGCGGGCGAGGGTCGAGTCGTAGGCCTTCTGGGACTGTTCCAGTGTTCGCTTGGTCTCCCTGAAATTGCGCAGATCGCTGGCGAGAAAGGTGCGAACTGGTTCGACAGAAAGGGAGTCTATCTTCCTGGCGATATTCAGGATCTGGCTCCACCACTCTCTTGACCCGTCACCAACCCGCTTCAGGGCGAGGGCAGTGTAGTCATGGTCGACCGAGACGATGCCCGGCGGCGGGATAAGCTTGGAGAGGTAGTGGTTGATGGCCTCTTCCAGGCCGAGGAGGTCGTGGGTCAGCTTGGAAGTGGTCCTCACGTAGCCGTCTAGCCAGCGCTCTATGGCATCGGCCTGGTCGGCAAAGAAAACGGCCGAGGCACGAAAGGACGGCGAATCGAGGCCAGCCTCATTGAGCGTGACGGGAATCGAGGGACTCGAGCGTTTCGGCAGGGTGGCGGGAGAAGCAGGGGCTGGAGTAGGGAGCGCAGGCGAGGCAGCTGGGGCGTTGTCGGACATGACGGGAGACGAGGGCGGTTCTTAGTCGCGAAGGCTCTCGGCGTGTTACTACTTCATCGGGAGGGTCGCCCGCCTCGGGAACACAGAAATGGTCCGAAAGAAGCTGGAATAGAAGGGTAGCGAGGCGTTGCTTAGGAATAGGGAGGGATAGGTTTAGGCAAACACAGGATGGCAAGGTGGTTTGATGGAAGCCCGCAGCGAGATAAGCTCATAGATAGTGTCGTCGATTGTATCCCAGAATCAGTCTTCAATCCGTCGACAAAGATTATATACTATACAGCCCGATCGATGCGGTTGGAGGTCGGTAATATACATATAGAGTCCTTCGAAAGTGAGAATGGGAGAGACAAGGGGACAAGCAGCGAGAATTGGTTGCCAACGGGTGGAGCGACCCCTTCTTGTTGTAGTTGCATGAGCTGTCTCAGCGACTTGATGATAAAAAGGACATTCGAAGCAAGGTAATGGAGAGATAGGACTCCAGGCAGAATCCAAGGTCAGGTCAGGTCGACCACAATTCCCAAAATGACAATAAGATAGGTAGGTATCATTACCGGCCGCTGACATCAGTGCCGATGCGAGCTTGCAATCGTCAACATCGGCCTTAGCGCTGCGCTAGGTAACCCCCCAAGTACAGTGAGTATTTACTTACATATACTGTACAGCTCACTTGCTATCGATAGCCTTTCTCCAAATCCTACATGTAGGTAGGTATTACATATTAACAGTTGCACATGCATTGCGACATCCCGCCACTGTGACCCTTCATCCTCTGACCTAAGTATTCTCGACTTGCGTACAACATCACCAACAAACCTACAAGTCTTCTCAGACGACGAGTTCGCACACATAACTTAGTTTAGTGTATCCTTATTCTCCTATCTAGTTTAATTTGCCCCACCCCTACAGCCGGTCTCGTATTCATCGGCTAAGCCGTTTTCCCACGTTGTGCATGCCGCTGCCGCATGCTCGCGCCCCTTGAAACCTTGATCTTGACCATGACCGTTATCAAGCCAGAAGCTGCGAGTTCGATATCATGTTGCACCTGTGCAACACTGCTGACCGAGGTCCCTCGCTATGCGGAATCGGAGAAGCCTTACCCGCCAGATAGGGGGTTAGAATGCTGTTCGCGCGCTATTTGTGGTCGCTGTATACATGTGCGTAGCCCTCTGTTGCCGCCACTGTCACCCTCATCTTGACCCTGCTGCAGCTGGTCGGCTCAGAACTGCATCAGATCTTGGATTAAAATTGCAGCCAGCTGTGAAGCCAGGAAGCTAACTAGGTTGCTTTGGCAGGGAAACCCCCGTTTTAATTCCTACTGCCCATACTGTCAAATATCGCAGACCGATGATATATTACCGCCCGGTCTGAAAAACACGCCGCCATATGCAGCAACCGCAGGCGCGAGTGCGGACCTTGAATGCCCTCCTCCACCTTATACGCGGTACCCAACAGACCGCCGACCACAAGACTCCCTGAATGAGAAGTCTGCCCCTCAAGACGAGGAGACAGCTGAAGACACCCTTCATTTTCTTAACCATGCACATGATAGTATCAATTCGCTCTCATTACGTTACGGCGTCCCTGCTTTCGCGCTGCGCCGGGCCAACAATCTCTCCTCTGATCACTTGATCGCCGGCCGTCGAACGGTGATAATACCTGGCCAATATTATAAAGGTGGTGTGAGTTTGTCGCCAAGGCCGATAGAGGGCGAAGAGGAAGAGAAGAGAAAAGCCAAAATTCGGCGCTGGATGGTGGCCTGCAAGGAACACGAGTACGACGTTGCCGTGCTGTACTTGGAACAGGCCGGGTACAATCTCCAATTAGCGATGGATACATATTTCGCGGATGAGGAGTGGGAGCGACTTCATCCCACGGACGGAACTAGAAAGGCGAAGAACCCTCGTCTAACGCTAAGGTAACAGTCCCCAAGCCAAAAGAAGTCGCTGGTGATCCATGTAGTGTTATGACTAGATTAGAGATTGTCGATTCCACCACAGGATATAGCCATCATATCACCTTTGTAAAGATAGCACGAGGCAGATCTCTATATCATGCTGCCGGCACTAGCTCGCATATGCCTTAAAACGCTGAGCGGGTTCGCACATCCTGGCAGAATATCAATAATTCAATCCTACTTAGACGTTGATGACAGGTTCAGACTCACAGATATTTTTCTCTCGATCTCTCGAACTGATCGGTCCAATTCGCCTGCTATCATCTGCTTTTTATCATGCGAGAGGAGAGCAAACCTTTCGCATAAATCACCATCAATAACCCCCTTGACGGGAGCATAGTAACTTCGATAAATCAGGTGATCTCTCCCAGCAAGTGGCGGATCCTCGCTACGCATATGCATTTCGAGGCTTTGAAAGAAGTCAACATCCTCACGGCTGGAAAAAGGCTATATAGAAGTTAGAAAGTCAGAAATGACTGGCAAAAGAGATTTGGCAAAGTCATGAAGTGTGTCGGAGGGCTCAGGTATGGAAACGAAAGAGGGAGAACCTGAAATAAGCAACAGGAGGACACTCACTATGAAGACACCGACGGTGCCCTGTACCCCACTCCAAAGAAGAACATCTTGACCGCCGACGATAAGATTGGCTTTACTGATGCTAGTCGGAACATCCTGTGCAAAGAAGTGCGTCATAAGGCTTAGTCGGTGATTCGAGCCATGAAGGTACTCCCTCGCATGTTGAAGATGAGCTCCCACATTGTCCTCGTCTGCCTCTTCACTGGCTTTCTGGGGACATCGTACAATCCATATATTGCCAAATTTGTCGCCCCCCGCGACAGATTCGTAGTCCACCATAGTTGTACAGTTCGTCCAACGTGGGATTGTGTCATCAGCAAATGGGATCAATTTGTTACTCTCGTATTTGTAGGCAACATAGGTAACGCTCTGCTGCACATCGCCGACAATAATGCGGCTCCCTTGTGTCTGTATGGAAACAATGAGTTGTGCGGCCACGTCGGCTTGCGACTTTCGAAGCAGTTGGCGTAAACCTAAATCATAGGACAGAAGCGTTTTTCCAATTCCAGCTAGTAAGCGGCCTTGAAATTGTGCAAGAGCCATTGGAGGCTCGTCGACTTTGGTTTTATGAATGAATTCGATCTCTCTGCCATTTTCTTGGAACCTGTAAACATAGATGAAGCCAGCACTAAACTGCCGGGGACTAAGAATCATGTCTTTTCCAGTTCCGACGACCAGAAACACCTCATTGTCCTGGCTAGCGAAGGAGACAGTCGCTATGCTAACTGCAGCTTCATTATCCGTAAGATTTACGGTCTGTAAAACACGTTTCTCTGTAAGAGGGTCTACCACGCTGATACAAGACGCCCAACGACCCCGACCCTTCGGATAGCCAAAATCTTCGGGCGGTAACACTGTCGCATCCGTCGCATCTACGTTGCCAGCTGGATCAGCCAGTAATTTTTCGCGTAGTTCCGGGGGTAGTGTGTTATTGTCGGACTCAATAGTGTAGAAATATGGTTGGTCTGGATGCTTGGCGAGACGTTTAGGGGTATACGTGAGTGGTATGGTTTGCTGTAACACTGTATCCGTTAATTTGTCGATGGAGAAGATCCTATCGTCGATGATCTGAATTAGCTTGGTTCTCGCAACTAGCCATTCAATAAAGATAAGATAATCAAAGTGGTCAGTAGGAACAATTGGTACAAAATTGTGTATGGCCTCATCGCCCATGGCATAGGATCCCTAGTTATCATCATTCCACGGTGGATGAATAGTGCAGGTTGAACGAAACAGGTTTACTTACTTAAGATTCTGCGCCTGAATCCCAACCATGCCCTCTTCACATTGTTCGCTGCTAAAATTCCACCCCCATTCCAGATCATTATAATCGAGCGGGGTCATCATGAATCCTCTCGTGATAGGATCAGAATAACCAAGCCATGTTCTCGAGCTTAGTGCTAACACGCAGGTCCGGCCCTGAACAGAAACTTGGAAAAGGCGAACTGGCTTCGGCCCAAGGAATTTCTGGCGGGTGTCTGTTAACTCGCCAGTAATTTCGTCTAATACCGTCCTGAGGTATACACCGGAGTGTAGTCCGATATGAAGATACAAGGTACGGCCACCCGAGGAAGAATCGTCCATAGACATTATTGATAGCGATGATGGTGCAGCAGTCAACGCTTGTATGGATTTATTTTCCAGTGTTGATTCAGGATCCAAACTGAGAACCCGAACTGTGCAATCGTCGCATCCAACAGCGAGGAAGGAACTACGGAGACGACCTTCTGAAACATCACCTAAGCTCAGGCAGGTAACTGTTCCAAACATCTCTTTCTTTTCATCATACTCAGCGAGTGAACCATCAGCGTCCATCTCAAAGTACACAATCTCTCCCGAGCTGAGAGCAACTGCAACCTGTCGCGCGTTAGTGGATGCCGCGACGATTGACCGATGCTGCGGAGCAGGCCACTCGTTGATCTGGCCATTGATGATGTGCCGTATGCCTTTGGGATGTACTTGGAGGAGGCCGTCTTCGCCGAGCTGCTGTACAGCAAGAGTAGGCACAGACGTAAGAAAGCCAGTGTCGGATACTTCTTCTACCGTCTCTCCGATGCTCAAAACTAGAGTTCCATTGCTAAAAGAGAGAATGATATACGCATCATACTGATCGTCGCGGCGGAGTTTTGTTGTCCAGACAGCCGATGGAATGCCTGGCAAATCTGAAGCCACAATTTCATTTACCTCTAGAGCATGCTTCAAAGTTCTGAAAGTACTCCTCGCACCATTGCCGCAGATTGCGTAGATCTGGGGCGCATCGTCCTCGGTAAGATTCGAAACCTTGCAGTCAATGAGGGGGTTCAATGAATCAATACTCTCCACCAAACTCAGATTTTCCGCTGGTCTTGGATAGAAGTACGCAGGCGTATATGAAGCATGCGGATCTGTCGGATAGTCATCGCTGGAAAATTCCAACTCGTCGTCGTCATCGCCTAGCTTCTCAAACTGATAGAAATGATGGTTGCCGAACTCGCTGGCAACAAATAGAAAACCGCTTTTGAGAATGCAGAGGCTATTGAGATGCCAGGTCAGTGATTGTTGTTGATTAAAGAATGGAGCAAAATGCGGCTAGTGCAAACAGCCCTCAGCGGTAACAGAAAACATATTTGAGGGTGATAGCAACGGCGGGAAGATACTGACCTCGTCGATACCGGTACAGTATCAAAATATTTGATCTTTAACCTTCGAACTTCTCCCGTCGCTTTTCCATGTTCATCCTCAGTCATTTCGATGTTAACTTTGAATAAGTCACCATCCTCTGTTTGTAGCAGAAAGAAGAAGGCACCCGCATTGCCTTTGAGTTTATGCATTACCCCAGAAACAATGGTGCGCTTGCGTTGGGGATCCTCAGTGGCGCCTTTTCGCCTGGGAATAGGAACACGAAAGGCGTCCTGATTGGAATGTCGATATGTAATATTCTCTTCGCCGCATACTAGCACACCACTTGGCCCATCGTTACCGCCAGGTACCTGAAACAGTATGGAAGCGGTAGGATCAACTGCTTCATGCCATCTCCTAACGACATGGTTTAAGCCTAGATCGAGCTCGTAGTAGACAAGTTGCGTCTCGACCTCATCGATAGCTTGACCGGATGGGTCTTGATCTACTTCTGACGTATCCACTTCCAAAGCCGCGAACACGGGATTTGCATACCCAACATCCAGCGCGGTCAGCGCGAGGACGACGGTGCCCGGCTTGTGCGCTTCCAGGGGCGAGGAGATGGTAAGTTCTGCCTGAGAATTTCTGTTGAGCACGTATACCAGTTTGGTCTTCTCCATGGCAGCAATCAGGCATGCTCGTCCTTTCGGATCGCAGGCAAGATACTGGCCGGGGATCACTCGACGGACACCAGATTTGCCAAACGTCTCGAGCTTCTGTTGCTTGAACCGATTCTGCTGCGGGATGTATTCAACAATGGCAATGCGGCCAGAGTCGGTCGCCAGTATGATGTAATCTATCCAGCACAATGTTAGCCAATGCCAAATGCTGCTCAGGCAGCGCGGGGATCCGCACCGTGTCTCAAGATCCCACCGACGAAGGTTCTAAAAACGCAGCTTTGAATCATTATGTGCAGCTTAAGAGAAGGGAGACGTTGCGAGCTTACCTTTGTTGCTCCCGGCCAAGCGAAACGTCGCAATTGACCGGATGATACCGAAGACCTCATGCGACAGAAGCGTCGTCACCTTGCCCTGCGACGGGTCGGGCCGCATCAGCGTCAGTCGCGAGCCCGAGGCCGCGACAACCTGTTGCTCTCTGGTGCCGGAGAATTGGCCCAGGACAGCCTGTGTGATGGAGGTGGGAGGCTGGATTGTGAGCGAGTACAGGAACATGTTCGATGTGGTGGCCATGATTGCAGATATTGCGCAGTAAGCCTGCGCGGCTGTCCTCTATGAAACGGCCTCCTTGCAATGCGCGTCGACGTCTTGATGGCGGGTTCGAGGCTGTGATGTTGTTTTGGTGGGAATCACAGGCAGTTCTGAGCTTCCAATTTTTCGGGTTTTATGCTAGACATTATTTTGCATAAGAGCTTGTTAGTCACTGGCAGGCTGGGCCTGCACTAGATGAAGTGGCTGGAGCTTGCTAAGGTCTCCGCTCTCCCATACGCCAAGAGGCAAGGTCGAGAAGTTTAGAGGCGAAGAGGTACCTACCTACCCCGTACCTACCTACATAGGTAGGTATCTCTAGGTTAGCCGGACCAATGCGGAGCACTCAATCACAGCCACATCACTTAGGTATTTCCCAAATGCCTGGTACAAGGTAAATCTTACCTAATCTTATCTTAATCAACAGACTTCATACTACACCTAGTAAAGAGGTACCGGTACCTAGTGGGCACCTACCTAGAAGTAACTACACTAAGTGCGGTGGCATAGAGGTACATTAGGTAGGTATCCAATCATGCGATTTTAATCCCACCTTGAGAGCTTCGACTTTTCGTGTGCCTGGGGCCATTTACAGCTCCCAGTTGCACCACTTGCTTGAGATTCACGCCTACGATGGAACCATTATCCAGACACGCCATGTCCAACACCTGTCGCAGGTGCGTCAGGTCCGCGCTGTCCAGCTCGTCATATTCGTCGTACTCGCGCGCAACTCGATCGCTTTCTCAGCTCGTGCCCAGAACTTCAAGCCGGCCTGGACCAGCTGCCCGGCCAAGGCTTGCCCTCCGGAGAACTCCCAGCTCGCGCGACGCAAAACGCCCTTTGTCCCTCTTTGGGCAAAAATCCAAGACCGCACAGGAAGAGTCAGCTGCGTTCACAGCCAATGCGTCTGCTCGCGACTCAACCCAGGCGCCGCGGGTGCTCCGATCCGATGACCTTTTCCACTCTTTCACTGACTCACCCATACCCGAAATCCGACAGCGTGCTGCATTCATAAGACAACACGCCTACTGCCCTCATCCTGACCATCGTATCACGCGAGCGCCGATAGACTCGGCTCATTCCCACACATCGGCCAGCTCGGGGACCGAGGCCCCGAAACACGTCGACTTCGAGTGTCCCGATTGTGGGATTCCCGTATACTGCAGCGCGCAACATTGGGCTGACGACTACGAGGCTCATCTTCAAATCTGCGACACACTGAGGCAGATCAATGAGGACGAGCATGATCTCCGCTCCGGGAGATTCTTTCCCGAGTTTGAGTATGCCGGGCCGCAGATGGAAGAAGCCGCTGTGAACATGACTAACTGGGACACGTTCCTCTATACGAGAGAGTTCGAGGCTATCAATGATGACCGGAGCATGCGACAGGTTACCAGGCTTTTAACATACCCGCTCACTATTGGGAGTGTTCTCCACGAGCTTAGCCCTTACAACATCAGAAAAGATGGACGGCTGACGGCTGAAGGTCTCAAGAGTCTCAGTGCTCTGCGTTATACTCTACACCCTCCCAAGACCGGCGGTGGCGTGGGGATCGAAGGCCTTCGGCCGGAAGCACCGCCAGTCCGCATTTTCATTTTGGGAGCCCGAGCAGAATCTTCGCTGCCAAGGAACGTTTGGGTACAGCTTGCTCATCTCTTTCCCCGGGGCAAGTTTCATTTGGTTTTCATTGGTCCCGAGAGCATGGCCAATCGAGATGATGAGTTCCCCTTGCCTCCCCGGACTGCATCCAACCCCTTCGGTGCCGTCGTGGAGGATCGCGTGTGGCCCTCTATGAAGATTAGTACAATTGTGGATTACTATCATACGCTTCATAAAACGGGCCATTTTTACCCTTATGACCCGTACTTTGACTGTTTTGTTATGTTCCATCCAGGTCTGGGGCATCCAGCCAGCTCGCATGAGTGGGCAGAAACCGTGCCTCTTCTTCTTGAGACCAAAGCCCCGATTCTAGTGACGGGCTACACACAGCTTGATATGGAAAGAGACATCGCATGGGTGAATAAGACTTGCCGAGGTGAATTTGATATGCTCATGGAGCCGGGTGAAAACCTCTTCCGAAGCCTACGGTGGGATCTGAACGACCTCGACCCCCAGGATATCAGCTGCGGGAACTGGGGAGTGTGGGCTTTTCGAGGCAAGCGGTACGTTTTTCTCTTGCTAACCGCGATGGATTCTTGACTTGTGCTGACTCGTAATCCAGGTATGAAGCAACTCGGAAAGAAGCCGAATAAATAGTCGTTCCTACCGTATCATTTACAGGTGGCAGCGCCCATCACGTAGCGAGAGCACTTGGCTTGTACTACCAGTTGTAGTACAAACTAAACAATTTCTGTACTTTACTTCCTTGCCTCGAGGTGTACTAGTAGTGTAAATTTGGTTGTCGCTGTTAATGAAGATCTAGGACCCGTCCTGTTTATCACAACCGCGCCTCGTCCCCTGTTCAAACCTCAATACATTGGATGAAGCAAAGCTGGCCATCCTGTAAAATTGTACATGTACATATGTAATCAATTGCATATGTTACGTAGTATTGTCGCAGCACCAATGCAGACAGAGCGGGATACAGCGGCCAATAAAAGAACCATAGAAGGTTACGGTAGTGCCTGGAATTGGTTTATCGTGTCGGGTACCTGGCCATTACCTGGCTACGAGGTAGGCAGCTTAAGTACAGGTGGCTAACGGCCTAAAGTAAGTAACTACATAGGTAGTAGTAGCATGTAGGAGGGGCAGGACCTGCGAGGCGGGCACTAACAACACCGCAAAGTCCCCAGACCAATTGAGTGACGATTTGGCTTGGGCAGTTCGTCTCACCACAGATGACCACCAACTAACACTCATCATCAACCTCTGGCCCTTTCTATCTCCAACTCAAGTCACCGCTGCTGTCTCCCACCGGCACCTCATCGCTTCACCATGGTTGTCTCGTAACTTGCATCACTCGGCCAGCTGTCCACGGGGGCCATGGCTATACCAACTTCATCCATTCCCTCGATAGGTGCAGGTGGCCCTTTCGCGGCGGACTCAAACCCGCCCACGACAACAAGCGCAGCTCCTGCTGAACACATCGATGCAGCAGCAACAGCAAAAACAACAGCAGCAGCAACAGCTGGCCGAGGGCCGTCCACGTCTGCCTCTGTTCCTGATTCTGCTTCTGTCTCTGTCTCAGCCTCAGCTTCCCCGTCCAACTCGGCACCCCTCGCCAGTCCACCTGATGTCGTCTCCTCGGCCCAGCCTCATCATCACCGTGCTACGCGGCCTGCGTCCTCCGACTTTCTGTCCGATAAAGCTACCGCAGCCCTGATACGTCGATGCCTCTGCGCCCGCCACCCGACTGATAGAGGCAGGGGTTCTCCTACGCCAATCCAGGATTTACTGCCCCCTCTCACGAGCCGGAACGATGTCGATCTGCAGCTCTATGCACTTATATCCATCGTCATCAGAGAGTTCGTGCAGAATTGGTACAACAAGATCACCCCGGACGACACTTTCGTGGCCGAAATCGTCCAAATCATCGCACACTGCACCCGCGCGTTCGAGCAGAGATTACGCAAGATTGATTTAGAGAGCTTACTGTTTGATGAGCTTCCAGAGCTTCTCGCGGCCCATGTCCAAGGTCCGTTTTCACTCCAGAGCCTCGGCTCAAGCACTTGGCGTCTTCGTCATCGGACTTCGATGCGGCTAACATCCCAAAGCATATCGCGTCGCTACGAGACCGGCTGCAAAGCCTCCCCTACAAACCGAGCTACACCAGATATATCACTCGCTTCATCCTTTGCCAGCCTTGTCCCCGGTCCCACGGGCTGGCGACCAGGCTAGTGTACAAGCCCAGGCGGACAATGAAAGTGCGTACCGTCAACTACTGGTCCACGGTGTTCTCGCAGTACTACTTCCGACTGAGGACCTTGAAAATGAATGCTTGACGTCACTCGTCGGTCAGATTCTTTCAGAACTCGTTATCGGTAACTTGGTAGCCGGCAAACTCTCAGAGCCATGGCTTGTATGGGAGCTTCTGATCATGACTACTAGACTTGTTCGCAAGAGGAGCAACCTTGACGGCCCCGGCCACCTCCCTAACAAAGCATCCACTGTCGAAGATTCGGGTGGTACAGGCCTTTCAACAACCAAAAATAACAAATCTTGGTCTCCTCACCAAGCGTTTTGGTCCGCTGTCAGTGGACTTTTTCTCGTGGGTGGGATGATACGTTTGGCTTTCAGCTTATGGGCTCTCTCGTGGTCACTGTCCCCGAGACCAAATCCAAGCGCCGTATACATTGTGCATGAGATGAATCACGACACTGAACCAAAGGACATCCAATTCGTCCCGTCCCAGGCTAGTATCGATACCAACACGCAGTCCAAGAGAATTGCAGTCATCGACTTCCACATGTGGCGATGCATGGGAGATATCCTCGAAGTAGACGCACGAATGCCCTGGCTCCGAGGAACTTTTTCCATGATACAATGGATCGCTATGAAAGGTCCAGGTAGAGTTGCGGCACATAATGGGACGCTCGACAGGTATGTGCATGAATTTCCTCGCTTTGTCAACGGCCTATCCATCATACCCCATGCTCGCAAAGTCTTCCGACTTCGCGAGCCTATCTTCAGACTCCACACATGTTACATTTTACGAAATGTGAGCCAAGAGTGGATGGCCAACCGGCAAGCCACTACCCGCTCAAGCTGATGTGGGACTGAAAAAAATCGGCCGATATGAAAAGACGCTGTACACAAACAGTACTCTTCGCTGTCTCCTCATCATGTTCTACCTGACCGATCATTCAACGCCGAGTCTATTGGCCAATCGCTCCGCGACACTAGCTATTCTTCGCCAGACCGAGGGCGCGGGGCTGACATTCATCGACCACCAAAAAGCTCTGTTTACGCGCCCAACTCGACACCAACGTGTGCAAGGATCTCCCTTCCACCGCGGATTGGTCAGCCGATTCGTTCCGCGTTAGGTGGTGTGATACTCCGCGATCTTTTCTTCCCAATATCAGCCCCAAGTGGTGGTCTTATACCTGCAATGCACGTCTTGTTCCCCGAAGTACTGATGCCGTATTAAATGACATTATTCCAAGGTCTCGCGATGTGTTTCGCATACGTACGTCTCTAGATTATGAGGCTGTTGGACCGTGCCAGTTGCAAGTAAACCGCGAGACGCACCAATCAACACTCGTTACTAGGTGGCATCCCCCTAATGATTTTCGGTGTTCCTCTTCCAAGCTGGAAGCTGTCCCGTCATTTCAATTGATCATGGATAGGGCGCAACTTACCAATCATTCATCCATTGTTATTCATGAAGCCATGATTGCAACACGGTTTTGCATTCCCAGTCCTAACCAATCGGCTGATCCTTGATATTGCATAACATCAGATGTCGTGCAACGCTACATGCTTTTTTCTGTACTATTCCACCATTAGGCACGCGTATGCTCGAAGTATACGCTTCTCCTATCAATACCCCCACGACGTTCAAATTGTATTACCTTCAAGTTCCGTTTCTAACAACCAACTCAAGCATGTGGTTCTCTGCTAATTGTGGATAGGCTTTTGTCGCATTACATTCACACTTACGTTCTGGATCCCGCGCGCCTATCCCCACTTCTACGAGCGATCCGCGCCGCATTATTTCCCAATAATGCTCCAGGCGTGTCGAGCCTGAAGCCCCCCTCATCCGGTGAGCAATTAGCTGCCTTGCGCCGCAGATGCGCTAGTGCTCTTTTGGGGCTTCTTCCGAAGGCGGTGGGCGAGCTATATTACGGCACAAGTAAATGGGCTTGGTCCGGTGTGAGAGCTGACACCACTACTAGTGAAAGTTTGAATCCACGGGCTGATCGGCTGAAGAGAAGCAGTAGCATTCTTTACCATAGCTCCGCTTCCAATATCAGTGCCACCGATGCGGGTCCTCCGCACGTGTCTCCTGATGGCAATAATTCCATGATGCCGAATGATGCAACGTTGTCTTCACAGCCCAAAGGGCACTCGCACGGGCCCAACGAATCAGATCATACCCTTCCAGAGCGTGGCAATGAGGAGGAGGCAAGAAGGTTATCAGAGATCGAGACCGGCATCGTAGATATCTTCTCAGATGCCTATTGTAATAAACATCTAGTGTATGGGATTTTAGAGCTAATTCTCGTTCGCCTGGTCCCCGAACTGGCCGAGAAAGGAGTTGGTGAACTCTGGGAGGAAAGACTTCACTAGATACAACTCACGTTTCCTAATTTGATACCCAATTTTGTTTCCAGTTCATGGCCATTACGTTGCTCGTATATTGCTTGGAAACATAATGTCGTGACGCAGTGGGTTTAGGACTAGATACGTAAATCTGCTTCATGTTCATCCCTGTTCTAGGTCCTTGCGGACTAAACTTGTATATGTGGCTCCCTCCTATCCCGTGAAAAAAATGCTCAAAAGTGCTGATTCATTGATGCCGCTTCCCCGATGGATCTAGTGAAAAAGGAAAAAGGAAGAATTGGTGGGAAAGTGACAAACGATATTTAATAAAACGAGCTTAGACTTGACGAAATCAAAGTTAAATGAGTATTGCTGACTAGAACGCAGGTGTCCTTCAATCCTTTAACCTGATTCCCAAGAAAAATTGGTGAGAGACGACTAACTAATCGGGCTCGTATATCGACGAACGCTGGATGCTGGAATTTTTGAACAAACTGGAAAGAATGCGAGGGTGTCGGCCATACCCTATCGGCTCGTTTTCGCACATGTTGCTTAGCCTTGGAGAAGGAAAATCAAGCAAAAGAACCACATAAGCAGAATAATGAGAATAAAATAAAATAAAAACAGAATGAAAACAGAATGAAAACAGAAGCGCGAGACAGAACAGAACAGAACCTTTCCCGCCATTTGATTTTGCCCTTGCGAGCCCGCTCGTCTGTCAGTGATGTCGTTTCTCGCTTCCCCGCCCCTCGCCTTCGTCTGCTGCTTTCCTGTCATACCCGTTCCCTCTGCGCCCATTGACGTTTCATGCTAAGTTGGCCGATCATGCGTAGAATTATTTTTTCTTTCCTTTTCTAGAGGAAACTAGTTCTTTCGCTATTGTTTTTTTTTTTTTTTTCGCGCGAGCGATTAGTTCTTTTTAGTCAGTATTTGAGATCGATTGCTCGAGGAAGTGGTCTTGGTTAACTTTTCCTGGTTTCGGCCTGTGTAGGCTGGCGATAACGGTTTCATGTTCTGCCCGGGTGTGTCTTTCGTGAGAAAGCGGGGCATGGGTGTTTGTATAGATGGGGTTACTGTAGATAGATCACCGATATATCATCATTAGGTGGAGAGCTCGGCATCCTGTGTCCTTTGCCTCTCTTTGTTGTATGGTATCTTTGGTGTCGTGAGACGGTTCGGTTACGAATATAAAGTTTGTCCGGCTTGCGTGGGAAAGATCGGGAGTAAGGGGTGGGAGTCGGCGACTAATTATTTCGAGTTTGTCGTGGGACGATTGTCTATGTTTCGTGTAGTCCGTGGGCCACGTCCTGAATAGAAGGATATGTCATAAATATAGATCAGAGTAATGGTCGTAGACGTTGAGGTCGCATCATCATCGTGAATGGTTATTATAAGTGATGTCATGTGTCCAATCCCTAGTCCACGGTCGTTTTTGGTTGTGCCTTGCGGGCAATCAGGGCAAGCCAGGGGCGTAGGTGCGGGAAAACGTGGAAGTAATAAATAGTATTTTACCCTGTCCTTTACGCTGTTTCGTTTTTGATAAGGGGTGACGTGGTATTGGCCATTTCGGCGTCGCCCTCAGGTATCCTAGATAGAACCCCTAGACCTTGAGTGGCCGAGCTAGCTTTAGGGCCGCCAACACCAAGTTTCTCACCCAGACGCAAGACTACGAGGTATTCATTCGGCTCATACCAACCCGAGAGTTGGTGTTGCATGAAGCTCAGCAGGGTGTCGGCCGCGCGTCTAGCATCGTCTTGGGTTGGCGAAGTCGGCGTGGAATTGACCGTCCCTGACACAGTTCCGGAATTGGTAGATCTACCGGCCAGGCTGCCGCTACTGCTCGCGTGGTGCAGTGTCCGCGGAGAAATTGCCGAGTCCAGACCAAATGCGGGATTAGGGATCTCGTGAACAGGTGACTCGATGGCTGAGGACGGTCCTGTGCCAGGGGCACTGTACTTCGGCGTCAGCGGTTCGGTGGTCTGCGCCGGGTTGATGTACTCCAAGGGAGGAATACTCGGTACTGTCTGACTCCGCGGGCGGTGGAAGCCGGCATCGCCAAACATGCCCGTATTTGGATCAGGAGAGAATGTGAACTGCGAGGTTGAGGCCGGGCTGAAAGCGCTTCCCGAAAACGTCGAGCTTGGGGGGTCAGTGATGGCGCTGTTGAGAGAAGTTGTGCTTTGCGAATGCGGATGTTTATATCCGCTGCTTGCAAAGCTTACGTTAAAACCAGAAGGGTTGTCTTTATCCTCGGCTTTGCCGCTTGTTGCGGACGATACCAGAGGTGATCCCCGAGGAACCGGGGAAGCGGGCGAGATCCCGCTCGGAGTCTCCGAAACAGACACAGTTGGTGACTCTGTATCCAGCCTGTCCAGGCGCGTACTGTCCGGGATAGCGGTCTCAGAGGCTCTGCGAATCAGTCTCCCAGGGCCCATTCCATGCTTCTGTTTGAACTTCTCAATCCAAGCGGCGGTGATGGTCTTCAGGGGTATATCCGAGCCAGTGCAAAAGACTTTCGCCTTCTCTTCCATTTCGTAGTCATTGACAATGACGCCCTTTTTCTGCTGGCCTCTTACCCAATTCGCGAGTGCTCGTTCTATATCTGGTGAAGACTTCCCTTTGTTCTTCTTAACGGGGGAAGCGCTACGATCCTCTTGGTTCAGATACTGGTCTTTCCTACGTAGGACCTTCGATACAGTACTGACAGTTTTTATTAGTATGGTGCTCACGATGGTAGTATTTTCCACCTCACCTTCGTTCGACACCAAACCTAAGCCCGATATCATGTTGTTTGACACCGGGGTTTTCATCAGCGAACTTGCACATCTCACGTCGGTCTTGATCAGTTAACGTCCTCCTCGGCTGTGATGTGTTGATTGTCGGGAGCTTTGGCTGCTGCCTCGGAGGAGCCGAGATACTAGGTATTGGGACAGGTGACTGATAACTCTGGGATGGATTCGTCTGTAGGCTGGGCCATGGGACTTGCCCTGGTGTAGGTATCAGCGGCGGAGGCGGAGGCGGGAGCTGACTCGAATAATTGTTCGGTTGAATGCTCTGCGTGAAAGGCGATGGTGCTAGATGTCCCGCGAGCGATTCTGATGGCAGGCCATGTGCCATGTGCTGCATGCCGTAGTATTCCTCCTGATAATTCGCCATTGGCATATGATTGTAAGAGTGTATTCCGACCCATGGGCTATTCGAATATGACGCATCATGGACGAGCTGGTCATCCTGATCAGCACTAGTGGAAGTAATCATGCTGTTATGCATGGTGTATGCAATCACTCTGCTATGTTCGAGCGAGGCTCCTAGGACATAGATGAACTGTAAGCAACGTCTAGTAATAATGAAAGTATTCACCATCTGCTAACAATGTAACACGGATCGCGCTGTCCTCAGCAAAGACCTATGAGAGCGGGAGGCTACTTTCAGACCAAGGTACGCGGTTGCCAATCTGAATCTGGCGAATTGGGCTCGAAAAACGGGAGACAGCATACATACCCAGTGAAGCAATTCGCTCGTGGGAGGTGTGCAGGCGTTGCCGTGTAAGTCAAAGTGGTCCTGTGCACTTGAAAAATGCGGTGACGATGACCTTTCGGTGCTCAAAAGGCCTCTCTCGGAATAGCGAATGGAAATAAAAGGTAAGACTAGATTTAATAGGTAATGAGCGTGATCTTGCGTACACCCGGAGACGGGAGGAGACAGCCGAGTCGTAGCAACACCAACCAACAAACATCCAGATCTGCCCTCTCGGTCTCAAAGTCGGCCAAATTCCTCAAACCTCAGTCCGAAAATATGGATGTTTGGTTAAGACAATCTCTTCGGCAAATTTTCCACCTACTCCCTTTGTGCCAGTACATTAAGGAACGGGAATTACAGGTGCTCTTCTATAGATACTTCGGTTCTGGGTTTATTCGATGGGAAACTGTCGTAACAAGTATAAGATATAAAACAAGGCTGACTCTACCAGCATCCAGCATGGGCCAAAACGGACGTCGAAATGAAGGACAGCGCCGTGATGGAGTTATTCGCAGCCAAGTCGTCGACATACGACTATCTGGAAGCACGGCGAAAGACGGTGGGCACAGGCATGTGGAGGAGTCCATACATGAGCTACATATGTATGTTTGTATGCAGCAGCAGGGGTGTGTAAGTGCGTGCCGAGTCCGGGGCTCTTGAAATCCCCAGGGAGTGAGTGGTCGTAGCTCTCGAAGGATAAGACCGGGCCAGCATGCGGTATGACAGGCTTGATAGAGCAGGGGGGTTTCTCTAAAGGAATATAGGTATGTCAGTAGGTAGTCCAAAAAGGGTGGACTGGGTCTCTCCGTTGGCTCAGCGTGTGGAGGATGCCAGTCCACAATGCTACCGTAGTTTTTTTTGCTGGTTAGAGGAGACTCGGACAGGGGACTGTCGTCCTCAAAGTACAGTACACACAATACCTAGTCCTATAGACAAGGTTAAGTCGGCCAGCCGAATTATATCGCAGTAGGTGAGCAAGCAGGAAGATCCAGACGGCCGAGAAGCGATAACTCCGACGAAGTACGAAAAGGCGCTCAGTTAAATGGGAAAAATACGGTGCAATACGCCAAAGAGTTGACAGAGGCTTTTGAGCTTCAGGGATTGCTCATTGCTCATTGCTCATTGCTCTCTCGTCAATATTGCCACCCCGTCTAGGTAATCCGCTCGAACAACGTGGCACGCGCAGGAATACATAGAAAATTGTCAAGGCTGATCTCTTGAGGCTTTTTGGTTGTAGGTTCGTCCATTATTACCTAGCATACCCTTAACCAACAAGCCACTGATAGGCGGCTTTCGCAAGCCTGCTCTACACCGGAATGAAATGAAGAATGAAAGAAGCTAGTGAGTATTGTAAGCCCTTCCCGATCTAGCGAGCGCACTGCCGTCCGGAGCTGAGTCCATATTCAGTACACTGGAAGCGGACACTGTTCACTCCTGCTAAGAGGTGGAACATGAGAATCATGTGCCAAAACTATTTACTACAAATGAAAAAGCAATTGGCGAATGGCCGACGGATCAAACTGGTAGCGGTGAGTTCTGAAGATGCAGATACGACGACAAGCCGTGCCCAAGCGCAATTGCTTCTTCGAGTTTGGGACCCCCCCTGGAGAGCTACAGCACAGAATACCTAGCATGGTTTTCGAGAGTTTCCCTCAGCGTTTTTACTAAACGTACGTATGTAGGTAGGTATTGTCATACGTGTGCCGTCCAAGCACCAAGAAAGCAGGCGAGCATAGCGCAGATGTTCCAGTCTATCCGGCCGAAACACAACGTCCAGGTTGTTCAGCAGTAAGTAACTTCAGGCTCAAAAAGCCCCACGTGATAGAGTCAGCAGTCTTTTTTCGTTATCATAGTCCGAGCTAGCATCTTCGAATGAGAGGGCTGGATGAGGTATTTGGCGACGGCTGTGAGGAGCTCGGCTTCCCTTTTCGTCCCACTCGTGAGAAGGGATCGTTGACGGCTGACTAGTAGGGGCTTGGGCAGGGTACAGATTACACAATGATCCACCTCAACCCCATGTCGTGTACACTACAACCGTACGCTATGTGGGCAGCAGCCCGGTCTCATAGGGCCAACTCGGACCACTCCCTGCCACCTATGCCACGGTAAGGCCATTCCACGCTTCTTATTCGGTGCTAGGTAGAGAGCAAAAATCTTGAGTACCCTCAATGCCATTGCTAAGTGCCCCTCATTATCCACAGGGAGTATCTTGGAAATAATTGACATCCTCGCGTCTTGTCCAAGGGCACTCAACGAGCTTCGCTACGCTGGCAGGTGGCATACTCCGCTCTGAGATGTCATAGTGTTGTACAATTGCACTCGTACGCTGGGACAATTCAGCGTACACTACTGTAGAAATGGAATGGCAGGGTTGCTTGCCTAGCTCTCCTAAGTCGGTCATGATCGGACGGTATCCTAACAAGGAGAGGAAAGGAAGAGGAGAGGGTGTGGGGAAGCATTCCGTCCAGTCGTCCGCCGCGAGCCATCTCCACCTTCTACCACCACAATAGCCATTATCTCCGTTTGTAAGACGACGTTGACCACTTCAAATTGAGATGAGCAGCACTCCAGGGGCCTAGCTCGCCGAGGCGATTGCACAGCAGGGGGGTTGTCAAGCCGAGTCTCTTCAACACTCCCGACGCTTTTCCCTCGCTCCATGACTCCACATCAAGCAGTGACTGAGGGCCTCTCAATACACGCAAGCCTCAAAAAGAAAAAGAGGAGGAGCGGAAATCATCATGCTGCATTGACTGCGACAAAACGTCATGCCAGCTAGGATGAAGCCTTGAGATTACCGCAGTAGACGCCTTGCCCTGCTTGAGCACTGATGTAAAGGCTAATACTAGCAAGCCCATACAGCCTCAGGATGCCTTTTTTTAATTCTAGTGGAATGTTTATGATGCCGTGGATCAGGCCTTCGTACTTGAAGTGAATCATACCGACAGCGAAGAAGCAATTGTGTCTGTTACCGGCACTCTTGTACAGCATAGCTGTGTGTCGGCGAAGCGCTCGCGTTGTCAGGGGTATTCCGTAGTGTAATTCTCGAGCGTGTCGTCCACTGGCGGTAGTATACGTTTCCGGTATAGGTAGGGTTGGCTATGCAGCACGACAAATGATGGTGATAAAAACGAGACGGTCAAGCCCAAACTAACGATGGGAGGTACATGATACCTCTTCATATTCATCTGGGGCTGGCGGCCACTAGGTTACCTAGTGTAGGTAGTGTAGATCTGGATAAAGCAAGGGACGGACGGCACTGGGACGGGCCTTGTTTCCACTCCCCTCACCGAACTACATATACAGCTGCATATCGTCATTCTTCAGCAGAAGTTAGGTCGAACCAACAATGGTCTGGGCCTGGTGAATCGCACGCGATATTGGGGCTGTTGGTTCTTCATGCTTCGCAAGCGAAGTAACCGGGGAGGAACAGGAACACCATCGTGGTAGACAACAGAGCAACACTCACTCGCTCCTCTGTCTCGGCGACTACCCTACAGCGATTGGGCAGAAATGGTCAGGAGGCCCAAGCGAGCCAAACCAATTCCGTGCGCCGGGCTGCCTTCCAGTTGGTGGGCTTGGATCTGACCCTTGGCGATGAATGCCTAATAACTCGCAAAGAGGCACGAGGGCCTGTGTGAGCTCGGCCCTGATCGAGTTTAGTGCATTACTATGTGATATATTTCGTAGACTATACTATACTATGTAAGAGCATACCTAGTAGGTAGTATACAATGTAGATATGGCAATACTATAAGTATTACAGTAAGAAGTTAATATGACTACCTACTAATACCTACTACATGTACATTATTTCGAAGAGCGCGAGAAGCAAGATATGTGTTACGCAACGCACCGCGGCTGCGCAAGAATCCGATCTGCGAACATTCGCTTCCTATTCCAGCCAAATATCGGCAAGTCTTCCCTGAATAGTATAATCTTGTAGTGAGGCTACACCGTCGCAAAATGCCCGCGATTGCAACCCTGATGGTTAGCCCCTCGCGCCGTGTTACGGGGAATACTAGCACAGAGTTGCGTTGCGTTGCAGACATGCCTGCGGTCAAACCTCGACGTAACGTGGTTTGCCTGATAGTGCGCCATAAAAAGAAGCCTTCGACTTATACTACCTAAGTATCTATCTGGTATACCCGGTATACCATGGCGCCCATCCTTTCGCTTGGTTTGGGACAAACCCCTGGTCTGCCCTGGTCAGTACCCCGGCGTATAATCAAGGCCTATAGAACAAGCTAGGGCTCGACCGAGATCGCAGTGCTGTCTAGACTCGGCCGGGCCCTGCTTTAGTTTACTCGAGTCGCTTCCAATGGACGCACTCATTCACAGATTTATCGCTCTCGTGGATCTAAGTACACGGATATGAACGCGCTATGAAGAAAAGGAGAGGGGAGGAAAGGGGGAGGGAAAAGACCAAAGAAAAAAAACTCTGACAGCATTCAATTATGAAGGCATCTCGAACTTGTGGACAAAAAGCGCGGCATCTTCATCTGCACAGATTCTACGTCAGTCGGAGTGGTAGACAGCAGTATTTTCCAACAGGGGTCCTTCCCCAGGTTCACTGTTCACCAATTGGTAGATGCTTCTCCCACGCCTAGGTACCACTATCTTGATACCACCCACAGTACCGTCGAAATCGCTACTGCGGTGTAGGTAGGTGGATGGTGGGTGGTTGGTGGTTGATTGGGATGGAGATGCTCCCACGTTCGCATTGTGTTGCCAGAATCACGCTATTGAGACAAAACAAAGCTCTATCATCGCACAATCAGCTTCTTCTTTCAGCGACGGGCCTGTTCCAGCCTAGCGACCGACTAGCCGAGCAGTAGCCAGGACGCGATAGATCGTTTTAGTCAAGACTACCGAGATCGTTGAGCCGAGAATCGTCAGCTGTTGGATGGGATGGAAAGAAGGAGAGGCGCCCTATCCCTCCCCTCCAACAATCGTATGGGAACTTTTCTCCACGATGGTATTGTGGACATGGCCGGCGGCTACAGCAGCTCTGTGAAAGGCTGGAGCAGGGGACAATCCACCCCCCCTCGGCGTTTTGTTGGAGGGACACACTGCTCGACTGCCAATTCGCTGGCCTGTACGCCTGAGTGGTTGTAGAAAAGCTCCGATCGTTTACGTGCAACGATAGGATTAGGCCAAGCCCACGACCGGCAATATTCATGTCTCACTTCTTTGCAGAGTTCATCGTCGTCCTCCTCGGTCCTCTTCCCCACCTCGATACTCCCACACCGTATACAGCAGGTACCAAGCAAGGTGTTGTGGAGCAATGTCTTAACGGCTCCCATACAGCAGACTAAAGCTGGGTCCTGCATCCCGCACGCTTCGTCGGGAAAGGCGGCCGCATCAGACGTGGCCCGATTGCTGCAGGTCCTCGTCTAGGTTCACTGATCATTTCATCATTGGATGATGCGGCTTACTGTCATAGGACGGTTGGCAAGCACGAAACCTGCCGATGCTCTCATAATGTGCTTCATCAAAATAAGAGTAACAAATATGCAGTACTGTAGATTCATTCCCTGTTGTATCTACCAACCAGGCAAATGGCGAAAGGAAAGTACACAAATGGTTAATCACTATAGGTGGACGCAAATAATACTTGTTGACAGATAGCGCAGACTTTCATGCTAGATGACAATTTCTCCAAGTCCAGTTCTTAGGGATTTCTATGCATGCACAATACTTCTGACCAGCAGCCCTGTGCCCCCCCGGACTACCTGTGTACCTCGAACTCTGTTTTACATTGTCATCCCCCTCTCGTGAGGTAGGACAGGAACTCGAAATGAAACGGGATCCGAACGTGATGCACCGAAACCATGTTTGATCGAGGTTGACTTTCACGGCAAGGAGTTTTCATCGCGCATGTACTGGTTCATACCTAATCGAGAGTCAGATACTGGCAATCTGCCTGTAGCGTACGACATCGGCTGCGGCCATGTCCCTGGCCCGCCGACCGGCAAACAACCACGATGTATTTACTGATCATGCATGTCGGCTACCAGCCTTGCACAAATGAACAATCCCGTGGGCGAGAGCATGTCGATTCATACCGCAGATGTTAGCGTGCTGTCGGAACTGATACAAAGGCTCGGCGTCGCATCGTATCACGGAAGTCTTTCTAATGGTCAGTGTGGCCTTACAAGGGATGCTTCCGCACGTGAGGCCGAGGTGGGAGAAGGGTCCTTTCCGAGTACGAGAAAATCATCTCTTCATAATGGTGACTGTAGTAGACGACAGCATTAGCATATGGCCGATAGTCATCCACCGGGTATGCGCATGGCGTATTACCTATGTCTTCATCGGCTAACTCATGAGACAGCCCCACACGTTGCGGTTGGTGCTTCACAGACTTTCCGTAGACGATGGCGGTTTTGAACTGCTCTACAATGGTTTTATGGATTGCGTTACACTTAAGGCCCTCGGTTAGCAACACAGGTCTTCACTCGCGGCGTAATTTCGCGACGGAAACTCACAAAATCTTCGACAGTACACCTGGAGGAACGCAGTACAACGGGTGCCGAATAGTCTGGCATTTTGCCCTTCGGCTTTGTGTAGACCCGTACCAACCTCAGCTTTTCCCACCTAGAGAGGAAAGATGTTAGTCGATGTTCAAAATATGGCCGTTGTGCACGTGTTCAGCACATACATGACTTCCATCAGCTCATCAACATTCCACCCGTGTTCAGAACTGATGGGTACCGCGTTAGGAATGCGGTACAAGAGATCAAGCTCCTCGATACTTATCGCATCGATTTTGTTGAGCACATAAATGACGGGGATGTAGCTGCGACTTCTGGCCTCCAGGATGTCGATCAGATCGTCAACGGTCGCATCGCACCGAATGGCAATATCGGCTGAATTGATACGGTACTCATTCATCACGGCCTTGATTTCGTCATGATCGATATGTGTTAAAGGTACGGTGCTCGTAATATTGAGACCACCTTTGTCCTTCTTTTTGAAGGTAATGTTAGGCGGCTCTTTGTTAATACGAATTCCGAACCCCTCCAATTCTGACTCGATAACTCTTTTATCTGTTAAAGGTTTATTCACATCTAAGACGATGAAAATCAGATGGCAAGTCTTCGCAACCGCAATGACTTGGCGGCCACGACCTCTTCCATCTTTGGCTCCCTCAATGATTCCAGGAAGATCGATCATCTGGAGTGGTGCACCTATTCAAAACAAGGTCAGGCTACAGTAGAAATCGGTCCGAGAGATAGAAAACTTCGAGCCACGACACGACATTGGAGCCCAGGAGAAGTATGAGGAGTGAGATGGATAGACTTACCATTGTACATGACTTGACCAGGCACAGATGTCAAAGTCGTAAACTCGTACGCTGCGGCCTCGGAGTGCTGGCCAGTAAGTCTGCTCATGAGAGTACTTTTGCCGACGGACGGAAAGCCGATGAAGCCTACACTGGCAACTCCTGTTCTGGCTACATCGAAGCCTGCTCCTCCGCCACCTCCTCCGCTGCTAGAAGGCGTAAGCAGTTCTCTCTTCAACTTTGCCAGCTTTGCTTTCAGCTGACCAAGATGGAACGAAGTGGCCTTGTTCTTTTGAGTTCGGGCCATCTGCAGTGATGCAGCGAGTTAGCAGGCTGATCGCCGACGCTGAGGCGGTAGCAGGTCACACATACTTCGGCCTCGATCTCTTTGATCTGGTCAGCTGGTTAGCAATGTGGGCAACACTGTTCTTTCCGCCTCAGGCTTATACCTACCTTTTCCACAGTAGTAGACATTTTGAATGGCTGGAAATGTCCTCTCCTTGTACGTTCTCTCAACTACTTGGCGGCTTTAGTCTGGTGTTGCTTGTCAATGTCCGCAAGGGGAGGCAGAGATCATGGTGGGGCAGCCTACAAAGAAATTCAGCAGTGATGTCAACCCCCGCAATTAACCGGTATTTAGCCATCTACTCTATGCTGAATTAGATCATATTTCTTTTACAATGATATTTATTTACCCTCATAAGCCCGACATCAGGTACCTAGGTACCTACATATTCATGTGGTTATCTACTTATATGAGAGAGGTTTCAAGGTGACAGCACACCAGGTTTTTCTGCTGTCTATTATCTTTAATTGTCCTGCCAGATTGTGGTTCTGTCTCAGAAGTGGACTCGAAACATTTTAATTCCGTTCAAAATACATAGATTCTATCTAGTGCTCAGTGAGCCATTAAAAATGTACCAAAAGTATCATAAAGTATAAATGTAGGACTTCACAACACGAAGAAGAAAATGTTCTTGATATTACTAGACATGTTTCTTCTATAAAAACTAGTATATATACTAAATTTTGAGAGCTAGACGATCTCTTTGCATTTGAACAGGCAGATTAATTCCCGTTTATGATCTTGTCACGGACTGTAACTGTTACAACGGAAAGTAACACCGCGGGATTTAAAACGTAATCAAGTTGGGCTTGACCTGCCCGAAGTTGTTAAATACGTATTTTCTATAATGCGTACATCTTAAAATTTTATCAACGCATAGAACCTCTATAGTGAGTAGCAAACCAACAACTGGACCTCCTCAAGCCTGTTGCACCTATCATAAGCAAGCCACCAGCACACCTTGGAGCTTTTATAAATCAGAAATAAGATCTTTTCCACCAGCGTTAACCTCTCTTTCTATACCACAATACGTTTCGGGTTAATTCAAACCGTTGTCGAGTACTTACATGTGAGGTTTCATATGACGAGAAAATGTCTTGACCTAGTTACTTGCAAATTTGATACTTTAGGAGTACAGGTAACTAGATAATGATTTAAACTCACTCTAACTACGTGATAATTCATCTACAAAGATTGGCAAGTCTGTAGCCAAACGAGCTGGGACCGAATGAAAGTCCCAGGTCCCTAAGCTAATTAAGTATGTAGGGATCAAGGCACAATATCAATATTGTACTTACTCTATAATAACCTAGATGTGCTAGTTAGTAGACAATGCAAACTGTAAGTTAGTGATACATCTTTGACCATTAGATTGTAAGGAGGCAGGTAAAGCGAGCCAAGTGGCCAGCTTGAGGAGGATATTGTATCTTGCGAGTAGATTGACAGACTAACACTAAGTATCAATTCAGTGAAAACGAATGCCGCTGGCTCCGATTGACTGCATATTCGGAGCCAATTATCCACTCCTGTGAGAGTGCGCCACAAGCAACGGGAGCTAAGAGGGCATCGACTACGGTATTATTGTTTACATGAATCTCCAGTTTTTGCGAGCTTTGCGCAAAAACAAATGTCTTTACCTAAGCTAGAATACAAGGTTCTTGACACACCTCAAATTTAACCCCATCTATCAATGGTCTTCTTCTCCATATATTTGAGGCTTGGGGGAAAAGTGAGGGAGAGCATGAGATGGACTGATACACGGATCTTCAATGTTTCGAAATGGGCCAGCTCCATGAAAATATCATTCTCTTTAGAGTCTTTTCATAAGTTTCTTCGGAATTAACTTGACTGAAATAAGTCGAACACAAATTGTTCTTACTGTGCCCCTTGCGTATCTATGATGTGTGAAGTTCATTTTTCGTTGGAGTGTCCATCATAGATATTAGTTGTCATGATAGCGATCAGTTTCTAGGCACAGGGATAGATGACCATATTGGGTACATCGTTCGGATCGATATCCGGATTCGACAGAGTAGCTGGGCCAGTGGCAAAGTACGCACATGATAGCTCTAAACGAGGTCAAGCAGCGGACCTGAGTAAGTCCTACTGTTGCTAGTGTTGCACAATTTTGCTGCTGTTATGTTTCGCGACAGCTGTTGTCTCCTGGTACTATTGATGGAGCTATTTTCGAGGAGTAGTTGCATGGCAGGAGCAAAGACCAGTTAGTCTGACTAGCCCGGCTTTCTCTGTTCTCGCTTATCCAGCCTTTTCCCCTATGAAAATCTCAAGGTATTGTCTCTCCCTTTTCACTCTAGGTATACATCTCGCGCTAGTTGTGTAAGGTGTATCTGGGAGGGCAGTGCAACAAAAAGGGCGATCAATAATATCAAAACGGACGGCTGTATACGACCAGAGAAGAATGTTAAATTTCAGGACAGAAATATTTACTTTAACAGCTACTCTTTCATACAAATCGACTTATGAACGGCTGGCGTATGATAGAAAACTGTTCGTTGACTCTGTGTAAGTATATAGGGAGGAGTTTATCACAGTTCGTGAAAGTATCGCTGGTCTTGTGACTGTACTCATATTAGCTACCAACATAAAGTTGATCAAAAAACTAGCTAACCAGACCAATAGGACAGTATTATTTCAAGTGAACCGATTCTTTCTTAGATAGCAATCATCTGTATATATACGTGGGAGTTATTACTCTGGAAGATGCGCAAAGGTTGTAGATCTTTTACCAGTAGCTCAGAATTAAATTATACTGACTACTTCTGTGATCAAACTTTGGGAAAACCCTGATATCTGCTAACTGATGGTCTACCACGATTTCTCAGAGATTTAATGCTAGCTATATAACTGGAAATGACACAGTCAAGGATCTTACGTGTGATTGTATTGGTTATTTATAGGGTGGCTTTGCTCATGCGTACATACATAGTAGGCATGTATTAGGTATTTCGCTCAATTTATTAAACCTCCTAGTTGCATAAACGACTATGATTAGGTACCTGCCAACCTACATACATACATACTTACGCAGGGGCAGGTTAGTTGTGCTAAAAAGTTTTGCGTATTGGCCACATATTACAATACTACCTGGCACCTGCTACTCACCGCGTTGTGTTCTTATCTATTTACTGCGCAGCCAAACAGCAATATGGCAGCGGTAGACTATGCTCGTCATTTCATCGCAAGCCTCAGCCCAGCGCAAGCCTGCCAACTCTTCTATGTTCTGAGCGCAGCAACAGTGCTCACGGTTGCCGCAGTACCGGACTCAGCAAAGCGACTGCTGACCCAGTATGGTGCACGAAGTTCGGGCGACCTGACAGCTTCAGCCGCCCCCCAAACCCACAGACACACTGACCAGGGATTCGACAGCACCAATACAGGACTTTTTTTCCGTTTCATTTCTTGCCTCACGTCTGTAGGCATGATTCCGCATTCGTGGTTTATTCACTTTTATATGCTTTCTCTGTCTTGCACCGTCTTTTGGGCTATCCAATTCGTCGCCCACGGATCCGTGATGGGGCTTATTGTGGACAATCAACTTTCTAAATCCACGTCATCGTCCATGGCTCTAGGACAAGTTCTTCTTGTCTGGTTCTTCATGGGCCTCCAGGGGGCAAGGCGCCTGTTTGAGTACTTGACTGTCCTTAGACCGTCGTCTTCTCGGATGTGGGTGGTTCATTGGTTCCTTGGAAATCTCTTCTACTTATGCACGAGCGTATCTATCTGGGTCGAAGGCTCTGGTAAGTTGCAACGCTACTCACAGCATATCTCACCTTGAATTGACGAAGGTTAGGGTCGATACAGTGTTCTGCTCAGAACTGTCTTGACACTAAAATCCCACTTTTCACATCGACAATTGCGAGCTTCATGTTTCTAAGTGCATGGGTTATGCAATATCGATGCCACCAGCACCTTGCTGGTCTCAAGAAATATTCGCTTCCCGAAGAAGGTTTGTTTCGGTACCTGGTGTGCCCACACTATACCTGTGAATGTTTGCTCTATCTGTCACTGGCAGTACTGGCAGCCCCCGAAGGTCAGTTCTATAATCAGACTCTTGTCTGCGCGGCGTTGTTCGTTTCGACCAATCTCGGTGTTACTGCAAGTGGCACTAAGTTGTGGTATGCCGAGAAATTTGGCGACGAAAAGATTCAAGGGAGATGGAAGATGATACCCTTTGTGTTTTGAATACGACAAGCCAGTGTATATCATATCACTTTCTTCCGGTCAACACGAGGCGGCTCCCCAACTTGGAGACACTGATCACATCTCGGTAGGTTAGACTCGTACGCGTTTGGCGTGTGCTCTGGCCGCTCGAAAGCGTCGAACTCGGACGCAACAAAGCCCAATTAGCAATTGATTGTTCTGAAAGGTCGACGTCTTCCATAATGTCGTCGATGCCGTGGAGATAATCCGTGTACAGATCTGCAGTTGTGATTAGAAGGCTCCTGGGTTCTTGCAGGATTCTCTTGATGGGAACTTCGTTAAGCGTGCCATCCTCCTTCGTATCATGGATATTTAGACAGATACTTGCGCCCAGGCTCACTGTAGCAACGATTGGATGATAGGCGGCGCCATCTTTATGTGGCATGATACCAATGCCTGGTGGGTACTCGTTGACGAGTACATGATTCGGCCGTTTGTGAGGACTGTCGGAGAAGATGTGCGACTGCGAGACTGTATCTTTTCCAAGGTGGAGTGATAGCATTCGCGGAATAATGGGGTCCTCAAGCCATGACGGCAGAGGCGCATCAACTAGTTTGCTGCTGATGAGATCTGACGGCCAGGTCTGCAGTCGTCGTCGGCTGAGCTGCTTCCAGCGGGGTTTCGGCGCGGATGCTATCTTTTCAAGTATGAGTCTCTCTTCATCTTCAGTGATGAACTCTGAAATGTAGAAGGCAGCATGAGGCAGCTGAAGAAGTCGCGCATCATCAAGGGATGTTGGGAACAAGGGTTTGGTCGGAGCGTCCATCGTCTTGTGTAAATGACCGAGGTAAGTGGGCGCAGCGAATCCTTCTCATTTGGCAATCTTGCAGCGAAACTGGCCTGATTCTTGCACGGCGGAGAGATTCACACCTAGGAGAAAGGAAAGGTTGGATTCGGGGAGTAGGAATCGTTATCTCAAGTCGTCTCGTGCAAGCTGGATGGGCTTTGAATAGGTAGGCTCGTACTCAGTATGTACTCGGAATGTGACATTGACACTTATCCCTGAAACGTAATGATGCAATTGAAACCAGATCGCCCGAGGGTGGGGGCGAAGGACGATCAGGCTGTGGTGCCAGCCTTGATGATCGCTTCTGTAATGCGCCTAGAGAGCCGCTTTCGTGAGAAGAGGAGGAAATTAGTTCCCACGATTCCCACGACTTTAGCTAACAAGTACTGATAAGTAAAGAGCGATGACCTGCGCGACGCAAGTCGACTCCCAACGGGTAGAACCAACCGCATGAAGCAATGGCAGGAGGCCAGAGAGGTTGTGAATACCAAGGGAAGTACTTGGCCGAGCAGAAGCCGAGCGTAGACCGGTCGATGCACAGAGTCGAGGGAAGAGGACAGTGAAGAGCGAAGAACAACGGAGAGGCGATCGGGCAGGCAGCAGGTCGACTGATTGATGAGAAAAATGATGGGCAATAGAGGAGGGGCGGGTTGGTTTTTGGGCTTAGGACTGACTGATTGCCCTGTTTTCTTCCCTGGCCCGGCCTGGAGGCGGCCTGGGAGGCGGCCTAAGGGGGGGAACTGGAACAGGGGCCAGAGAAAGGCAATTTTGCGGCAATACCGGCCTTCGTATGCCGCTGTTGTCCAATCATCGGCCTCCAAGCAACACAACATCATGCTGGAGCTAGGCCAAGGCAGTAGCCAAGGTGCATGAAAATGCAGAGAGATGCTTGGACGCCTTCGGTGCAGTGACACCGCGCTAGCAGAAAGCCGGCTAGCACAGCCTAGCTCGCACTACTGCATGTGGCGCTAGATTCCTACAGGGCATAGCGTGCTCTCCTTCGACCTGGGCTGCCAGGTAGACCTTGCTAGCCTGGTAGAAATGTGGTGCCCTGTAGGTAGGTACACTGTGCTAGTAGTACCTTCTTCAGTTCGGGCTTGGTCTGCTTACACTAGGCAGTACTACGTTGGACTCTGTTTTACACCGTGTGTCTGGCTTGACATAACAGTACTAGGTAGATGCGGGACACCTGCTGAAAGCCTACCTAGTAGGCATCTCTATCGGCCGCTTCTTTTGAAGCTTTGCTAGTAAGTACTGTAGGTTGTCTACTGTGGCCCCTGTAATTAACCTATAGGGTGCATAGCTGGTTTACAGTATGGCGGTCCCCATCTCAATTTACTGTCAAAACACTACTCCCAACTCTTCACTTCTCCGTTGCTCTTGTGCATCCTTATTCTCTCCTACACAGTCTAGCATTCACTTGATTCCCGTTTTTTTTTTTTTTTTGCCATCCACAAAAGAGCATTCTCCAATCCGCTTCTGTTCCTCATCTATCTAGTCCTAACAAATATTCAGATCCAGCAAAAATAAACTCTTGTCTCAATACGTTTCGCCCGCCTTTCGCCTGCCGCCTAGATACCATTGTTGTCTCTTCACCGAACTCTCCGTTTGATTTGCGACCAGCAGACCGACTCTTTTGGTCCTACGACGCGAGACTGTAACGACTTGGTAGAGACTGATATTATAGGCCCTCTCGGCCGGCGCGATCCCCTGCCAACGTCCTCGACGAGTGGCCATCATGGTGTACTGTATGAGAGCCTGGTATATACATTAAATGCTATGGATGCGCAGAATGCTG
This sequence comes from Xylaria venustula, assembly GCA_022578775.1. Taxonomy (NCBI): domain Eukaryota; kingdom Fungi; phylum Ascomycota; class Sordariomycetes; order Xylariales; family Xylariaceae; genus Xylaria; species Xylaria venustula. The sequence continues at coordinate 6,141 of MU389329.1, read as the reverse complement.
CCGAGTCCTCAAATACGAAGCAGCTCGCTTCCCCAAAGGAAGCAGACTCGGGCGCTGACGCCGCTAAATCGAAACCGACCCCTACAACCGCGCCGAGTGTCCTCAAATCGTCCATCAACAGTAAGCTCGTCTCTTTAGTGAAAGATCCTCGGCCTGCGACACTCTCATCCAACACCATTGACGAAGATGCTTCTCTCGACCCAAATTCCGATGCCGAGACAATCGTTCTCCCTGGCAAGGATAGTATCTCGCCGTCGAAGCCTCGAAAGGTTATTAAACACGAGGATAAGAGCGATGAAGAGATTATCAGTATACCCCGACCTCGAAAACCCTTGAAAGATGCGAGAGATGCCGACCGCAACGGTGGTCATTCCGACGATGCTGCTTCAGTCTTGTCAGGTGCGAGAAAAAAAAGACAGGTCGACAAGGAAAAACAACGGGCCAAAGATAACTATAATGTACTTGGTTCTGCCCCCAACTCTCCGCTTGCTCATAACCGTATCGGTCATGCGACTTTGCACAGACGTCGCAGGTCTGGCGATATTCAATCCGAGTCTGGGTCCGAGTCATCGAAATCAAGGTCGCATAAGGTATTGCATAAGGATGAGATCAAGTCGGCGGAGAGGCTACTTCCTGGTAAGCGAAAAGCAGTCAAGGCAGAATCAGATGATGATGGAGAGATGCGCAAGGCTCGGCGACCACGTATTTCGGATACTGGCATTGATACTTCAGCTGGCGTTCGAGATAGGGACCATAACATGTCGTCTGGGAAACACGCAGATAAACAATACATCCCGAGAAACCGATCAGTCTCACCACCTTCCCGTATGCATCGTCGCAGCGTCTCTACCCAGCTGCCCTCTCAATCTTCAAATGGCTTCAGCAGCAAAACGCGACGCATTCCTGCTCCGCTTCAATCAACCGAATATCAATCTGATGACTCTTCGGGAAGTGGCAGTCCGCATCCTCGGAGCTCCAAGATAAAAAGCATCGCTACTCCGATTACAGGCGATTCGACCATTTCGCCTGCCAGGATGCCGGGCCATAAAAAGCACGTTGACAACCATGGCCAGACACTGTTTGCGAAGGCTTGTGCCAAAGGCGAATATGAAACGGCCAAGAAGCGACTCGCCGAGAGACCAGAGGATTTGAACTTTGCCGACTACGCAGGAAACACGCCTCTCCAAGTCGCTTCTTTAAACGGCCATGAGGATATTGTTCAGTTGTTGATCGAGGCGGGTTGCAACCTCGATTGTCGCAATAGTGACAAGGAAACCCCTCTTCTGGATGCGGTAGAAAATGGCCATCTGGGTGTGGTCAAGTTACTGCTAAAAGCTGGCGTCAATCCTCGGAAAGCTGATGCAGAAGGGCACGAACCGTTGGAGAAAGTTCCGGACGATCTAGATAACGCGGAAGAAATCCGTGCAGCTCTTAAAGAGGCGAAAGAACGTGTGGGTGAACTGCGCCGTACCTCGGAAGATCATCAGCCTCAGGATCTACACGACACTCTTTCATCTCATGGACCTGATAGCCCGCGTGATTCTCCAGTTGCTCCTATAGGTAGTCTTCTCGCAGAGAAGCGTCGTGGTGGAACTGTGCGTTCGACGAAGACCAGCAATCATTTATTGTACATGAACCTAGACGACAAAACACTCAGACAAGCGGCTGCTCGCGGTGACAATGAGACCGTTACGCGCGTGTTACAGGTCAAGGAGCGCTGTGATGATCCTGAGGCTTTGGTGAATGCAGCACGGGGAGGTCATAATATCGTTGTGGAGCTTCTTCTTGCTTTGGGTGGCGCGAACCCTGATCCTCGACCAGTTCACGGTCTTCCAATAGAACACGGCACTCCAATGCTTGCGGCTATTGGACAAGAGAATATCGAGGTTATCAAGTTGCTTCTTCATGCTAATGGCTTCAATCCAACGCGCCAATACAAGGGACAAACCTACTACGAGATCGCTCGCCGTCGTGAAGGCCCGAACTGGAAGGAAGAGGAGCATATTTTGAAAGAAGCCTACGACCAATATAAGAAAGGTTCTAAGGGCTCTTCAAAGACCAAACATTCCCCTAGCCGGCGGGAACGGGAGCTGGACATGGACTCGAGACGTGGAACACGTACTGAACCCACTCTAGATGCAATTCGCTCACAAAAACGACGGACCTCAACTACCCCACCTCGTGACCCAGAATCTAAAAAGAAACTCAATGCCACCAAGGTGGCGAGAAGCCCTAGAGAGAAACGTCGGTCGCTTTCCTTTGGCACCCAAGATGAACAGACTTCACCAAAACGTGGACCTGGTCGCCCTAGACGAGAGGAACGGGGCTCAAATACTGCGTCATCGGACCGTGAAATCTCACCCGTAAGGTCAAAAAATCCGGCTATGCCAAAATTGATTGAGCCAGATGTAGCAGGATCCTCTGATGGCGAGGCTATAAAACCGAGGCGGAAGCTGATTTCCGGAAAGGATCTCAAGGGTCAACGGGAGAAACAGCGCCGCGAGAGTTTGGCGTCAAACGTTTCAGGAGTCGACCGCAGTGAATCTAGGGCTGATGAATCTTCAGAAAAACCTCGAGGTGACCGTGAAAAACATCTCAACCGAACAAAGGCATTAAAACGAGAGGAATCAACTGAGCGCATATCCACTACTGACCCTTCAGGAAAGAGACACCGTTCAAGTGCGAGTCCTTCTAGACGTGGATTCGGCGACAAGGAAGAAGGCGGTGTACCTGTGAAGAGGCGAAAACTAGATTCTGATGCTAAAGAGAGACGCTACCTGGAACCTCCGTCTCCCGAAAGCCGCCATGCGAAACGGGAGCTATCCCGAGATTCTGCCCACCGTCAGCGGAACCTTGAGAATGACCGTAAAGAAGCTCCAAAAGCATCAAAAACCAATCGTGATTACAGAGAGCCTGAGAAGTCCTCTAACTCCGAAAAAAGCATCACTGTCGCCTCCGAGGAACCTGATGTAGAGATGCGAGATTCAATCCAAGTGTCTGAGGAAGAGGGTGAAATACAGGCCAACTCTGAGAAGGAAGACACCAAAAAACAACGGAGGAAAATACCACTGGAGCCGTCTATTCACGAGGAAGCTCGAAGAAAAGATGCTGAACGTGAGCTGCAGGAACGAGGGAAGAGAAAACAGGAAGAAGAGCTAAAACGCAAAGAGCAGGAGGCTGAGAGGAAGCGCTTGGAAGCAGAAGAACGGTCTCGTATTGAGCGTGAGGAGCTGAAACGAAAAGCAGCTGCTGAAAAGGCTCGGTTAGAAGAGGAGCAGAGGCTGAGAGAAGAAGAGCGCAAGCGACGAGAAGAACAAGAGCGAAAAGAGCAGGAGGAAAATGAACGAAGACAGCGGGAAGAACAGGAACGGCAGCAGCGGGAAGAACATGAGCGACAACAACGCGAGGAGCAGGAACGACGGCAACGTGAAGAGGAAGAACAGCGGCAACGAGAGGAACAAAGGATTCAGCGTGAGAAAGAAGAGGCAGCTGCAGAAGAAGCCCGTCGCCTTCGAGAAGAAGAGGAGCGCCAGGAGAGGGAGAGGGAGCGGGAGCGAGCGGAACGGATTGCACGTGAACTAGAACTGCAACGGGCACAACAAGCGGAGCAAGAGCGAATTCGCATCTCAAAACTACCTCCTCTCTTGCGCTGGCTCGACGCATGTTCGAATCCTAAGCAAAGGGAAATCGCAGAACTCTTCGCGAAGGCCCAAGGGGTTCGATATGACACTATTAACCTGTCGGCAACCGGCAAGCCGGGCGGGCGCGACCAATGGCTTCTCAGTACCCAAGTCGCTCTTCTCCTAGGAGAAAAAGACCTTTCGTTATCAAGGTGTAAGGGATTGCGTTGATTCAATTTGACTAGGTATGAGCTAATTAGGTGCAGATCCATCCTGGGAACGTGTCCCTGCGTCAAATATCGCGAAAACGGTGATATGGCGCTTGGAACAGGATCGGTATGCTTTGACAGAGAGTAAACTCTATCACCTAGGAGAGCAGCTTCCAGACTTTTACGGTGGAGACCCTCGCACCATTGGCTACAAAAAGCTTGAACAAATCCGTGGCGAAGCAGCCAACCTCTTCCTCGAGACAGACATGTTCTTCATAAAAGTAGGTCACGCCGCTGCTATCATGATTTCCTTTCTCCCAGACTGACTGACCCAGGAAACCGACTTCCTCAATATCGTCCCATCAATTCCTCATTTGCGGGATCTCAAGATTTCCATTTGTTATCGCGAACTTCCAGAAAATGAGACGGTTCTTTTTACTTTCAGTGGTCCGAGTAAATGGAAGCAAGACCCAGACGCGAGCAGCCGTGGTTCTTTTGCACCAAGGAACAAATATTATGTCGATGGCCGACTCACCGGCGAAGAGAAGCCTGGGAAATATAGGCCAAGTAGAGAGCCCTTCCCGGAACAAAGGGTGCCCAGACGACATGGACTAGTGAAAGTGACGCCAGACGAACCTGACTATGCCCGTCTTTGCGTTGAACAGAACCTGGCGTACCTTTTGACGGAGCAACAAAAACAGTCAGTTATGAATGGGTCTCACTTAACACCGAAAAGTATGGCCTCAAATGATCCAACAGACTACGCCGGGGAAAATGCATCACCGTCCAATGTGTCACCGCGAACGCATCTCGTGAATGGGTTTCGCAGAAATCTCGAATCATTGGGCAGGCTACCCAATGGGGTCTCAGGTCCCCATGACCACGAGCCACAATAAACTACACACCAACCTGACCACGACAAGTACTACTGCTCAACTCTTCCTCACTTAACCCACCCTCCATATACTCACCAACTCATGACACCTGCCTCCCTTCTGTATGATATCCTGAATTCAACACCAACAGCACGCCACGTCCCATCTGGAATGAAATTTCTGCTCTTAGGATTGGTTTCTTTTGTTGTCACGGATCTATGACTCAAAACAAATCATTGCCCTCACGCGATTCATTTGGCCTCATGGATGGAGTTCTTGGCTTTCAGTTGGCTCGCTGCGGCTTTATCCTTGGATTGGGCTCCACGTTTTGCTCTTTAATGTCTGTGTATACGTCAGCCAATGCTATGTTACGACGAGTCTAGATAAGGTCTGGAGTAAGTCGGATCGCGAACCACGGTACATTAGATGCTTATGCAAGTATATACCTGTTCAAATTAGAAACATTGATCGTTGTCCTACATTGTCTCTGCTACTAGATACCTCCAATAGTTCTGAAACGCATGACATTCTTTGTGGTGTAACTGACGTTGGTTTCACCTCGTTACTGACTAAAGTTTGCACCGAATCCTACCACAGGCGCCTCTGCCGTATCCCAATCTCATATGGGACGTATTATGTCTCTTTGTGCAGGCTTGATCTTCTTTCATCGTATTAACAGACCGTATCATTGTATAACTAGCTTATCTCGGTAAAGATCATCGCATGAAAAGCGGGACGTGACGCAGTTACGAATGAAATTGCAGAGCCGCAAGCGAATCATACCTATGCCTCGTTGCTTTAATTAGAAGGGCTGCGGCTGCGCCTGGATTCACGAGTATTGAAAGCTGGTGTCTCGGGTGAGGAATGTAGTACGGTACCTTCTGTATACGAATGTAGGTGCTGGGGGCTGTTGGCCACATGGCGTGAGCTGCCGCCTTTCACCCTTTTAGAGCCCATAGTCGAGCCAACGGTTCCTTCGGTTACTGTCTGGTCACCGTCCGGGTCTCACAGACTGTTGGGTCTGTTGGTTACCGACCGCAGTGCCACACACACCAACTAGGTATCCTGATTCACATCCACGTATACGCACAGTAGGTAGACTTAATCCATGTTGTGGGGGATAACCGGAGTCTGACCGGGCTGGACATTGCAGTCTGGTTCTACCGATCTGCGGAATCCCTTCACGAGATACACTGCGTGGCTCACGCTTCGCTCTTTATTCTCTTTCCACACTCTTTTATCAGCTAGAGGGGAGTATACGATACTATACAACTATACTGAACTTATCTGGATTTGAAAAGAAACGAACGAAAACGGCGAGCAAGAACATTGAATACACGATAGCCGGGGGGGGGGGGGGGGGGGGGGGGGGGGGGGGGGGGGGGGGGGGGGGGGGGGGGCGGGGGGGGGGGGCGGGGGGGGGGGGGGGGGGGGGGC